>CAUJNA010002313.1:454801-569801 GCA_963377175.1 Effrenium voratum | reverse complement strand
TTGTCGGTGACCTGCTCCTCTTGGAGCTGCCCAGGTCGCAGTTGCTCTTCAAAGGAAGTTGCGCGGCGTGGAGAAGGCGGTCGATTCGATTCGCTGCGAAACTGATAGACTCGGGACAGCATGGTAGGAGGGGTTCGACTTGCTTTCTTGGGAAGTGCCCAAGCTTTGGCATGGCTTGCTGGCTGTGCGTGTCGGCACCAATCGCAATAACATCCCCAGGACGAGGAAGTTCTCATGAGCTTGTATTTGGCTCCAGTCTGAGGGGAAGCGACGCCTTCCGTTTGCTGCTGCTTTTGGTCCCTGTCAGAACGGACTGGATTGATTGTTGCCGCTATTGCCCACAATACATTATACATGTCTAGGTTGCTTGATTTGGGGCACTGAAGTGTTGTTCGGTGTCAGAAGTCACCTTGATATGACAAGCAGCTTTTCTTCCCACAGATTTCTACTGCAAGCCACACAGTTGAAGTCGCTCTTGCCAGCCTGCAATCTGCCAACAGCTGTTGCATGCCGTGGAGTGGGCCCTCAGCAGCTACCCACCAGACTTTCAGTCTAGAATTGGCCTAGCACAAATTGCCCATGTAGGAGTTCAACTACATCAAGGGAACCTCGATATTGAGGCTAACTAGCGAAACCACCATAAAAGGCCCACAAACCCTTCAAATGTTCAGAATTCATTGTGACTCCGGGTTTTGATTCCATCAACGAGAATCATGCCCAGCGGCGCCCTCTGTTTTTTCTTGTTTTTTCCTCTTTCTCCACGTTTCTTCATTGTGTTTCCCCTTTCCTTTCGACTTTTCTGTGTGCTTTTGCTTGCTTTTCCAGGCCTGGCAGCTGCAGGACGGCTTCAAGGCAGGGACGCCATCAAAGATGTCACAAGCGGATTTTGCATTTGTTTGTGTGTCAACAATAAACCCCAACATGGGCTTCGGCTTCCGTTTGGTTTCCCTTTGAATCAACCCGAAAAAGGGAGTTTAAAAGAGACATTGGTAGCCCTTTTTCCCGCATTGGAAAGGGTACTCTTTTGTAGCTTGTCGTGTGCATTTTGTTGAAACAAGCTGCCGTGAGAGGTTTGCTTTTTGGGGGCTGGTTTTGGAGAAGCCACACGAGTCCGGCTCATCAAAGACGGCCCCCGCTGACCAAACAACACAAGCAGACAAACAAACAAACACAACAAGGAAGCAATGAAACGAACAAACAAGCAAGGAAGCAAGCAAACAAGCAAACAGGCAAACAAACAGCCAAACAACATTCAGACTTCCTGAAATTGCATTTTTTTTTGAAAACGGAATATGTGTTGTTTCTTGCTGGCCACACATTGTGGGTGCGTAGCATTGTCTGGCACTCGGGCAGTCTTGAATCAACGCAAAAGTAACCAGGTGTTTGTATGACAAATGGGTGTCCTGGATCGTTGCTGTTTGCGTGATCCTTCTGGGAACTGCATGAGCAGGAGCAGACCGTTGACACTATTGTTTGACGCCAGGCACTTGTCTTCCCTGTCCACCCAGCCTCTGGTGTTGGAGGAACTGTTCTTTTGCACCCATATTAATATGGCCGATCATCCTCAATGCTTTTCTCGATTGCTGCCTGGGGCCCTGTCCCAGCTCCGTACTTCTCAGGTCTTCTATGCTTGTGGCACGGACCACGCGCAGAGCCGTGGCCTCTACCGGGGCTTCCTGACGGAGAGGCGTCGGGCAGGATGGAGGCCATAGGATGCATGCCGTGATGTACCACCAGAGAGATACGGCAACTTCAAGGCAATTTGTAGCCGGCTCAGGATGTAGGTGCTGATTGGTGAGGTGGCTGTTGTGGGGTGTCCGCAGCCAGATGTCGCCGTTTGCAAAGCAAAGTGCCGTATGTTGTCCAAGCTGCTGCCCATATGTTGCCCAGCCGGGCCAAATTCTTTCGATTCCACGTGGACAAACATTTCAGTTCCTGCTGCTTGACTATAGACTGAAGCTGCTTCATGTTCATTTATGTTTCGAGTGATAGGTTGCCCTGCCAAGATCATTTGTTCAGAGTGTGTCACGTGTTCCATTGCTATGGTTGCTGAACCAATGATTTGCGCAGAGTGCAGTTGCAGCGTACTCAGATTTGCTCTTCCAATGAGAGGTTTTGCACGTTGCACATCCTTGGGCACGCGTTAAGCTAGGATGTGGACAATCCAGAAGTCAGAGCAGAAAGGGAGTGTCTCTGCGGCTGTTCAATGTTGCTCAATGTAACTCAATGTCATTCACAATATGCTTGTTGGGCTCTTGTCATTTTTGACTTCCATGCTGTGAGGAGTCATTTGTCATGCACCGCTGTCCAGCCTTACCTTGAAAGGTTGCTCAGCCCCTTTGTCACCCCTTCCGCTCAGGGGCTTCGGCGTTGTCATCGTTCCCCGCGCCGGCGATGACGCCAGTCTGGAAGCGCCTGAGAGGTCCGTCTTCGTGGCGGACAGCATCGATGGGGAGGCGCGGTTCAGGAAGAGCGGTTGAACGACGTGTTTGTGGTCGTTGCTGTGTTTGTTGCTGTGTGTATATGAGTGTCAATTAAATATTGAGGTAGAGCCACAGCAAGGGACAAGGGACAGTCATGGCCCCAACGCTCCGTAGCGACAATGGCCCCTAATACTCACTACTATCTCTTGCCATGACTGGTACAGCCCCCCGCCCAAGCCTTGAACCATCTGAGATATTGATCATTCTTGGAGTTCTCCAGACCTGTTTTCGCCTCACCCTACTCACACCCGTGGGTGAAGCAGCCGGTTCCGTGTGTGTCTTGTGAACTTGCCCTCGTTTGATCAGATCGAGCGGCATAGTCGACAATCTAGTTCAGAGTTGGGCATGTTTTACATTGCAAGATACTGTCTACACAGACCCTTCTAGGTCGTGGCAGAAGCATCACTTGGTGCTTGGATATTTGTGACCATGCTTTGCCTGAGCCTCGGCACGAAGCGCCGGCTGCATGGCGTAAAGCAAACTAGCAGAGCCCCTGTGGAGCGCTTCTTGTTTTCTCTGAACAACAGAATTGGGGCTGAACAACTAAGACAAACAAAGCATCCGCACATCCAAACCACATCCAAACCAACAATAAAGCGTCCACCCAACAAGCGTCCAACAGTGTGTAAATGTGTTTGCATGGGAGATGGAATTCGCGCAGATTGCTTGAAGTGGGCGCATGCTCGACTCGAAGCCCTTTGTTTGACACCATGTGGCCACCGTCAAATCCTTTAACCACAACCAAAAGCCGAGGGCGCCAGCTTCAACTCCACCATGGTGCGCTCCGCGCTGGAGAAGCACCGGAAAAGCGTGGTGAACCGCACGCTCTCCGGGGGCGCCCGGGCACCCAGGTGGATTCGCAGACTGCCGAGTGCGGCTGCAGCTATTCGGGTTGCTCTTAGCCACCATTGGGGCCCATAGGCTATAAGATAGAAGGGATATAGTCAGAAATTGATGGGGCGTTAAATTGTTTTAAGCCTTTTGACAACGAATCAGCAATCATCACAAGGGTTCATGGGGAGGGAATTGTGACCAGAGGCCCAAGCCCTTATACACAAGAATTGCCCAAAATGATCACTGTGTACACTTCCAGTGTCAATATTGCGGGGCTGGCCAGGGGCGAGGGGTCTAGAAAGGATGAAGAACATGTTTGACAAGATGTAAAAAGAGATATTAAATCATTTGTTCACTCAGAGTTTGCTTAGAGGCCACCTAATCGGGGTACTTTAGGTGTGACTTTTGTGAAATTCCAGTGAATTTGCTTCCATTTGTTCTTACTTGGACATTTTGGAACTGATGGCTCTTTCTTGACCTTTCTCCCTTTTGGAGGAGAGGGCTGGGCATTGTCAGTTGTGGTTGCCATATCAATTATGAAGAATGGGTGGGATCCATGAGCCTCAGCTGTCCCTACAGCTTCCAAACAACAGCAAACAGCGTGGGCCGCGTATGCGGAGTGCAAACCTTTCAGAGGAGCACCGCACCTCAGCGACCGCGCCGCTAGGCAGCTGACTTTATGCTGCGGCCAAGTAGCCAGGACGGCGGGCAAAGATTGCAATGCGACTAACTCAAGGACAATTGCAATTGGGAGGCAGCATGTAACTTTAGTAATAGAGAGATACACATATCTACAAATAGAGAGAGATACACTTAACCAAACTACAAATAGAGAGAGATACACATATCTACATTGTGCAAATGTGCAAATGTGAAGTTATTCCCATTTAACAATAAATGGGAAAGCTGCCATTCATTCCCATGACCTTCAATCGATAATTGTAGAAAGCGAGCAGAGCGGCAAGCTGAGCCGGCCACCTGCAGAAAGCTGTTGTTTATTTTGATGTGTGTGTGTGTGTGTTTCACCAAAACCACTGTGCGGTGAGTTGACATGTCTGAGACCTTTTGTACATTCCTTTTGTGCAACCTTTGTTGTGCAGGAGTCGGGGCATCATCCTGTACTTTCCTGCAGGCTAATTCCAAACCCCCTATGAACCCTGGCCGTGCAGCTGGCTGGCAAATGTAGAGGATGTTTCCTGGGGCTGACCTTGTTTTTTAGCTGCCCGATCAGAGTTCGCCCGATCTGGGATTCGAGGCCAAAGGACTGCCGTATTGAATGGTCCATGACCTTCTCTGCTCGATTTTGATGAAACACACATATGTTGCGACTTGATTCAGAGCACCAATATCGTCAGGACTATTGTCTCTTCCAAGAAGACTTCAAGAAGCTTGGCATTGCTCAGTCCTTAGCTTGCAAAAGTGGTTATGCAAGTTGTGGTGGCTATTGTGGCTTGAAATGCACTCGGAGCTGCAGAGAAGTTGGAACGCTTTGGATGCCACGGCACGGGAAGGTTGAACAGTAGTTGAACCTGTTCTTGTTTCTTCTCTTGCGTGAAGGAACGTATCTTGCTTGCCTCGGGAGACCAAAGAACTCGGGCGCAGCATTCAAACAAGAACAGCTTTTCTCAGTCAGAACATGGCAGACGCAGTAACCACGTAACCATATTATCTGATGCTATTTCCTGGCTAGTGGTACTGGTTGAAACAGATATGTGTTTTTTCATTTGATACAGAAGGAGCGAGGCAATAGCCACGGTAGTATTTGATAGCAATTAATACTAGAAGTGCCAGTTCGGGTTGTGATAGTAGTAATGCTAGTAATACGGCTAATGCCATCGCTTGTTTGCGCCGCGAACACCTGCGGACACCGCAAAAAAAAAAAAAAAAAACGCACGGGTGCGCCACGGACTCCCAGCCGGGCCATACACCTTAACCGCCTTAACCCCTAAACCTAAACCCTACGCCTAAATTCAGTCCCTGAAACCTTAAGCCTGAAGCCCGAAACGGCCCGAAACCTAAACCTAAACCCTGAACTTAAGCCCAAAACCTTTCTCCCTAAACCTAGACCCTAAACCTAAAGACTTGAATTTGCGGTGTCGTGACATGTTTGGGCAGCATGAAGCAGCCGGAGGACCTTAGGCCTCCAAGCAAACAATAGGCGTTACAGGCAATAGTGGTAGTAGTCCACGTGGAACTTCCCGCTCCTCTTCAATTCCCTTCCAGTCTAATGCCAACACCAATCACATGACTGACACTAGCAACAGCATCAACAAGGCTCTTTTTTTTGTGTTCTCCAAGACTCCGTTCATCACAATCCCAACTCACCCGTTATCTCCCTCTTTTCTTTGTCTTGAGCTGCTGTGCAAGCAAACTGTTTGGGAAGAGAAACGATCACCCCTGGTTTTCGTCCAAAGCTCAAATCTGAATCCCAAGAGATAACAGCACATGGCCTTTTTGAGAGATTCAGCAAATGGATGTGAACTCCTGACCATGGGTCGAAAGAGGTATCCTTGATTTTCCAAGATTTGCCGGATACCTATTTTACCAGTTCCGTCCTTGAGTATCGAGCTGAGGAGCCACCGCACGAGTCGGAGACAGTCTGAGCAGTTTTCGCACAGTAAGTGCGCCCGATTCGAGCTCGCTTGCCCCTTTTCATGCCCAGCCAGTCAAGCCACAACGATCCAGAGGTCTGCTCCAAGCGAGACAACGCAGTTCCGCCGAGGTGTTGCCACACGTTAATTAGGCTAAAGCTTGACTGAGCTGAACACAATCCCGCTGGGGATCTTCGCTCAGACCCGATCTCAATTGGCTGGTCACCTCTGGGCTAGTGGGCTCGGCACTTGGGTCCAACAATGGGCCAAGTCGACCAAAGCGACAGCAATGCATCTGATACCGTCTCGGTACCAGATCAAGCATGCCGTTCCAAACCCAATCGAATCACGTTGTCAAAAAGTGTGTGCCGGGGAGGGAATGGAATGCGGAACCCTGTGTCGTGTGTAAACTAACCTGCCCAAAGGATCATTTTCGACTTGTTTGCATGAATGTCAATCCAAATTGGATTGTGGGGTTGGCTTGCACAAGGTGAAGTTCTCGCAACCAGTCGACGAATCAAGAGGATGGTCAAGCACCAACGAAAACGCTAGTCATGGTTTCAGCGTCGTCTCGATGCAATCATCTTGCGCCCACTTGCAAAGAGGCCCTCATCCAGGTCCTGGAGTTCTATCACGCTTGTATCCCTTTGTGGGTCTATGCGCGCCGCATTGAATCATATGATCCGCCCATGCAGCTGTAATCATTGCAGAGCAGCCCGGGACTTTGCTTGGCAGCTATTCCGGTTTTAGGGCCGAAGAGTCCTCTCCCTTTGAGACTCCGATGATTGGTCCTCAAACATGCCCGGAAGGAGTTCGGCAAGCACCTTGACGAAGCATCTACCCCTAGTTAGAGAGGCTCGTTTGAAAACAACCAATCATTATCGAAGGGTGGCGTTGTCAGGTGCCGTTGGCTGTGGATGGGCGGCTATATGTGCGCCACTTGTGTTGTTGTGTGTTGTTGTTTGCTCGCCTTACTCTCAGCCACGGCTTTGCTTTGACCTGCAAGTCGATGTCCTCTTTTTTGGCGGGGCGTTCTGAGACGTTTTGAGCTATGAGGAGGAGTTCCAGTCACACTCTGAATGATGCGAAAGCTTGCCGTATTAGTTGAAGCTTTCTTTGTCAACCTTGTGTGTGCCGAATGTAGAGAGCCGCTGTGGCAGGTTGGCAACGAACCACTTTGGCGCTTTGCATCATGTGGCTCTCGGGCAACCATGCTTTTTCAAAGCCTACGAGCCAACCAATATCCGGGGTTGCTACTTAATAGAAAAGTTCGGCCACAACATTAATCTCAGTACACCATGAACGACAATCAACTTGACCGAATATCAGCATGTACACGAGCATGTTGTTAGGTTTGAGGTCTCTCGAGTCACACCTGTGTTTTCGCCGCAGTCTAATCCAGGGGAGAGAGTGCGCCCTCGCGCAGGGACCAAGCGGCGCAGACGGCCTGCAGTTCTTCACACCAGGACAGAATGCGAAACCGATCTGATGTTGGTGCAAGCGGCGGAGGAGATGTGTTTGCCAACATGAACCAAGGATGTCTCTACTCGCCTGATAGCCAGCTGAAGGTCAATTCCATGCAGAAATGTGCCACCAGTGTCTCAGACTGGTTGCATATTGTTGACAACACACATGTACAGGGAGTCATACTGGATTTCAACAGTTGCTTAATACCCACCAAGAACACGATGCAGTGTTGCACCCGATGCCGGATGCGTAGCTTACGAGCCTAACAAATATAGCGCATTACTCATTAAGTTTCAATGTTGAACGGCTATGCATAAAAGACGTGCACATTGATGTTGTCAAATGCGTGTCTGCCCGAAGTCCGCTGCATGAAGTGAGCATTTTACCTTAGATCGCCCAAATAACGCCGCTTAAGGCGACGGGATAGCCATGAAATTGGCGACCCCTGCTAGGGCACAATCGTGATTTCAATGCGCGTATCAATGTGCTGTCCTACCGTAGGTAATGCTGCAGCTTTGGGACAGTAAGACATGCTATTCAAGAAGCCGGACACTGCGCAGAGTGATGAGGCCACAATTGGTGTTTTGCATTGTTGATTGTTCTGCGCGATGCTTTGTCGCAGAATGCAGGCATGCCAGGGCATCGGTCTGACGAAGGCCACTGCTGGGCCATCTTGGACTTGGTAGGGGGTTGACCCCTGGTGGGTAACATGCTTTTCATGCCTGCACCACGTAATTTCTTCCAGTCCCAGAAGCTACAGAAGTGACCCAGGTGAGTTTCTTTCGCACTCTTGCCGCGCCAGGACAGGCTCAGGCAGGGCGGGGACAGTTCAGGCTTGGCTGCAAAAGCCCGTAGCCAGGGGTTAGAAAGAGCGGCTTAGGTACTAGGAGGCTAGAGATGTGCAGTTCATACTTGGATCATCAAGTTGGATTGTTTTGACGGCGGAAGAGTTGCATCAGTAACACGCCAACTGTTTCACATGCGATGCGGGCGTTTGGCTGTGCAACCAGAGATCGTTCCCCTGTTATGTACAAATCGCTGACATCAACTACCTTCCAAGATTCAGCAAGTTTGCCATGCGTCAGGGGTTCCGACACTTTGATCTCCTGTTTGCATCCTTCAGGCAGGAAGGCAGGCAGGCAGACATGCAGGCAAGCAAGCAGAATTGCCATCCAGCCATGCAGCCCACCAAAAATCAAAAAATGGCAATGGTATCTACAGTAGGCAGTTTGCCCATTCCAGAGGCCTTTGTATGTTGCTTG
The DNA here is from genome assembly GCA_963377175.1 of Effrenium voratum. Classification (NCBI taxonomy): domain Eukaryota; class Dinophyceae; order Suessiales; family Symbiodiniaceae; genus Effrenium; species Effrenium voratum. The sequence continues at coordinate 561,164 of CAUJNA010002313.1, read as the reverse complement.
GAAGCTTGCAGCGCCGAATTCGGACCGGTAGATGTTTGTTTGTTGATAGGTCGAGCGTTTATGAAGCATTGCGCATGATGGTGTTCCGTGTTTGAAGGAATTACAAGGCCGCTCATGCGGGATACTTATTTATCATGGGGGGGAGGGGAAGAGGAGGGAGCCCAAGTATGCCCTTACTGAAGGCCTTATTGAGGGCTTAACAAGGGCTCAATTGTCTTAATTGTTTGGGCTGCCCCCATGATATTAACTATAGAAGAGAGTGAACCAACAGCACAGGAAGCCAACAGTGCACGCAGCATCAACGGCTGACAAGGCAATAGAGGAGGCACAATTCTCAGTTCTGTGGATCAAATCTGCAATAAGGTGTTCCCAATTGGCAACGAACATATCACAACATAAGTGGAGGGACGGTCTCATTTGATAGGTCGCAACTTGGGAGCGACTGGACCTTATCGCCACATCCGTTTCAAGAATCAAGATCTCCGCTTTGGAGAGCACTGATTTTTGTTCGGAGGCGCCTCCAGTGCAGCCAGGCGGAGGCAGGCCATCGTGGAGTAGTTCTCTTTGATTTTTGGCTGAACTTTGCTGATGGACGTTCAGTCAGGCAATCAGCAATGACTGATAGACACGGATGGTCACAGTCGGGTGTTCAAACAGAGATGTACACTGCCAGGACGAAAGTTGCGCCTCCTGGGCCTTCTTAAGAACACAGCCTTCGCGCGGTCGAATGTCCACACTCCAAAGCCTCTAGCTTGTTTTGAGTTTAAAAGCGAGTGAGGATTGACTCCCACTCGATCCGCGGGTGATCCACACGGTTTTGCAGAGACAAGTAAGAGGCATCCACTTTTGTCCTCCTGAAGTTTTCTTAAATTGCCGGCCCTCAAAACTTTAAGAGGCCAGTATGCACGTCCCACTTCTGCAAAAGGGTAGCCCTGTGTTTTGTCAGGGGCAAGTGCCAGAAGCAGAGAGGGCAGTGGCTGATGGTCGAAGCCCGTGCAACAGGGAGCAATGGGAATCCCTTCCGGATAGGCATTCATGCTTTCCGAAAGCCGAGTAAGAAACGTCACACGGTGCTCCCAGGATGAAACCACCACGCGGACAAACTTATTTGAAAGCTAAAGAGATCCATGGAGGTCCTTAGGGCAAATTTGTTTGCTTGGTACCGTAGTTTTGAAGAGCCTTCAAGAAGATGTTTCTTGTTTGTTTCAAATTGCAAAGCCCAATGCCCGCATAGAGTGCCTGCAAGAGAACATAGGCAAGGCATCTCTGGGAGGCAATTCCTCAACCAATCAGCATTTGATCATAACGCTCAACGCTGCAGCTGGTTTGCCCACCCCGCCACAGTTTCCTTGTTTCCGCGACATGGCAAGGCAATTTGGGGCAGGCGCAGCCCGTTGGCAGCCAAATAAGCCAGCCGGGCGGCCAGCTGGGCCAGCCGGGCGGCCCTATCGGTGGCCCTATCGGTGGCCCTATCGGTGGACCCATCGGTGGACCGATCGGTGGACCGATCGGTGGACCGATCGGCAGCCAAATGGGCGGCCAAATTGGCGGAGCCATGTCACCTGGGAGTTTCCCGCACCTTGGCTACAGGTGATGAAGACATAGACCGCTTCTCCTTAGCTGACCGAACCTGATTTTGGCAGAGGCCGCTTACAAGCCATCAAGCCAAGCTTCTTGTGGTGCCGGATTTTGTTGCTTGGATGGCTTCTACCATATTGTTGTGTGTTTTGCCAGCCTTTACAGGGCCAAGATACTACATGGCTGAAATCTTTTCTGACAATGAAACCCTGCAGCCTGGCAAACGCTGCGCCTGTAAGTTTTCATTCACCACCCTCTCGGAAGGACGCACTTCCTGAGCTTGAGCCAAGCTTGCCAGAAAATGTCCAATGACACCGATTCGCCAGCGATTCCTTCGTGATTTGCTGGAGGGCATCCTGCCAAGGCATTGCAGCATTGCCTTGAGTCAGGCTTTATGGGAGGGTTCGGCCCATCTCAGGCAGTCAGGCGGCTACACATATGACGATGACCCGGACAACGAGCCGCCTTTGTTCGAGGAGTGACGGAGTGTGATGTTACTGAGATCCATGACCTGGTGCCCCCAGGTGGCCTGAACACGTGCTCATTTAGGATAGCTGTTTTCCTTGCGCTGTTTTGCTTGTGTGTGGAACCTGCACATCCTTGCTTTAGTTTCATCAAGACGGGAAACTGGAAGCCCTCGCTGCCAACGTGTTGGCAAAATATTGAACGATTTTCGCAGGTTCACATTTGGCAACTTGTTAGTTGAAAGCTCGGCGAATAAACTTCACATGCTCCGAGTCAAAGAAGACACTTCCTTGATAGTTTTTGATTCATCAGCAACTTCCGGATGCCAGCGTGCGTGGCTGTGTGCCACCAGGAGGGCCCCTTCTGATCAATGATTGGTTCCCTGAGTTTCCGTTTCCTCACTCTTCTTTGCTTTGCTCGTATTCCCATGGATCTTCGGCTGCTGGAAAGAGTGACTGACTCGACTTCCTTCCTCTCTCGTGCAGACGGGATACCCGGCAGTTTGGAAGCTCAGATCGAAAGACGCCCCTGGACAATTGCCCTTGCTCCTGGCAGCAACCCTATCCTGAGTGAGCTTGCCAAAAACCACTGGTCCTGTTTCTTTGACATGAAACGTCGTTGAACCCTTTGATTTTCAGCAGAAACTATCCAATGGCAGCTCAAATGTGTCAATGTGACGAATTGCAACAATTTGTCCTGTGGCTGAATGTGTCACTTCTGAGCTAAGCCGCATTCAACCCAGGCAACGCTTTCGTAGGGTGGTCTTGGCAGTACACGTGCCCTACCGAGTTCTGTCTCGTTGCTCAGCGAATGCGACACTGCTGATTCCGAAGCTTGATGTGATGAGTGGTCATCGTCGCATAGGGATGACAGCCATGCACAAACTTGGCTGCGGGGTTGCTTTGGTGTTGCCGACCTCCTTGATCGGACCAGCATGGAGACCAGGTCGTTTGTTGTTTGTCCTCCAGGTATGCATCACAGAACCCCGACAATGATACACAGCATGCACATAAGCTTGTACATACTGCAGTAGTAGCATGCAGACTTGAAGCCTGTGAGGAGCTGGGCATCAATGTCCACGATGTCATCCTGAGAATGAAGGGCGTCGCCTTCTTCAAAAAGCTGGATGAGGTTGGACATGGCGTAGTGGCGCAACAACACAAATTCAGACACAGATTCCCACCGCGGGGAGGGGGGATCGTGTGTCCAAGAGTAACACTGGGATCTTGGTGTTTGCCCTCAGCCTCTTGGGCAATGGCCGCACTAAAATGGGACAACACCTTAGGGTAAACGCTTCTATGATAGAATATTCAAATTTTGCTGGATTCCAAGCATGCTTGGAAAATGGCTGAGTTGTCGAATGTTGCCATATATGGTGACAAAACCGCTTGCCCACCGACATAGAACATAGAACCTGAGAATAGCGCCTGCCAGGGCAGGTTTTAATGTCAGGGTCAAACCGTCCCATGCCAGGAGGTCCTACGAGATGCAGATCTCAGCGGTCCGCTGATGATCTGTCTCACACTGGGTGGGGGACCCAATTGAATCATTCAAGAGTCCTTGTCATGCTTTGGGACGCTTTAGCAACGTGGCAAGACAGATGGAAACATAATCGCTGGTTGTGTGCTGTTCTATTGACAGATTTCATACTACATTCAAAAGTTGCTTCAATTGATTCCAGGCAGCGTCGTTTCGATTTGCAAGTACTCGAGGGAGTAGGTTGTCTATGAGAGCAGCTACAGTGACGGAGTCGCGAACACGAAAAAAGCTTTGTTCACAAAGACAGGCCGCTTTGAGAAGTAGACAGAAGTGATTCATGATCAAAGCTCTACACTGGTTTGCCAGAAAATTGAGGAAGTATGTTAACACTCCAGAAAGGAACGTCTGCAAAAAGGGATTTGGGCACATCCATGTTTGTTGGTGCATGGAACACATTGACATGGGCTTTTTGGAGAGCGATGTCGAGGCATGGCCTTGCTTCTCGCTGGCAAGCTGCAGTTCGGGTGCGCCCACCTGCCCTTTCCAGCTGTAGGTTGGGGAAGGGTCAGGGAGGCAGAGAACCTGGGGTTGTGGCATTGCATTTGGGGAGCAGACGATCCGAAAGGCCGTCCGAGCCGACAGCCCTGATTCTGTCGATATGTTTAATATCACACATTGTTGACATATTGTATTCATCCCGCCTGCTTAAAGAATATTTCATGGTGCGCTTTTGACAATGGCCCCTTCAGGTACGTCTACGGTCTAGCCGCGGGAGGCTCCTTCGGCATCTGCTGCCTCATCAACGTCATGAGCCAGAAAGAAGGCAACGTGTCGCTTGTACCAGACGTGATCGCATAAGTGTGTGTGTGTGTGTGTGTGTGAGTGTGCGTGTGTGCGTGTGTGTGTGTGTGAGTGTGTGTGTGTGTTGTTGAGGGTACCCTTTTGGGGTTGTCTTCTGGACACCCAAAAGAAATCCAACATGTTTGGGAGTCCCCCCCCAATTTCGACAGATTCTCATGTGTGTAGGCAGTGCAGGTCTCCACCATGGGAAGAACACTGGCCTGCACATGTTGGCTTGCCCGCAGGAACATGTTGAACAACGCGGGGCGCCGTTTCTGCTGACCGGAGAGTGGGACAAGTATGATTGGATCAAATGTTTGCCCAAGCGTCATCACCTCAAGGTTGACCCGAACTTTGAGTTGAGAAAGCCTGGACATGTACTAGGTTTGCGAAAGGGTATTTTGGGTTCACTTCAGTTTTTCAGACATGTTTCGGCGACATGGGGATCGTCAAGAAATTCCAAGATTGCCGTACCCCAAGCCCTAGTTATGTCCACAAATGTCTTATCCGAGATTGGGGTGGTGCCACAGGAATCGACCTCTACAGGACGATGAGCATTTTGGGCTATGGGCGACTTGGCAACGAAGTATTGAAGCAATCAACGCAATGTGAGAAGCGAATGCCGAAGCTTATTTCACACCAGAACCTGCGCAGCCGGCCGAGCGCATTCTAGCTTGATACTAGATAGTTAAAGTGATGAGCCTACCTTGCCTTCAGTGCTTCCACTATCGCCCAAGGCTCATCCCGATCGTTTTCCTGGCCCTCTTTGGCATCATTGTGTCGCTGAAGCTGGCAACTCAGCTCTCGTGCCGGGTGATCTGTGGCTTGCATTTATGCTCGCGTGTGCTGTGGACAGAGTTCGGACATTTGCTTTAAGGGTGAAGGCAGATTCTCCCTTGGCAGTGTGGCCGTGGAAGAACCATTGTGGGAGAAGGTGAAGGTGCCAATTACCTCCAATCAAGTTCATGTGAAGCAAATGCTTCCGAGGGTATTTTGTGGGACGCCAATCTTGCAACATGTCACGGAACCGGAACCAGCCACGGGGAGGCATGCTGCTTGTGCTGAAGGGTGTTTCCAAGTGTCATGCTGCACGATTCGCGTTTCGGTGAAGCTTGGTTATTCGGGTATCTATTGCTTCAACAATTAATCCCTTCTCCCAATTGATAAAGCGAATCCTGATGAGAAAGGGTTCATCATTATTAGGGGTTCCTTGTTTCAGTTTTGGGCTGGCAACTCTCTTTTTTTTAACTTCTGTGTAGGTCCTGTCATGTCTAGATTGCGGCAGAGGGTCGCTAGTACGACGGCAGGAGAGGTCGGTGGGAGAAATCGCAAGTCTGGCTATTCTAATTAGTATTGGACTGGGATTTTGAAGAACGACTCAGGTTTTTTTTGTGCTAGGGGGTTGGTTGTCTACTAAAGTGTTGATATCGCGTGCGGTTCCCACAGCCTTGCGAGGGCTTTCGGGTGGCTTTTGGTTTTCCTGTGTGTATGTGTGTTTGTGTGGGCAGCCCAGCGGCCGCCTAAAATCGCATCATGCCAGCAATGAGCCACAACACTAGCATTGCGTACGGGAAATTTGGGGCAATACTACAATGATAGATTCCAATTTCAATCAGCTGCAAGAAACCCTAAAAAAGCCCACAGGGTTCACTATGTCCTTTTCAACAAAAGGGTCCAGTTGGGTGAACGGGCCGAAAAGAGAACCAATCGGAGAACCGATCGAACGTATGTCTCGAAGTTTTTTGGGATCAGCCGTGACAAGGTCAACCTTTGGGACCATCCTGGCAGCCATTTGCGTAGGCGGGGAGAGTGAAGTGCAGCCACCCGAAGGTGTATCCGCACCCTGACCCATGGTATTGTGTCCAAGGGACCTTTGTCAACTGTTGATGTTTTTGTGGCTACGTTTCAAAGTCCCGCCAGTATGATTGTCTTTTCGTCCTGCTAACCTCATGCAATGTTCCAAGAATTCTGCTACCGCACAATGTGAGTCCGCAAATTGACGTAACTGCAGCAGTTAAACAATTACCCATGGTGTTTGCATCAGAAGCCACACGCCTGCACGTCAACCTTCAGCATAAGATTCTCCCCTTTTTATGGAGTTTCAATGATCCTCCCAAAAATGGTTGGACACAACACTCCAAATGATGTCCGCCAAGGCGCAGGGTTCTCCATTACACGCCACACCCATATGTTGATAAACAATGTTGTTCGCCACATCTTCAGCCGTGGTCCATGGAGGTTGTTTGTGCCAACTATGACGCAGCTGGATGCTATGAGCTGTTAGGTTGAGCAGTCTTTGAGGCAGAGTGAGCAGTTTCTGGGGCAAGTGATGCATTATTATTGAAGCTGCGAGTACCGGGTGCTCTTCATGTTGGATGCGCGCCGCCTGCTTAACCCGTGCATGCAAGATGCAGGTGGCTCTTGTGCTTGCGCGAGCGAAGTGGGTTGTCCTTGGACACAGCCAGGCCTGCTCTAAAAGTGGTTTGGTTTGATTCGCAGCAAAATACGAGGTGCATAACATACGAAAGATGGCCTCCCCCGCCCCCCCCCCCCGCCCACCAGCAACGCACCGCTGGCGCAGCATGGGCGACGGCTTCCTCCTCGAGATTTTTCGCCATCGCGATTTCCATGCAGGATCAGAGGCAGGCTTCCTATGGGGGCTTGCTACTCGTACATTTCATCAGAGAGTAGGCCTCGAGTGGGGTCATCTTCGCGTGTTTGTTTGACTGTCAGTGGATAAGAATGCGAGTCTCCGCATGTATCTTTTTGGAAGTCCAAGCAAGTACATGGCAAGCTTCTGCATTGTGTAGGCTCGATCCTGGTTCCTCAGTCCTCACCCCAAATTTGTGTCAAGGATCCCATCCTCCTGTTATACAGCCTTCGTTTCGCCCGGGTAGAAGAAGAGCAACTTATGACGGACTTATGACGGTCCTATACTCCAAGTTTGATTTAGTACGCCATGATATTCATCACTGAACCGCTCTTGGAGATTGCAGAGTCCTGATGCACCGCGGAGAAGCAATTTTTTCGAACAGCGGCACTCCCTGAATTGAGAACATGCGGCCGCTGCGCTCTTAGGATCCGTTTGCCACAACTGCTTCACGTGAGGTGGCTGGTTGCTTATCCCGTGGGCTTGGCCCGGGCCTCAAGTGGCATGTGGCAAACTTTTTGGGCGGAAGTTGCGCAAAGGAGAGTCACCTGCCATGGGCGTAGAAATAAAGCACATTCTATTGCTGCAAGGACAGGAACAACTCGTTGGCACTGCCTACGGAACAGGGATTGTTGGCAGGGGCCCTGCTATCACGTCAGGAACCTCATGCAAGCGGCAAGCTTGGCCCAGCCTGCTGTGTCTTTGTTAAAAACGCGGATCCTATAAATATGTTCGACAGTGCTGAACGCTTGATATATATATATCATAATGTCCAGGGTGTTCTCATAGTTTTCACGGTTTCAACAATGGAGGTATGCAGATTCACACGGAGCAACCTCCCCTCAATCTGCCATGCCAGACAATCACGCTACTTCCTGATGTGAGCGTCAACACCTTCCAATCCGTGATAGTGTGCTAGCACATCGTGAAAAGCTTCCCTGATGCCCAATTCTGAAGAGACCAAAAGCATAATAGGGCTTACCAAAAAGCCACCAAAAGGGCATGATGCATTTCCTGTTGGCCCAAAGCATTCTCCAAATAACTGCTACTGCACACGTGACACCCATTGACATGCCGTGCTCCAGCTGAGGTGTACACGTTCTTCACGCTCATCACCATATTTTGATGGCCCGGGCAAGCTGTGATTCAAACGGTTTCTTCCGGAGAGTCGTTGTTCGAAATTCTTGAGGTGACAGCCTTCTTCTAAGTATATAGTTTTTGGTGATCATTCCCATGAGTTGTTTTTCAAGGAGTGAACAACTGGATTAGTGGCGGACTTTCATTTCTCCTGAAGTCTGAACCGTGTGAGTGATGTTAGGACAGTGCAGCTTCCGCGCATGCGCGCATCATTAGGATGCGTGCAGCGAGCAGTTTCTACCCAAATACCTCGGCATGCATTTCTAGTCTTGTGCACAGACACAATTTACCACCACGTCATAGTTGTATTGAGCTTTACGCGGATTTACTTGGGAGCTCCCAACATGTAAGCAGGTAAGGATTGACAAGCCAATTTGACACCAGGCAAGAACCGGTTGGCCGAAGCAAACACGAAAGCCAGTGGAAGATGCCGCAGTTGCATTGGTTGTGTTGTGCGTCCGCACAACACCCCCATTGCTTAACTGCTGTGCACCAACGGTGCTTGGGCGCAATAGCGCCTGCTCAGACGCAAGGGAAAACCTGCTATTGGCAATGCTGTTTGGCACAACCCCCCCACTCATATACTGCCAGACTCGAAGTTGCCTGTTTGGTCCATTCTCAATAGTGGGTAGGGATCGGGCATGACTGTAGCTATGCTTTGTGCCGCAACTGTCGTCATGTCAATGTGAAGGGATTTTTGTTTGCAGCTGTTTGGCTTAAGGCTTAAAGGGTTACCATGATCGACCAGCAATGCATTGTCAAAGTGCCGAGCTTTCCTGTCATGCCAGCACGGGCTATTCTGACCTGATGCACAAACGGACAATCACAACTACATTGACACATACACGCACACACGCACACAACACCCACACGCATAGCTCAGAAGAGGGTTTCTACTGCAAGTCCCAGTTCAAGTTGCGCCATTTGGAAAGGGTGCGGAAGGATCGAAGGCCAGCTTAAAGCACTAGCGACCGTACCTGGAGAACTAGGTTCGCTAAAGTGGGGGTGCCCCAACGTGCGCACAGCTGTGGGCTTCTTTTCACAGCTCTACGCATGGCGGCTGTGGCTCCGCCATTTTTGCAGGCCAGGGAGGCAGGCCACGGAGGATTATGTCTTTGTGGTGGTGTTGATCGCACGCGCGTCTTTTGAGTTTTCATGGCACCAAGCTGTGGAACAACAAATAGGAGAATCTTTGATGCAGGATCATGTCGACTTGCTGGCTTTAAGATCATGAATGCTGCACCTGGGATTCAGTATAGACTGAGCGCCAACAAGGCATAGATGCAACGCGCAGTACAGCTAAGCTGTGACCACCGTACTACCCGAGTTCTCCTTACAGGCTTCCCTCCACTGCGGGCACTCGCAGACGCATGGCCTTTGCGCTTTAGCAATTCTGACAATTGAGAATCAAGTGATGCAATGTTGGTCTGGTGCTTCACTGGATGTGGATGAATGTCCTTCGACCTTGAAACTCAATATCTAGTATATTAAGTCGTGTTCTTAAGTTCATGCATACAGACTTCCTGGCAGTTTTCGGTCCGGTCCGACAGCAAGAGGCTAACTTGGTTCCCAAGGTGGCTTCGCCATGGCTGCGCAGCGAAGCGCCTGCGCAGAGGCGCCAATGTCTTACATTGGGAGCCTTTCGACCCTCGATGCGTGGTTTGAGTATGGCATTATTGTACTAGCAACAGGTACTTTTAGGATATTCTCGGTTATGTCGGCGGCTGGTCACCAGCCGAACATAAGCTGTGGCTATGATGTTGAGTCTTGAGCACTCCAACGGCCGCATCAGTTTGGATAGTATGTTACTCTGAAGGCGTTGACCATCATGCAGAAAGGCTCGCTTTGAAAACATAGCACCTTCATGTGCTTAGGCAAGGTGCTGTTTGTGGAGGTGATGCTGCTATGCGTACCTTCATGATATTCTCCTCACTTTCATCAACATGTTCCGATATTTCATCTACCCACCATGAGGGCCGTTGCTGCAGCTGTGGCAAGCGCAACACCTTAACTTGTGTTCGAATGGCTGGCTACTGAAGCTATGTCAGCTGCATCCAAGAGTCAAAAACAATTTTCCACTCGGCAAAGGAAGGAGGCCCACTGCGTTGGTTCAGCATGCCCGCTTTTAGCAACTTGAATAATGTAGCTTCCGGGATGGCTTGGATGGCTTGGCATTTGAGACGGGTTGTCAGATGCGGATACCTCTCATAGTTTGGGAGCCCTTCCTTGGGACTCGGCGCGAGGAGTCCCAGACTCGCCTTTGGGAGTTCTCGAAGGCGGAGGTGCATAGGAGCGGTGGGGAAAGCGGGGAGGATCGGACCCAGTTCCCTCTGCCCAGGCAGATGGCTTTGGGTTGGAGATGGTTGCTCCGCATGTTTACGTTGTAGGCTGATAGTTTGGTTTTGATCTTGTTTTGGCTGGAACATGTTTCCTTAAAGTCCTTTGCAAGATAGTGGCTGCGGCGCCACACGGATACCTTTCTGACTGATGTCTAAGTTGCAACACGGTAATAGATTGTGTGCAAAGCGTTCTTTATTGATCAGGAGCATGGAAGGGGAAGCAAAGGAGGGTGCCAAGAGCAGAAGAAGTCCGGCGGCGCCCTCTTCGCAGAACCGGGGCTACCTCCGCAGACCCCTCTTGGGGTTCACACAGAAAAGTCCGTCACATACTTTAGCTGGCCGCTAATAGCCCCGTGGTCTTTCGTGCTAACCCCTGGTACCTTTGCAGAAGTTCTTGGCACCTTCCATCGCTGCGCGAAGTGCGTACAAGTTCGCCGGTTCAGTACATTGACACAATCCCCCACACAATCTCAACAGTTCGAGACGCTTTCCCCGTTCAGATGGGATGTCAACTGACTACCTAGGCAAAGTCAATCCTTCAGTAGTTCAGTTTCCCAAAGTCTTGGGAAGAGGGGGTGGGTGTCGAGAGCCGGGTGCCAGAATTGCTGGGTGTTGTGCCAGCCTGCAGGCGGCAGTGTCAGCATCGGCCTGTGCGTCTCGCTGAGGCCGGGAGACCGATGTGGAAGTGTATCAGAACGGATTCCACAAAGACGAAGCATATCGAAGCATAGTTTCCATTCTGAGTTTGGTAGCCACTTGAAAGCATCCGCCCCTCACGGTTGGTTCCCTCTCACACTTCGAAGGTCCCTACGTTTGACACGTTCCCTCGTTTTGTTAGATGGCTGACGATCAAGATTGACTGGAACGCATATTAATGGATGTACCCTTCTGCACGTGCGTTGTTGGTTGCAAGTTGCAAGCCTGAGTTTTGGCGTGTGGAAGTCTTGTGACTACAAGATGGACGGCTCCGAAATGTCCAGCTGGCATCCTGGATTCCATTGAACATATTACATGCTTGAAGTGCTCGGGAGCATGCAAAATAGAACTCACATGGTGCCCGGATTTGAGTTGGCCCCCGGAATTTGAATTGTGGCAGGTTCGGCTCATTGGTTATTGGAGTTATGAATTATGAAGCATGCAACAAACCAGCTGAAAGAGGGGGGAAATCAACAAATCAAGTTGCCCAGCACATGCTACGTTGGCCTGTAGGGCAGGCAAGGCATTCCACACCTGACGTGCTGTTTTGATGGCCAATGTGTCCAGATGAAATACCTGCGTGCATGGTTCCGGATCCCCGCATCGCTTCTGCTAGTCAGTTCTCCGCATATTTACTGGGGAACCTTAGTGTTCAACAAAAACTCGGCAGTGCTTCTAGGCTTGAAGCCAGCATTTGCAGGAACCTAGTCAGCTAAATATGAGGGATGCGCAGCTACATATGAGGGATGCGCTGCGATTATTTTCAGCTTTGCAAGCAGGCCGACAGAAGGGATGGAATATCTCAAAGAGCCGGCATGGTGTGTTGTCCCTATTTGTCAACGAGCTTGAGAAGCCTACACAGTTAATTTGCCAAGCTATTAATCGAGACATGGGGTGGAAGTGCACCATTATGTGTGTTGAAGACCGAAACTACCTCTTCGACCTTGTTTGCCTGTGCGATTTGCCCAAGGCGACGAGCACGGCGAGAACCGGACATTGACACAGGTGCGCCCTCAGCTGTGCACATGCTCCTTTCCTTGTTTGTTGTCTAGTCCAAAGCCCAGCACCATTGTCATTTCCAACAGCCAAACACCTTGTGACCAACCACCGACCACCGGCCACCAACCACCACCATCACCACTGCCTCCTTCAACCTTTTCCTTCGCACCCATCGCCCATCATCCCCCCTGCCCGTGTGCACCTCCCGCATCTTCCGCAGCCGCCATCACACCCTCCCATCACCATAGACGCTGCTCACCGCCGCACATGTGACCGCTGACGTGCTGGAGGGCTTGTTGACGTACCCGGTTCTCCCTTGGAGGTGTACAGGTGTACGGCTTTTCCAGCTTCCCTTGTCATAGAAGAACAATCCCTTCCCCCTATTGTTGAATCCTCCGCCTGCCCCCCCCCCCCTGCCCTCCCCCTGCCCTCCCCCTCCCCCCCCGGCCCCCCCCAGTAATCGCCATTTGTATTCAAAACCTTATTGTTAATAGGGTTTGAGGGGATTCAAGGAGGCTTCTACTATGCTCCTCGTCCAAATGGAGGGTCCCCCCCTTTTGCCTGGCACAACAACCGTCAAGTCAAAATGTGCCGAGTAGGTGTATGCAATTGTTCAAGGCACTTTTTCGTGACTGTACAATTCAAATTTCAACAGCGAACTTCAAGTTACAATTTCCAATTTGGGTTTACAAGTAAAAGAGGGGATGTGCTGAAAGTGCTGCCGAGAGTTTAGTGTTGGTTTGGTATTGGGAGAATTAGCAATGAAATGAGAGAGATTCTGCTTTGGATTTTGACCAGACACATATTCGTTAATAGGAGTGGTTGTTATTAGGAAAGCGGGTTAAAAGGTTGGAATTGGGCATGTTCCTTTCCGAATCAGCAAGTGCATCAGCCATGAGCAAAAACAATGAGCTAACAAGGGGCAAGCGGCAGGACAATTTAGAGCCACTGATGTGCGCACGGTGCCCGTTTATGATTCATCGGTTTGTGACTATCGAACACTTCATGTTGCGCCTTTGTGTCTCGGCGTATGTTTCTACGCGAGTCAAAGCTGAGAGGGATCAAGTGCGCAGGTGAGGTAGAGTTGCAGTGCGCAGACGAGGGTTTGCCAAAGACGGCGTGCAGTATGCGAGCGAGGGACTTAAAGAGTGTGCAGGTGAGAAGCTTCCCATTGACACGGGTATCATGCAGCTCGAGCTGCTGGACTGGCTGAATCAGGCGAGCGGCGAGGTGAACCGATGTCAAGAAGAGACCGATTAAGCGCCCGGTTTAACGAGGTGCTTCGCCCAATTGTTTGGAGCAATAAAACAGGCGCTCCTTCTTTTGATGGGGTTGGCTGTTTGAGTCGTGAGTTAGCCCTTTTGGCATATTTACTAAGAATCTTTCTGGAGTCATCGCCTGAAAGCTTGAGAGCCATAGCGAGGGATATCTTCGTTTGGCGGCGCCCCACGGGCTTTGTATGCAGATAACTCATTTAGCATTGCTTGCGTTTCTTATTTGTTTACCCAAATGACAGTTGTATGTGCTACTTCCTGGGACTGCGGATATCAATCAATTAGTATGATTGGAGGGATGCCCAGCCAAGATGCAGGGCAGTTGAGACGGACAAGACAGCAGAGAAAGAGAGACTGACAGCTGCACATGTAGGATGCAAAATTGCAAGCGCGCCATATATAATGCGTGTTCATATCCTTGTCTGGGGATTGATTTGTTTTAGACTGGACGCAGCCCCGCATTTGATTGTAAATTGCACACTGTAGTTTTGAAGGCGCTTCAGGGTGCCAGGATAGCGAATGAGAGGGACACTCGGCAAAACGCTCATCAGGCCAACCTGCACCCAGACCTGAGCAAAGATGCCCTGGCCAAGTTCGGCGGTGTGCCCCAGCAGGCCAATGTCCCATTGACGGTCCAATGAATTTTGGCCGGACTGATTGTATTTGTGATGTTCTAGCTGGTGAGTGGGCATTGATATACCCAGCTAACTTGGCAAACCAGCAAGGTTTAGAGCTCAAGTCCCACTGAAGAGTGTGAGCAGAGCACATAGCGACATGACGAACATGAAAGGGACAGCCGAAGATCCGCGGTTGAAAACACTTCGGGATCCCTCTTTTGAGGTCAGAGAGTTGCTAGTCTCTTTGACACCACGACAGAGAATGTGTAGACTCGAGATGTTGATTTCCCTCCCAAACACAAACCTGGAAGTGCGTGGCCCTCTTTTGAAAAATTGTTCTTTGGGAAAGATGCCGTTTTGTGAGAGGCAATCATGATATTTGCTTGGAGTAGCCATTATCATTGCCAGCTCTTGGCAACCTTCCAATGCATCAACTTTTTGCAGAGCAACGTTTTCCGAACCTGCTCGTTTTTAGATTGCACACTAATAAACAGGAAAGCAAAGAGGCTGTAACAAGGAAATGTTGTGCAGGTCTCATACATCCAGCTTAAACATGACAAGCATACAATCACTGCGGCAATCAACCAGCTGCACGGGCCGCCAAACAGGCTGCCAAATCATGTTGTCCTGTCCGAGTAGCTGTGCTTATTGACTTAGTGCTATGAATTTGTTTTGCTTCCAGCCTGTGAGGTGCCGCAACAGGCGCATAATGCTACTCCAACTCCAGCAGGTCTACCAGCCTAAGACTTTGTACATTGGAATCACCCGTCAATGCAGGTTTGGCCAGTAGGTGCTCCCTAGCCAGCGACTGCCAGTGAGCCAATGCAAACCATGTTTGGCTCTCAAAGTTTGCATGCTTTGGATTTTGGAAAGCAGCCTTATGTCATGCGCATTCCTAAAGTTGGACACAGGCACTTGGCCCCTGAGAGGTTTGCCATTTCGCTGGTACTCCGTTGTCACTCCCGTTTGCGCAGTCAGACAGGGGATCATCAAAAGCGTTGCTGAGAGGATCTCGATCGTTGTTTTCAAAGAACAGGTAGCATTGAATCCATGCACTCACCGGACATGCAGGCCGACGAGGTGGTGGAGAAGGTTGTTCAGCGAATCCAGGAGGGCGCCAGAAGATGTGTGGCACCTTGTCACAATGAGGTGGTTTCAATTTCGCCCTGCCAGAAAAGCAATGAGCAACAAATCGCGGGGTGGTTCTTGTTGGTTTTGTTAGTGTCCATGCCGGTTTTGACACTGGGTGCCTTGCTGAATTGATTTGAGAAGGGCATGTGAAAGGCAGCAAAGGTCCTTCTTGCCGCTGTCCGGCTCTATGTTATGGATGTTGTTGTCTACATCATAGACCAACATAGATTTCTGTACCCTTCGACCGTCTTGATTATCTTGTTTTGCGAAGAACTCCTTGACTTCCTGAGCCTTTTTCAAGGGCGCCACAGGTTCTGAAGTGTCAATTAAGTCGTGACGCCATTTTGCTGGTGTTGGATGTCGCCTTAGGCGCCCTCGTCCACCGTGCACCCCTTCGGCTCCACAGTGAACGGTTTCGGGGAGGCGCGATGCTGCGGCTTCGGTGCTTCGAGCCCTCAGTATCCGACATGGAACGAGAACTTGGCGCATTGGATGAGGCCATGAGCTTGTTGGTTTTGCTAGCATTCCCGGGCGGAAAGCAACCACAGATCAGCAGAGGTTTGCTTACTTCAGATTGTCAGTACTCGGACCATTTTGTGGGTCCTCTAAAGAAGAGCCTCGTGGGGATGTGCTGCTAAAGTCGAGGTGCTCGATTTGCCTGTCAGGAATCTTCCGATTTGGATGTTCTCGTGGCCATCAAGGAGCAGGACGTCTGGCTGCAGGTTGTTTTTCTTCTTCGAAGGCTCCCGTCAGACCAGCTGAGATCCAACTTCAGAATCCAGAATCAGTTTCACCGGATTGACGTCTACCTTTGAGAAGTGGGTGGCATGTGCAAATTTCCGGAGATTGAGTTCAAGCCCAAAGAACCATAATGATTATGATTGCAAGCAATCTATATCAAAAGGTATGAAGTCAGAATTGACGCCTCTGATGTTGAGGTGTTGTGTCAATGGTTGAAGCGGGATGCGCTTCGAGGCACTCAACATTCCATATCGCAATGATATTTGCAACATACAGGAATTCCGCAATCAAAGCTGTGCACTGCTTGTTCTATTCAATGGGGTCAATCAATATTCCAGGCCACATGACCACGGAAACTTTTCTCCTGTAGTGGGGAGTCGGGAAACCATCTTTTTAGTGGTTTTCCCAAATGGTCATCCCATGTAAAGGACCTTGTGATCAATCCCCACATCCTAATTGTGATGACCCGCACTCTCCAACCCACCTTCTCCAAGTTGCTGTAGTTGATGTGTATTTGCGTCAACGGTAGAAGCTTATTGCCACATTGCCACACTGCACATTGACAATGAACATGGCTGTCTTGCCAATACTGATTTTCAGGGAGTGTCTTCAGAGGCTGTAGTGCTTTTTCGGCTGTTGAATGTTGCTGGTGCCTGAGGAGCTCACATACTTCATGAGCTACGCCAATTGGGGCCAGCGGCATCAGAGGTCGGAATGGGGCTGGGTGAGGGTTCTCGCGAGTGCAGCTTGGACCTAGGGGCCTGAAGGATGCCGGCAGATCCGTTGCGCGTGCTTTGGATCGGAGTGCTTTGTGAAGTTTGAGTTTGAGGGAGCTGGAAGTGTTGCTATGTCCACGCATTCCCCTCACGGCCATGCGCTTTTGCAAGTGCTTTTAGGACCGGCCTATGTCGGACACGCTGAGTTTGTGCATCCCGTAGCGGCCATGCTCCGGCGCCATTTTCCCGAGGATCCTTTCAAGTGGATTAATTATACCCGCAATAAGGTTACTGTGGCTGATGTGCGCGGTGTTCATGCTTGTCGGCTCTGGTGGCGCTCCTGAGATGTGAAATACATTTCAAGCTAACGAATCTTCTGGGATGGCTTTTGGACCAAGACCAACAGAGAAACCACCACGGGCCACCCTTTTGGCAGTTCGCATCTGCTTTTTCCTTCCAGGCGAGGCACTCTGCAAGACGACTTGGACGAGCCGAACGGCCCAGAACGGGGGGAGACACGCCGCAAGAATTGGACAGCAACATTGAATTCCCGAAATGTCAGATCAACTTTACTGTCAATCCATTGTTGGAATGTTGTTTGGTATGGAGTTTGTTTGCATTGGAACATTTCAGAGTTTCGCACCTGCTTCGCCAGCTTGTCCCCGTGGGTCATTGGAGGTGTGTGTGTTTGTAAAGAACCATTTCCAATTTCAACCTACCACGAATTGTTTTTGTGTGGGTGTGAGAGCTCGCTGATTGTTTTGTACACTGCTGGCCATCTCTGGTACTGAAGCAAACGTGCTTGGCCCTCACCGGCCCTCACCTGACCTACCGACTTGTTGGCAGCCTTGAGTGAGGGGCAAGGAAGCCTGGCCCAAAAGCTTTGTGCTCTTGTAGATGCGAATCACTGCGGCGTTGGGTGCACCACGGCTTCGGGTCGAGCCCATTCCATGTGTCAGTGGATTTCCAAGCAGTTTACATGAAGTTGAGGAACGGGCTGCTGGATTTCTCGGGTTCTGCCAGGTCTGAACATTTTGCAAACATTGAAACGAGTTGGCCCTGCCCAACCAATATATTCCTCTTCTGCCTTTGCAGGTTTTTGGGTTCTGCCAGGGCTGAAAATCTGAAGATTGAAAATAATGGGCCCGCAAATTATGTTTTCCTTCACCGGGCTTCAACGGGCGCTGGAGGTTCGATCCGCCCAAGAACCTCACGCCCAAAGCGGCGATGTGCCATGCTGTCCAGCAACTGGCGGACTACTTGCCGGAGCTCGGCTTCAAGGTGGGACTGGGCGACTAGCTGCCACACCCCAGCCCAGTCAAGTGGGTCAGGACACCGCCAACCAGCAGGTGCTTGAGCTGTTTAGTTCTTCTTTGAGACTTTGAGATGGCCATTCTTAGGCTCTGCAGTGAAACAATCAAAAGCAGAGATTTTGCGAAAGGACAACGTTCGACTTCAGCACAATTGTCACCACTATTGATAGAGTTGGTTGGCTTTTGGCGACACAGAAAATGAAGCGGGGCAGTGGGGCGAGGAAAACAATGGCAGCCCAGGAATGCATTGACATGGGTATGGGTGAACCACCGGGGCACCACAGGTTTTAGTCCATGTTTCCATTTACAATGGTTCCATTTTGGGTACCTATTTTTGACCCACTGCCATATTCTTTTGTTGGATCTTCCGTCATTGCCATGTCTTCAGCACGCGCAGGATGCCAGATGTTCAGTTTGCCCACATTTGCCCGCTAGGTCTTGAACCTCATACCACAAGCGCGGAAGCCCTTGGTGACGCTGGAAGACATGTGCGCAGGGGGAGGGAGGGGGAAGGGGTTGCTGTTCGAGGTGTATCGGTCTTCCCTGAACCTCTTCGTAATCGTTTGTAGTGTTGCACCGTATGAACCGATGTTGCTGCGGAGCAGCGAACTGGGTCCGAGCAGAGTCAGCGTTGCTGTTGCTGCAAGTACGGCAAGGGCACCCGATGCGTGCCGCCCTTGTCGGGCAGGCAAGGGCCGCTGAAGGAAGTGGATATCTCCATTAACAACAGCTCAAGCCTCAGCAGCCAAGCATGTCAAAAGCACCCGCGGATTCTTCATTCTTGCGAGTGGAATGTGCTGTTTGTCGCGACTTGGGCGTGGTCAGTGCTTTTTGCTGAAGCAAGGCTGAACATTCAAAGGAGCTTCACACACTATCAACCACATGCATCCAAAGATACAAACGTAAACTACATTTGTCTGCGAATCTTTTGTGCAACTGCCATATTCCAAGTCAGTGGCATGTCAACGCAGTGTATGTTTGCTGTAGAACATTCCTTTTTGTTGTCACGTTGCCTTCCCCCTTTTCGGTATCAAAGCCTGGTGAGGTCGCAATACGGCCTGCTTGGGGGGGTTCTGTGGTCTTGGTCGGCAGCTCAACGCTGCGAACCACAGTTGTAACTGGCAAGTCTTGCGAGCCGGTTCTGCTCAAGCGCGTTTCTACTTTTGGTTGCAAGTTTCAGCCAGCTGCGGAAGTGCATTCCTCGTACTACGCCGGTACTGGCAAGATGCAACTTTTACCGCCGTGGTGCCGATGTGACAACTAAGACTCTACGGCGACGAACCCGTGAGCAAGTGGCGAAAGTAAACAGCTGTTGTTTTGTGTCTTTCCGCGAAGACAGGCGGTTTCTGGCCGAAGGAATGTTGATCAAGAGCCATTCCATTTCGTTGGTGCACTGTGCTTAACTTATGCACATTTGTTGCGTCCAAATTTGCGACCGGAGGACTGTGCAATTGCAGGTTGAGGATACGCAATGAGCGCTGCTTTCCCTCGGCCCACGAAGTGTGCATTGGTCAAGCACAAGTACTTCCGCAACATGAGTTTGACCACGACGTGTCAATCTTCCGCGAGTTGTATCTGCGAATGGCCGCTGTTTGGTCGGTATGACCATGCAGCGCTGAACTGTTCCAGGTTATTATCGATTGTGACCTCGTTCTCATTGTTCCCCTTGCCAAACTGGAAAGCGGATTTCATCTCCTGTTTGCTGCTTCGAGCAAAAACTGCCTGACCTCCATGACATAGTATGTGCTTTTGCTGGACAATGCCTCAGGTTTGCCACTCTACAACTCTCGATTGCTGAAATCCTACTCCCAGCTGGATGAGCAGCTTGGCTGAAGGCATTCTGCTGGTGAGTATTTGCTCAGGCAACAGGATTCGCTACTGGTTAAAGAGCAGTTTGTGACTGGCGCCATTGAGCCCAGCCTCCTTGTGGCTGAAGTTACTACAAAGAACGGGGTGTACACGGTAAGCACAGCCCCATCCTTAGACTTTTAGAAATAGCATGCGAATTGCTTGTGCATATGTGTGGCCTGGCAGCCGTGTGGCTTTGCAGAACATGAGCTTAGCTTCCAGAAAGTTGCTATTAGGGAGGCCAATCCAGGAGGGTCGCTAACGTTGGGACGTGACCCACTGCATGATATCACAACTAGTTAGGTGGGAGTAATAATGCGCTTAAATGCCCGGGGAGGTATGGTAGTGGGAGAGTGAGTATTGTTGAGCAAATAGGGGGTGCACGCAATGAGACGAGTCTGGACCTGATGCTTAGGCGTGTGAGGCCGCTGGTCCTTTTGGTCAAGGTGCGGATGAAGTAGACACCAGCAGCAGCAGCAATGCACCTTGGATTGCCTGGATTGATGACTGGCCGTCCGCACGGCAATCATGTCAGCATCAATGAGGCAAGATTGTTTTTTTTTCGCTCTTGTGAATCCCAGAGGCCACAATTTTGTTCCGAACCTTCTTTTATTCACCTCAAATTCACTTGATAGCAAATCACCAAGATGGCCACTGGGTTGCACCTCCCAACAGCCGGCAGGCTGCATAGCTGGTTAATTGTTGTGGACAGATTGATTGGAGTGGAATGGAGTGGATTGAGTTGCTCAGTCAAAGAAGAGGGTTTGTCACTTTGATTGATCACCCACCAGCCGGGGAGCCTGCTCAGAAAGGGCCAGTTGATAGGTGCTTTTTGTCACCAGTTCCCAATGCAGTCCAGAAGCGCTGTCAACAATCATGGAACACAGGGTTTCAACAAGGAACTTAGATAGCTTTATTGCTTCAGCAACAGCTTTGTCTCCCGCAATTGGAGAACACAGGCTGTGCTTCAGGCGGTGAATGGTGCAATCCACGACCTCATGGTCGAGACAGTAATTTTGGATGCTTGGACACTCCTGAATCAGCAATGGCAATGACTTCCATCTAGTTCTATGCGCTACGCTTGAATGTACTTGTGCCCAAGTCTGTGTTTCATGATCGCCAGGTTTGGGCCAAGGGCAAGCGCATTTGTGGCGCCCACGAGGGGAACCTTTCCTCGTATTCCTGGACCATCATGGCCTTTGCCTCAGAGTGGCAGACAATAGTTGTTCTTCAGAAATTCGGTTTCGGGTGGGGTGGACGCTGGAGGGCGAAGCTTGATCCTCGTGGCCCGCCAGAGAATTTGTGAAATCACCAGCTGGAACAAATGGCTGGTCGCTTTGCAGACTCGTCTTTGAGCTGCGAGTCCATGCTTGTGAGATGGGCGTTGAACAGTGGCACGTTAGGTTCACTCGTCAAGCAGGGTCGAATCGACACATCACGTATATGTATTGATATTGGAATCATTTGTACGACACCTTGGAAACCCAAAAGCGATCTAACTCGCCGAGTAAGGTTGATTTCTGGCCTCGGTTGGTCCCAGCCCTGCAAAGCGGTCGCTGAGTTAGGTTGATTTCCGGCCTCGGCTGTTCCGGATGAGCCCTGGGAAGTGGGAAGGTTGGTTCCAGCTGTTCCGAATTAGCCCTACAAAACAAAAAACAAAAACGATCTAGTTGATGTCTGGCGACTGTCCAATATACAACGTTGTGCCTTGAAAGATCGACGCTGACGATTGAGCAGTGTTCAAGAAGATCGGAATGTTTGGCAGTGTCCCAATCCCTAGCTCTCAAGATTTCTCAGTCATGATAGGACTTATTTTGCATGGACAAGCCCAGGCCCCAATCACCCATGATGCTTTGGTATACAGTACCCCCGGTCCGAAGAATGCCCCACACCCATCAAGTTGTCAAGATGGCCACATGCACATAGTCAAGAATGACTCATCACTTAATTTGTTCTGGTCCAATAAATTTGTCATTTGTATTTTTGGGTGTCTCTGCCAGAGTGCACTCCGCTCAGCCTCTTAGTTCTCTTGAGCAAGCGCGGTGCTCTCCTTTGCTTTTCCAGCTCCGGCTCAAAGAGTTAAAAGGTTGCTAGGGAGCCGGTCAGGGAAAGCTCGCTTCCAGCCAAGCTGCCCCAAAAGGCGTCCTTCCAATGTGGGGGAGAGGATGTATGCTGAAACACTTTTCAAGATCGGCAGTCAGAGTGAAGTGGCTTCAGCATGATCGATGTCTCGTGTGGTTGCTATGCTCGCAACTTTACTAACTTGACCTCTAAGCAGCGCAGTAACTACTGGCAAGTAGCAGATTCAACATCATGTTGTGTTAATGCTAGTGAGGATGATGCATGGTGCTGCAGATGATAGTGCTGCTGATGAGGCTGCTGCTAAGGATGATGATGATGATGATGATGATGATGATGATGACGATGACGATGACGATGACGATGACGATGATGATGATGACGATGGTGATAAAGAAGGCAACAAATCAGTAGATGGACTTGGACTGGAATCCCTGGAAGGAAGTCCTGGGAAGGTGCTAGTGACATACTATGCACCCCAATGACCCAGTTCATGTAAACAAAAACAAGCATTTGGCCATAAATGTAGCTAATGATCTGGAGAAGTGTTTTTACAATACTCGTCGACTCGTCGATGATGTTTTTTTTGCAGACGTGTCAGCAGTACAGTCATCACAGCTTTGGCCTGTCATCTCACAGTTTGGCTGCTGAGCCTCAAGTGGCTGGGAAGCTTAGGGCATCAGTGCGAATGTTTGAGGGATTTTCTGGCATGTGCTCCTGGACATGTCCACAGAGCCTTGGAAGGTATCCACTCTGTTCAAGGGTGACGACAATGACACAGGCACTCTATATATACCTTTGGACCCTGCACTTGCACAGGTCTTGTACTTCTTGCAGCTGGTCGGCCTTCTTCCATCCCTTCAGCTCCTCCACGAGGTTCTCAACGACGAAAAGAGGTGCGCCCCATTTTTGTCCCTTCAGCTTTGTTGCTTTCAGGTCATGTCCTGTGTCCTGCAACCCATCAACCAACAACGTTGGCGGCACAGCTTTGCAACTCCCACGTTGCTAGGGTTCAATACTTGGCAGATCCGGGCGCATTACAGCCATGTGCTGAATCTTGGTCAGCAACTTCTAGCCCTTCTCGGAAAAGAGGTTTGTAAGCAATTTGAGGGCTCGAATTCGTGATCCATCTTGCTTTTCACCCGTGGAGTGCGTCAGCTGGATGTTGGCAGTTTTTGCTTTCCTCTCAAGCCTGGCAAGCAGCTGTTCAACTACGAGCCCTTCAGCAACTCCACAGATCTTAGCCTCAGCGCAAAGCTAGCTTGTTTGCTCCATGCAACCACTATATTACTCACGGCGTTGTGAGACATGAACCTTGATGTTCTGTATGACTCCTTGCGCATGGCAAAGATTCACTCATTTTGTGGGAAAGTACAGTAGCCAGACCTTCCAGGGCATGACTTTGGTGTTTGTATTTTGCATCATTTGGGTTGGTTGGTTTGTTTGGGAATTCCGCTTCGCAGCATGCAAGCAGGGCTGTCATTTCCTATCCTTTCTTGGTCCTGCCTTCCATGCATTCTGTCATTTGCTAGGATACTCAGCACGCGTGACTACTGGGGCAATATCCGGGACTTTGACACTGGATTCCTTACGGTCGAGGCTCGCCATTCATGTCCGGAAGGGCGGACGGACCCATCTCTGCATTGGCCCTTTGGGACGGAATGGCCAGACCAGGACCGTGGAGCAAAAGACCTTGCAACCACTTGGGATTTCTGGGCATTGTACTTGTCTCTTTGGAATTGGACAATTACCTGACAATAATTTCGGTATATTTCAAGTGCTCCTCTTAAGCGACAGATGTGACAGACGTGTCCGAAACTTTGCGCAGGATCATATTATGTCTCTTATATCTTCCCAGGAGATATCACCTCGCCTGGTCCTTTTTGAGCAGATTTTGTAACCGGAAGTCAGTCGAACCTGCTATCGGCTTCTCGGGTGAGCGCCACTCCAGTTGGTAGGCGTCGATGAAGAACGACCTAAGGAACAATGCCGTGCCACATGAAGCAAGTTTGGATCGCGTTTGATGGGCCCAGCTGGCAACATTGGGTTGATCTACACTCATGGTCCGCTTGTTATGCCGCTAGATAGACTATGACAGAAGAAGCAAGGTGGCTGCTGGCCGAAGCTGCCATGCATTATGTGTGGTTTCTCATCTGGCAAGTGGCGAAAGTACTGCATGACTGCAGGAGTACCAAAAGGCCGTGGCCGACAAGACGATTGCAGCGCCTCAAACAGAGGCCTTGGCAGCCTGGGGGGTCGAGAAGTGCGGAGATCGCCCAGTTTGGGCATGCCTAGTTGATAATATCATTGGTTGTTCAAAGGATATTGCAGAATTGTTCAGGTGCAAGCCAATTGCAAGGCCACCCCCCTCCCGCCGCGCGGTGATAGGAGATCAAGCGTTTTGATCCTGGCTTGATTCCATCAACGTACTTGGAGAATGCGTGTTGTGGAGCAACATTTCGCTTGTAGAGAGATGCGCACACTCTCGAGAGCTATACCATACATCAGAGCAGGTGCAGTGAAGTGCGAAGCGTCTAAACTCTAGATCGTGGTTGCTCAATATCTCACGGCTTGACACCCCAACATTACTCCATTGGCATTCCAGTGCCTTCGGTCATACCTATAAAATGGTTTTTGAACCACTATGTTACTATGCTTCTGAGAGAGAAAGAGAGAGCGAGAGTGAATGAGAGAGTCTCTCAAGCGAAGCCAGACACCCAGCTGACTAATGGATTTCCCCATCAGTGTGATCACGCCTTTCTCTTTTGTGTGTGCGCGCAATCGCAGGGACACATTTTGAAGGATCTGAGGGGTTTTGTGGGGCAAAACGGACTTTGCGTTCGTGATTCCTCAACTCCACTTGCCTCAGGACAGCCTAACTGTGGCGCCTGCCTCATCCGGCGGGAGGGCTTTGGACCGCCTGGCATGAAGATGTTTGACAGAAAAGCACTGAAATGAACCAACACATCGCGTACACGTCCCCCCACATTTGACACATTCCAATCTTGGTTGAGGCAGTCACTTGGCAGACACAGGCTTTTGCAGTGATTGCGGACAATACTGTGGTTTTACGGGCTGAAGTCGTGCTTTTGTTTGGCTTATGCTCAAATTTCATATATGTATATGAGCATAGATGTATGCACACGTACAATTGCTGCCGCAGCCGGTGGTTTATTTTGGTCGTTGGAAGCAGTGTGCGTTAGGTTGTCTCAAGTATGTCTTTTCCAGTTGGGCAGTGAAGTGCGTTTGAAGTGGATGTTTGAGCTGCTTCGCACGTGGGAGTCATCTGAAAAGTCCTTGTATGTCCTTGTATTCAGATATGAAGGCGAAGCTCCGCGAAAGCTTCGCGACGAAGGCCGAAAAAGTTGTTGGACGTTGACGAGTTGAGAGAACCTGGCATGTTCTACATTTTGAGAATCTGTTTGAGTCGTTTGGCATCGATGGTTGCCCGTTAAGTCCTTTGGACTCGGCACTTGGGAATCCAGCCCCGCGTGTGACGAGAAGAGGCAGTGTCACAGTAAATTTTATGCCCACTGAGTGATTGATTGCTATTTTCTTTGCCGCCGTAAATGTGGATGCGTTTGCTCAGCATGCTCAGCCTATGAATGCCTTCAGCTTTGCAGAGCTCAGATGCAAGAAGGGAACTTGCCTGAGTCGAACGCTCTTCAATGTTTACACCGCTCAAACTGTTCGCCATTCTTGGCTGTTGTGCTCAGTTTCCTCCCACTGAGGCGCAACTCCTCTATGGCTTCATTCGGTTCTTTGCCACGGAGTGCCCTGAAGTTGGCCTGGAAAAATCTGCAATGAGACTTTGCTTCCCTGGAAATGGTTCCTACACGCCTAGAAGGCGCAAATGTAGATCTGCAAATACAGTACTCGGGCTTTCATTTTTCTGGTCGCCTTCGTCGTTAGAGGAGCAGTCCAGTTGCTTTTTTCTTCCGGATACCGCCTATTTTCTCCACAGCTCGAGGCCAAGTTCTTTACGTCTTGCAAAGTTATGCACACTGCACTGAATCCGGTTTGAGGCTGTTGCTGGGTTGCACTCAAGGCACTGATGCGCATTGATATTGATTGTACCTTTTGGTGGAAAAGTCGCAAAAGGTCCAGCGCTCTGCTTGGAAACAAATTTCGCTGGAAGGCTTGTGTATTGGCCATCTTTAGCAGTCGTCACACTGTAGAGACGTCGTCAAGCATTCAAGCATGTCCGCATCTACGTAGTCTTCTTCATTTGACTCCTGCTCAATAACGTTAATGTTGCATGCAACACCGCAGTATTCAGAATCCATCACTGGCATTATAATACCAGCCAAACAACAACATCCAGCATGCTGTAGGCATTCCCGATACTTCCGGCTTCGAAGCCACAAAGCTGCAGCACGAAGCCAGCGAGAGGTTCTTATGAGTTCCTTCAAGCAAAAATGGAGATGCAACTGAAATCAGACTCCGAAGAGCCGTTTTTTTTTTTGTCCAGCGTTCCTTGCTTCCTCTTCAGGTACGACTGGGGAACAGAGGCAGGATCTCGGGGCACCGGACAGAAAGGAACAACGGACAGATACAGCGAGAGAGAGAGAGAGAGTGGCAGAGGTTGGGACGCGATGGACACAGACCACCCGGTGATGTTATTTGACCTATCATCTAGTACAAGGGTCCCAAAAATGTTTGTCCAACTTTGAACAATGTGCATGATTTTTGGGGCAAAAACAAGCTCAGCAGTTCTAGAAGCTATTCACGTTTGGTCCTTCAAGTTAACCTGCTATGTCAAGAGGTGCAGCCTTTTAGTTGGAGTTGTTCCTCATCCTTAGCAAGGACATGAAACGCTCGACAAAGCTATCGAGTTCATGACTGCTCTTCTCATATTAACTCAGAATGTATTGTTTTCCAGCGGCCATGAGTTCGAAATGGTGATGCAGACCGCTGGGATAGTACAACAGTATTTGGCCTCCAAGAACCACAAATACGGGTAAGCCCCCAACCATAAATGGCTGTGACTGCCCTTCTGATTCAAATCCCTTACATTGGGTGGAGTAGGCTCCTCTAGTACGATGTACCAGGTGTTGATTGTGACTTGCCTTGGCACTACAGTCAAACCGCGAGCATGTACAAATACATCGCCGTGAAGAAATAGGGCCTGTCAATCAAAGCAATGCACGCCGCATTGTGACACAGCATGATTGCCGCATGTGTGTGTGTGTGTGCGCGTGTGTGTGTGTGTGTGTGTGTGTGTGTGTGTGTGTGTGTGTGTGTGTGTGTGTGTGTGTGTGTGTGTGTGTGTGTGTGTGTGTGTGTGTGTGTGTGTGTGTGTGTGTGTGTGTGTGTGTGTGTGTGTGTGTGTGTGTGTGTGTGTGTGTGTGTGTGTGTGTGTGTGTGTGGGGTTGAAAGCAAGATGTCTAGGCGATTGCGCTTAAGCACTTTTGTGATGATGCATCGGAACACAGTCAAGGTATCTGTTTATTAGGGCAAAGTATACGCGGTGTGTGTTAAATGAAGCTTTGTGCGTGTGTGTGTGTGTGTGGGTGGGTGTGTGGTGGGTGGGTGTGTGGTGGGTGGGTGTGTGGTGTGTGGTGGGTGGGTGGGTGGGTGGGTGGGTGGGTGGGTGGGTGGGTGGGTGGGTGGGTGGGGGTGGGTGGGTGGGTGGGTGGGTGGGTGGGTGGGTGGGGGTGGGTGGGTGGGTGGGTGGGTGGGTGGGTGGGTGGGTGGGTGGGTGGGTGGGTGGGTGGGTGGGTGGGTGGGTGGGTGGGTGGGTGGGTGGGCGTATGTGCCAGAGTTCATTTACTTATCGGGTGAAGGTTACGCCTAGAATATGAATGACACGTTTTGGCGAAAGTCTGGCCATGAACTTGCCAAGCAGCATGAAGTCGAATGATGTACGGTCAGGTGCTTCTCAAGCGTGTGTTGATCCTGTAACCGAATTACGACATGGCATGATCAACACGGTCGCAGTGCATAGACATCGCCAGGTCGTTTCCATGCATAAGCCAGATCGAAAAGATCGTGGAATCTGGCCGGTGGCTCAGAAAGGTTTGGTGTCCAAGAGTTGCTACTTCCTCTTCGCGAGCAAGCACGTGACATCATGCATGGATGTTGCAAGGGTTTTCTGTGTTGAGTGCTCAGGTGCTTCATGAGCTTTCTAGCTTGCATAGCCCTGTCCTGCATGTTGAATTCCACACACCCTCACAAACGGCCGTTTGCCCTCGAGTAGAACCTGTTCAGACATGCGCTAGGCCTTTTACAAGCCCAATTCGGGAGTTGATCTTGCTTAGTTTTGCATTGCGGTGCCTGAACATTTGGGGCACACTGCCTGCGCGCAAACCAGCTTCTGCTAGTCTAGTTGCAACATTCTTGGAATATATGTGCCCGTGAATGCCAAGGGATGCCATATATCCAGTGTAGACATGTTGGCCTCGCAGAGGTTACAATTACAATCACCTTCCACATTCTTTCGGCTTCCGGCAGCGAGCATCAGAGCGAGCGTGACTTTTCAGCAGATTTCAGCCGGCATGAACAGATCGGGTGTTCTTTGGATATTTTGCATTACTGATCCTCCCATACCAGTGGACTCAACGCTGAGCGCGCTTTTGTTCAAAGGTGATGGCGTAATTGTGTGAGCGACACAAGTTTCGCAAGTTGGTGCGGTTTTATTCGCTGTTCTGGTCCGCAGTTAAGGTAAAAGAGGCTTCCAGCTTTTCTGCAGGACACCTCAAGAGCTAAAACCGTTGGCATGCCTAGGCTGAGAACAATATGAGGCTAGGCACTTGGAATTGAACAGGTGTCTTGACCTTCAGCTTGCACAAACACAAAATGCTCCCGTGCGCACACCATTCTCCTGCATTTGGCACGAACCAGCCAGATTTGTTTTTTGCCAATCCAAGCAAGAGTTTTCCTTTTCCGATTTGTTGTTCTGTATTCACCTCTCGTGGACTCACCAGTAGTGTCCAGCCTGAACGGGTAAGCGTAACATCGATGTCAGCTAGATTGGAAGAGTTAGACCTGTATGTTGCTTGCTTGTTTCTTGGCGGGAACAGTTGTTCACTTTGTGCAGCGCTGGCAGGTTCAAATTCTTTGGGAAGAACCACCCGGAGCCGGTAATCCACGTGGAGGCAGCTCAGACAAGTCGTGCAACCGAGAACCATGCACCCCCTTCGAGAATAATCCTAAATTCCCGCTTACAGTCACATATGTATGAACATCCCCGCCAATTGCCAGGTAACGAGGAATTCTGAGTTCTAAGTATGGCCCCTTACTCTTCAAATGCTGCATGCGTTCAAGCCCTGGACATGTTATGGAAGTTTCCACGTCAGCCTGCAAGACGAGTTGACACAGGCAGGACATAACATTGTGCGATTTGTGCGTATCGTTGGCGAGACTGATGGTGTCCTTTTTGGAGCCCTTTCTGATTTATGAGTGCTGGTTTTCTGGCTTTGCCAGTCGTGCTTTCGACCCTGCTGAGAGT
The DNA here is from genome assembly GCA_963377175.1 of Effrenium voratum. Lineage (NCBI taxonomy): Eukaryota > Dinophyceae > Suessiales > Symbiodiniaceae > Effrenium > Effrenium voratum. The sequence continues at coordinate 531,812 of CAUJNA010002313.1, read as the reverse complement.
CGTCACAGGTTTGGCCTTTCTATCGGTGCAAGGCTGCAAGGCTGTGTTACCAGACCTCGTCATTTGCATGAGCTGCAATCATGAAGCAGCCACGCTCATGATATTATGATACTTGAATCAATCAATTTCCCCTTGTGAATATTTGACAGGGCCGTCATCCAAAAGCCATACAAATTGCATGGCTCCTTTGTTTAGGCACACCCATTGTGCAGGGCAGCACGATCCATGCCCTGCATGATACACTATGGATGCACGATGCAATATGAAGGAGGCACCCCGAGTGCTTGCATAATTGAACCTCGGAGTGACCTGGCAAGGAAAGGCAAGTCATCTCAAGGTGCATCCGATAGCAGTATTGCAGCCCTCCGCCAAATGCATGATACACAATGCTCAGCATATCTCTGCTCTCGTGTAGGTGCAACTTTTAGAATAGGCAATGCCACCGCGACATATTCAAGCACTAGAGAGGCCCAATACGCTCACAGGGAGGTCAAAGCTGGGGTCGGACCGCTTTGCAGGATCCTATCGAGTTTCGGGACTTGAACATCGTGATGCGCCGGGAGCGTTTGGCACAGATGAAGGCCTTGGGGAGTGGCGTGAAGCTAACGGTGTTGAACGCAGACTGACGTTCAATGCACAGAAAGAAGCGAAGCAGAGAAAGCAAAGAGGGCTTGGAAAGCGGCATTGCCATGGCTTGAGAGAGCTAGGAAAGAAACAGACGCAAGAAGGGAGAGACATGACTCATGGATCATGTGCACAAGTCATGGACACATTGAACGCTTGTTGATGGTGTTCTCAAATCAGCTCACACTTCTTGTACACCAGATGGAAGAACAAAAACAACCTTTGATAGAAAGGCAGAGCACCAAAAGTTAACAATATTTCAACTTGTCAGGAGCTATTGCACGATATTTGAAAGACCAAAGGAGGTTGGAAGAGCAGTCGACAATGTGCACGCATTGATCACAAGACCGAGACAAAACAGTTTTTGAGCTACGACTCTTAGGCACAGCTTTTCAGCCTCTCTACAGGAGGACGTAGTTTGGGGACTGGGTTCCATGTGTCGCAGACGGCAGGAGGAGTTCAACCACGCCCTGGAGATGCTGAACACCGGGTGCAGCCTGGAAGAGTTCCTGAACCGCCGCAGCTCTCAGCAGCCGAAAACGACTGTTGTAGAGGGAGCAGTTCTGAATCACACGGGTATGGGTCAAAACTAAACCACTAGGGGACCGCAGGTTTTAGTCCTTGGTTCCATTTACCAGGGCCCCATTTAGAATTGTACCAGTCACTTGAAACCCATGTATCATATACGGTATTTTGTGCCATTCCATGAGAAGTCCTATGTTCATGCTCAAGTGTGCACGCAGGCATTGTGTTTCAACACATGAGGCCCAGCCCTTTGGAAGGCTGCGCAGAGTTTGCATTTTGACTCTGTTTGAGGAGGGAAATAACGGGGCCCCGGAAAGAAGAGCTTTACGCCAGGGGTCTTTTTTTTTTCCCCACGGGCCAAAAGGCAAACACCAAGACTTTGCTGTCATGCTATCCTTTCCTAGCCCAGGGGAGCCGCGGCCGGAAGTTTTTCTGGTGCCCACACGCAGGAGGCGCAGACATGTGGGTGGTTGGATTGCATTTCCACCAGTGCCAGGGCTCAAAGTGTGCGCCCCCAATTTGGCACGCGTTTTAACTAAACGATTAGATTGGCAGACGCATAAGATTTGCACATACATCGATGCATGCTATTCTGTTGAGAAGCAAGACAAAACAAACATTTAGGACTGTTCTTGTTGTGGTGCTGCCGTTGATTGAGGTGGGTTTGCTCTACGGTGGATCTCATCCCGCCTTATCTAAACAGCAGGTTTGTCAGTCAAGCCTGCGAGTGACACCTGGCACCTGATAGGGCTAACCTGTAGTTTAGGATTTATGACTTGACGCCCAACCACCCACGCACCCCTCCAGGTGATCAGTTTGATGACAATTAAGTGTGGTGTGATATGGTTTGATATTTTGTCATCAAACATGTCTTGTTAGCTCAATCATCGCACGGTGGACTGCACTTTGCAGAGCAGTCATGTTCTGGTAAGTGTGGGCACTGCAGTTTAGGCCTGGCGAGAGATCTGGATAAGCCTCATGCCCAGAAAGCATGCATTGCTTGTTTTCGGACGTGATTGTGCGTCAGTCAACATAATTTGGTGTATATACGGGACCTTTCACCTGAGCAGCACTTAGACGTTGCACCAGGGAATGTGTCAATTTCATTCATGGAAGCTGGTTGTTCCATTCTTGCCATTCTGGACTACAAGCTGCAAACAATGCCTTGAGATGGACGACAGCCCTTGTTTAGATTGGCTCATGGACCAGTTTGCTCATTCCGCATTGCACTGTTTCTTGCATGATGTGATTGTTTGCAAACCAGAGGCCTCCAAAACCAAAACCGGCTGGTTTCCTTTGGAAAGGGCATCCCCAAGTTTGGAACACCCTGCATGCGTGGTGCTGTGAGTCAAACTTAGCTTGGTCGCAGGAGGAGACACCGAGCTATGCCGCTGCCGACATGAGCCGCTGCAGAACACGGCGGGGGGGGCGGGGGGTGTTAGACTGGGACCTGACCGCGTTGGCATTCTAAAGAATGCTGCTGTCTCTGTGCGCTATTGAAATGATGCCATTCATGCCTCTCAAGATGAGGCAATGAACAGGTTGCGTGATCGGATGTTTCTAGACCTACTGTTTGGCATCTAAATGAACATGCCACACCACTTGCCTGTCCCAGCCTGGCTGGGCACAGCTCTGGTTTGGCACATGCATTTCGCCGCTGCAGCGAAAAAGCGGGCTCCGCAAACCTGGCCAGGCGCTCACCCCATGGTGGAAATGTTGGTTTCCGTCCCAATCGCAACACTCCTGCAGTGGTGCCCTCCTACAAACAAAAAGCCTGCCAGGATAATCTACCATGAAAACGAGATACAGCAGCTTGTCCACATCATCAGGGCCACATCATCAGGGCAAGGGGCCGAACCCAGGTATTTCTTGTGAAATGTTCTGCACTCTGGAATGCAAAATCAGGACCACGTGGTTCTCCCCCAATTTCACATTGGTATTTGTCAGGCCCTCATGTTTGTGTGCCCGTGTAAGAATGGGTTTGTCGTAAATACCATCATCCACGGTACTTGGCAGACAGCCAGCATAAGCTGAGTTGCGATTTGATTCGAGGATGGGCAGAGTTTGCTTTCGGAGACTCGTTCTTCCGGCTCCTTGTCAAAGAGTTGAACAGGCAAGGCGACCTGCAACCTTGTTCTAACACGTTCCTCGACTTGCTACCGACGCTACGTGTTGTTCATTTTCCTTGCACCGTGCACAACGCATGCCCCTGCTTCCATGCTGTCAAGATGTCGGGCTGGCCTGCATGCTGAGCCAATGGTGTTGAACGACGAAGAAGTCTTGCGGAGCCCCCCATTTACCTTCCAATCTATCATTCACCAAGCTTTATGGCAGATTTGCTTTGCCTTGGATTTCACCTCATACAGCCGCGCTGTCCAAATTATTGTTGTTTCAGAAAGCGGCCTTGGAAGCCCTTTTGGTATCACGTGCAGTCGCAGTTGTGCGCCGCTTGAAACCTGGCTCACAGCAGATAAAGAATCTCCGGTGTGACTCAGCTGACATTTGCTACCCAATGCTTGCAGGTTGTAATTATTCAGCGTCTACGTGGATATATTCTCGGACAGAATAAGACTCCAAGCCCAATGGCAGAGAATGTCCTTGGGAGGCAGGTCACGCCTCCGCCTCAGTGAAATCATGGCCAAAATTCAGTCGCCGAGAGGCGATGAGGAGCACACAATGCAATGCAGTTTGTGTTTGGTGGTTTTCCAGGCGGTTCCAGGCGGCCAAGCAGAGTCAATGTCAAGTCTGGAGCGCCTTTGCATTGTGATGTCTTGTGGGAATGGTAGTGGCTTGAGATCCCGTACATCGGGGCATTGATCTATTGACTGAAGCCAAAGTCCTGGGTGGTACAATCAGCGAGTCAGCGAGTCAGCGCGGCTCCCGTGAGTGGCAACGGCACTGCTCTCCCTTGAGGTGCTGGATCGCCGCGGTGCGTACACACTACCTGGTTCTCCTGTTCTTTACCCTGGCGGGGCAGGGCGGATGAACTCTTCAAATGTTGTTTCACATGCTACGCTTGTTTACACTTTCAATGACAGGCGGCTTGCGCGTGAAGCCTGTTCTGGCAAGTCTGAAGTCTCATCAATTTGGGCTCTTGACTTATTGCTGCCATGGTTCTGCAAAAACAATAGCGAGCTCGTGTGGGGCAGACGAGCTTACCCATGGTCGGTGAAGGTTCCATGCATAATATAATATAGAACCCCAATTCTTGATTGGTACATTGTCATGATGCAAGGCTGTAGCCACCAGACATGGCCATCACGTCAATGTGTTGTGCTGATTTCCGTTGCTTGCCCTGAAGATCGTGTACTTCCCGCGCTTGTGCCTGAGCTACTTCGTGTTCTTTCTTGCCGGGTGCTCGGAACGGAAGGGACAAGGCATCTCCCATCTGTTTGTTTGGGCATCTCTGCTTGTTTGTGTTTGTTGTAGAATAGCATCGAGATCACGGTTGCTCCCTGCCGTGACACGTGCACACACTTCTTCATGACCAAGGACAGCAAAATGGCATGCTTCAGGGTGCCAGGTTCTTTAGAGATTCTGTATGAAATTATAGCCTTAGCAATTTGCTTTGCTTCATGTGAAACTAGTGATGAGAGCAATTTCAAGCATTGTTTGCTCAACGGACCAGTGGATAGTGCAGCACATCAAGTCAAAACAGGTTCAACTGGCGATTAGGTTGCACTTTGTTTGTTTTCTGTCGTGCTCCTTGTGCCGATTGTTTCAGCAGCTTTCCTTGCTGAACTGGGGAAGCCTCCGGCTGGCAAGTTTCCGGCTGGCAAGTTTCCGGCTGGCAAGATGAGAAGCGGACAAACATGCTGAGAGACGTGCAGCGACCAGGTTTGTCATGACGGAAGACATTGTCTTCCGTTATACCTTTTGTTTGAATGCTTTCACCCAATAGAGTGTCATAGTTAGCCACATCTTGGATTGCAGCGCGATTGCTGCAGGCTTCGAGTTGACGAATATCAATTTTTGAGCTCGGCAGCAGTAGCTGGCGAGCGGCTCTTCCTTCGGTGGCCTCAAATCCTTCAACTGGGCTCGGATGAACCTTGAAATGGACCTGGAGCACGTCTTAGCTGCTGAGGGTTTCCGTTGAATAGCCCAGTGGAAGGACATGTGTTGGGCCATGTTGAAACAACGTGCAGTCCGACAGACGTGGTCACCGATTATCTTGATGGAAACCCGCTGCCTTCCGACAACTGCTTGCCCGACTTGACTTGGAGCCTCAAAGTGTTTGCCAGGTTGGAGTATCTCCATGACTTGAGCTTGGGCTTTCCCGAAAAAAGACAGCTCCTTCCATAAGAATGTTTTAGACTTCAGATGATTGCAATAAAGCTAGCTGAACAACTCCATTGTGAACATGGCTTGGCAGGGCTGATAACCATGTCTGCGTTTTCGTATCAGAGAGCTTATTTGCAGCAAGTGTAGGGCAGTTTTCTTTGTTCAACCTCATAAGTGGGCAGGCGCAGTTCCTTCGGCTCATTGCGCGCATCACCGGCGTGGCGACAGGACAGCCACTTGCAGTACTGTAAACCAGGGGAAGTGGACTAGTTGCTAACGGGATAGGAATGCCGATGTTACTTGGGAAAAGGCAGCAATGCTGCTTGATTGGAAAACATAATGGCTTTGAGCTGGTATAAGAGACAAGGGACTTGCTTTTTTGACGGACACCCCAAAGGAATTACAATGCCGAATGTCGAATGCACCCTGGCAGGAAGGCCAGTGGCAAATCGCCGCATTTTGGTCATCACAGACTACTTGCCTCCGCAGACGCATGGCCTGACTTGCCCCTTTAAATGCAGTGAGCAAGTCGATGCTAAGCGAGCTTGGACCGGTGAATGGTTCCCTTCATCATCCCACACTGGGGGAGCAGCTAATCTTCAACAGTTCCTCAGATGGCAACAAGACTGAGATATCTTGACCTTGGCAAGCAGCTGTGGGAGTGAAGGTGCGCAAAAGCTGCCCTTCAGCTTTGCGCAAAAGCCGGTGCCAGGCATCGCCATTCGTTGCCACGCCTACGTGAAGGAGATGAGGGCGAAGGGCCACGAGGCGCGCATATCGTCCTGGGGAGTCTTGTGAGATTTTGCGCTCTGCTTGTGCAAAGAGTATTGATCCCACACATTGTGGCAAACAGCTGCTTGCTCGGGCGCCTGCAAAGCTTATAGTCACATTCATATTGGATGCTGTGACTATGTAGTGCTTTGTGATTGAAGCAGCTTGTGTGTGTGTTGTTTGGTCGCACGCTTGATTCATGTGATCTTCATGTGGGCGGACAGGTCATCGTCTTCAGCACTGCCTACGAAGCGTCCAAAGAGACCTCCTTCGACCATCCCAACATTCCAGCGGTCGGCTGCGCGCGATTGAGTTTCTACACCAGAGCTGACTGACCAACACAGCATATTGTAGAATAGGTGCACAACGCAATGATACTATACTCGCACACGCATTGGCAGAACACAAGTACACAAGCTCCAAGACTTGCAACACAGCATGATGCGACTTTGAGCATGAGGCATCATACAACGCAAGTGCCAACCGCCAGGGATAAGTCCAAGAGCTTCCCATTAAAAGGAGGGATCAGCTCAATATAGACCTTATGTACTCTTGTTTCTTGGGCCAAAGACAACCGGTGAGGCGGCGTCAATAAGATATGTATGAGTCTCCTCCTGCTAATCCTTACAAAGGATCATTTTGAAGTGAACTAAGACCATTCAAGAGTGATGACCACGACACTGCCCAATAATGACTAGTCGCCAGGTTGTGAACCCCTTCAACTTGAAGAACCGCATTGGCTACAACCCCGGAGTCGGCGCCTGAAACCCATGGACTGCGCTTTGATGGATTGGGCAAAACGGAGCTGGGCGAACCACAGCGTGGAGATGCGGCAAGCAAGACATAGAATGCTGTGCTTGTTTGCGCCAACGAGGTAAAATACGTTTGCCCTGACTTTGACTGTAAAATGCATGTCGAGCTGCGTCAGAGACAAAAAGCAGGGGAATCATTGAACCATTGCATGGCGCTTGTCCATGTGCAAACGGACTTGCTGCTTGAGATTGTTTTTGAAGCTGACAGCACAATTTGAAAGTGATCATGTTTGACATCAACTGACTTAACTGTTTCTCATGATTTGAGAATCTGACTTGATTTGAGCTACTTGATGTCTGAAGAGGAGACTTGTGAGGCTTTAGGAGCACCCACGATGCCGTTGAACATCAGTCGCCAGCCGCCTTTGAATTGCCGGTTCGGCCCCTTGCACATTAACGCTGATTGGACCATGCGACTCTGTTTTTGTAAAATGTAGCCATGTTATTCTCAGAAATGTATGGAACTATTACATCCATTTGGACCATGGGCCCCATTGGCATCGCGGTTTTGACGCACTCAGGTGAAGCTGGCTTGGTTTTTGGGAGCCCACACCTGGGACGTGGTCACCGCCTCAGCAAGCCTCGGGAGCGGCAAAATAGGTGTTCTCTTGTCTCAGCATAACTCGGGTGAACCCTCCAAACAGCCGGGTTTCTTCTTGGTGTCCCTTGAAAAGCCTTCCACAAAAAAAGGTGACCCCCAACAAACAAAGAGTCACCCACATGATGGGTTTGGTTTGCTCAGTGGGAAAACAAACCCGGCTTGAACGAGGTACTTCTGACAACTGCTTTTGGGGTGACTTGCCCTGAAAAACTGATCGGGGACAACAACATGGCTAAGTACGTGATACGCATGTGTGTGTGTGTGTGCGCGCGCGTCAGAGACAACCCAAGTTGCTTGCTTAAAGAGTTTACATGTCAATTTTCCGCTTCAGGTTTGAGCTCATCACTTTGCACAGTTTTGAACAACTGGCACGTGCTTGTCCAGGTGCATTTGGTCTACCCCTCGCTCATTGGAACCTTCGTGCTGACCACCTGCGCATGGCGCCGCATTCCGGTGCGCATCGCACAAGTTGACAAGTGTTGCATTGCAAGAGACAAGCGGGGGCATGTATTTTGTATACTTCTCTCAATAGATACGCTGGTTTGGGCACTGATTCCTAGAATGTGAACTTCGGAGCATTGGTGTTTTCCTTTGTTTTGGAGAGTGGTTTTCAGCGTTTGCGTTTGATTTAGTTTTCACCGAGCATGTCAGGTGTGTCAGCTGTGCAGTTGAGTAGCGGGCAAGATAGTTGTCATGAATACGTCGGCCAAGCATCCAATCACTGTCGATAGTTCAAACAAACAACATGGTTCCAAGACCCGGTCCCAGAGTTTGGAAGCCATTTCCACATCCACAGGACAAGCCGACACACGTTTATGACAAGCGCATTGGCCGAACTTACTCCGATTCAAGTATCAGCGTGAGGATGGGCAAGGTGCCGACAAAGAACCACCAAGGTGCGTTTGGTCCCCTTTACCATTGCGAGATGCCGCTGCCAGGTCTACTGCTCACATCATGTGGAGATGAACATGTTTGCCTACAAGCTGGTGCCGATTAGGCAGCTGTCATCAGTTGCATCATTGGCACCGCCCCGGTTTGCCAAGTGTTTGGCAGGGTTCCGAGCCAACTGAAACAATTGGCTGTTGTACCACAGACCGTTAGACAAGTCAAACCTTATCGATGGAACAGCGCGCTGCTTCAAAATGAGGGAGCCCCTTTCTGAGATGGAACACACTACAATTAACCCAAAAAACACAAGTGTAGAATAAGACTTCTTGGGTTGGACAAATTCACAAATCATTGCCTGTTGGTGGCAGCAGACATCAGCAGACTCATTTTATCGAGCTTTGTTATATGATTGCAAGTTTGTATCCAGTGATGACTACACTTCGGCTGGGCTGGTCTTGGCACCAAGTTGAAAAAATATTGCCAGTCCACCCAGACCATCGTAAATCAAGCAAGCACGTGCAGCTTATTTAATTGGGAGAACACGGGGAAGCAACCCAGTGTCCGCAATGCCCGTAGGGGAAGCTCGCATCATCCGTGGCCCACCAACACTGCTTTAGGGTTTATGCAGGCCCAACCAACACTGTTAGGCTTTATGCAAGGTTTGTGCTGGCCCGCCCAACACGTTTTAGGGGGGTTTATGTTGGCTTCCAAACACCTTTTAGGGTTTATGTTGGCCCCGCCCACACTTTTTAGGGTTTATGTTGTTGCCACCGACACCTTTTAGGGTTTATGTGGGCCCCACCAACACCTTTTAAGTTTTTTACTGGCCGCACCACCACGTTTTGGGGTTCATGTTGTGTTTAGGGTTATCTTAGCCCCACCGACACCTTTTAGGGTTTATGCTCGGCCCACCAACACTGTTTTGGGTTCATGCTGGCCCCATCAGCGCTGTTTACGTTTCTTTTGTTGGCCTCTGGACTCCAGACACCTTTCAGGGTTTATGCTAAGCCTACCAACAAGTTTTAGGGTTCATGTCTGGGGAAGCTCGTATTATCTGTGGCGCAAACACTTCGCCCTTGTGCCGTGTCGCAGGTGGGTGGCCAACTTCGGGCTGAAGGCGTTCGGAGCTCAGGAAGTGTTTCTTTGCGATTAGACTTAGAAAGGGCTAGTAATTGCGAAAGGTTTAACCCTAATTATGCTTGTAACAAAGACTAAGTTTGCTCTAGAGTACTTCACAACCCCATTCCAATGATGTAGGCGTGTTGTTGGTTTCATACTATCCTGTACCTGGCATGCAGTTTGCAGAATCGACACCTGTTTGATACAAGTTCCTCAGCCTGCTGGTACATCAGCACGGCAAAGTCGCTAGTGAAGCTAATCGTTGTAAGGGGAGGCTTCTGTCACACCCTGCGACAAGCTGAGCCTTTACAGTGCAATTCTGACAGCAATCGGTTGGTTTTTTGGAAACTGGTCCATTGATGGTTTGCTCAGACCCTGAGACATTGCGTTTGGATGAGATTGGGAGGAAGTCTACTTGTAGTTTCTGTTTTAGGCTGACCCGTTGGCGCTTGTGTTCACTTTCAGTGGAGCACGTTGGCAGGTACGAGATCCTGGGGCTTTGGCCTGCTATCAAATGGGGCACGCTGAATGCAGCCCCCACGCTCTGCTTCGCCAGGGATCATTTGGGCAAGGACGGCGCTGACTCTTGAATTTGTGCCAAAATTATCCTTTTCAAGATTTCCGAGTTGGCAACCTGGATTGTTTTTTGGTATTATTTGAAGTTTGCATGTCGTTGTTTGCGATATCATTATTGCTTGATGAACACTTCGAAGAAGGATAAACGGGTGTTTGTTTTTGTTTTTTTCCCCCGCATGCAAACTGTATAACTACCGGCAGAAGCTAGCACCACACTCGCAGAAGCGATGCCACACGCATTGAGCTGAAAGTTGAGCTCTTAAGAAGCATCCTTTACTGTAGACAGGTTTGTTTGTTTTTTGGCCTACTTGTCGCCTCTAGAGAACAAAGTGGGTGCGTTGTGTGGCATTTGGATGCAGCATGAAGTATCAAGATGTGTGAATGCAGCAACTTGTGCTCAATCCGTTAGGACCGCAATGGGAATGTCCACTTCGAAAGAGGCAAGTACGCCCAAGAAAGCGGCTATGATATAGATGAGCATGCCTTGCCTGCCGCGAATCCTTAACGCCAAAAAGTGAACGCAAAGGTGCAACAGACTGTTGTGCATGGGTCTGCGCACCGGAATGTGAAGTGATTTTGAAGGGCGTTATTCGGCAGGAGCATGAAGAGAAGCTGAGGCGTGTGCCTTCAGGCGTGGCTTCCCGGCGAACTGGTTGACTCACATGCTTGAAGTGGAGGATTGCCATCTCTTGCCAACTCTGGAATGCTTGTTGAAGCGAGGGTAGAAGCTTCATTCAACGGAGGCACACCTTTGCTATTTCTACTAGGTCCAATAAACAAGCTGAACTGACCAGAGACGATTCAAGCAAGCCATGCGATTGTCCACACGTCAGGCACACACGACGTTTTCACCGTTAAGCCCAAGACGGCCACGGAGACACCGGGGTGTGGGGACTGTGGCAACACTGTCCTGATGTGTCAGACAACGAATTGGCCAGCTGGTCAGCTGGTTAGCCACGAGCAATATTTCGGCTGCTCTGGGTATGCAGCTGCGGACAACTGATGATTTGTCCCTTCTTCAACAGCAAGAATGACTCAAGAACGTGGCGCTGCCGACAAAATTGGATCAGCAACAAAGTCCTTCGTTGCGTTCCTTCTTGAATATCAGAGCAAAGTGATGCAAAGTGTGATTGACTATTTCACAGTTTACCGAAGGTCAACAACCAGTGTGGTTGACCCACCCAAAAGGAGCTTGAAATGAAGGGTTTACTGTTCGGAAGCTGGCTACCTTGCAGGTAGAAACATCGCCGCGATGCCATCATGTATCTAACTTGCTATAAGGAAAGCAGATGTCACAATCCGCTCCCCACAACAAAAGGAGCCCCGCCTGCAACATGCCCTAGGGAGAAGCATATATTCTGAGTTGCGGCGCCCTGTTCCAGATTGGGGGTTGCCAACTCCCGTTTTTTGTTTTTCACTTCTGCTATGTATGTTCGGGCGTGAGCAAACGAACATGTTCCAGAAAGCTGTTTCCAAAGTGCTTGATGCCTGGGGCAGAGGGTCCCCTAATAATACGACTGGAGGAGAGATCGGTTGGAGAAGTTGCTGGTGAAGTATTGGTTTGGAGTTGGCCCACACTAATTACACTTGTAGAGTTTGGGGCGCTGAGATCTTTATAAAAACAATATATTAGGACCTTCATTATTATAGGCGGTGAGAATTACGGGAAGTATTGAGATCTTCAGAGAAGCCATGGTGAAGTGGGAAGTCGCCGATGCGTTGCACAGAGACTTGGACAAATCTAGGTAGACATCCTGCGCTGCTCAGGAGAGAAGAGATACACGCCTCTCCAAGTTTGGGGTGGACAGCGAGGATGACAAGGCCACACGAGCAACAACCATCTTACTGGCAACTGGTTGAATGATACATCGTCAAAATTGTCAATGGATAGGCCGGGATAATACTTTAATATGTTGAATAAAGTCGAGCTGTCACGTGCCACATTGTTCACCTTCAACTCGGCAGGGTGACAGAGCGCTGAAGGTTGCGCGTGTCGCTGCTAATGTTTGCCTACTTGAGCGTGCCATCGAAACACCTGAGGAAGAGCGGTGATTGCGTACGGACATCAATATTTCAATCAAGATGTTGACACGTAGGAAATGAGGACTCTCGCTCTCATTTGGGGAGTCACGGGCATTTTCCTGTGTAGGAGTTTGGATCTTGGCAAACATGAGACAACTGATACAGCTCGAACTTTGCTCCATGCAAGTGCAAGCAAGATGCTGTGGCCCAGTCTATGAACGGTTTTGTCAAAGCCTGCGCCGGAAGCAACATGCAGCCCAGTTCTGAGCTGACACCGGCGCACTGAGGAGGACTTGTACACCAATTTTGCCAACTTGCTTGAGTCCTTCAATACTGCCATTGGGAGCAGTTTGTGGCTCACAAGGATCTCGCATCTACATGAAGGGAACCAAGGGTATGACTTTATTTGGGCAATTCATACTGGTGATAGCTTTGTCCTACACAAAAAAAAAGAGGAGGAATAGGCTGCCACATGAAAAGAGACTCTATATTAGATGCAGTCTGGAAAGGATCCCTCCCAAACCAGTTGGTCGAATGACCACACCAAGTGGTTGGCTGCTCCGGACGCATCGAATCGGAGGTCATGCTTATGGTCCAGCGCCTATCGCACGAGAAGGCTGGGTTTGCCTTTTGCCGAGCTAGGCTTTGATTGTTGGGTGTTTTATGTTTTGGATTACATTTTGATTTGTTTCGTCTGGCTTGATGCAGGATCGGTTTAATGATGTGTCTGTCAGCCACTCTCTCGGTTTGATGATGTGTCTGTCAGCCACTCTCTGGCTCCTGGACAGTTCCTGCCGTCGATCGCAATTGACTTTGGGTGCCGCCAATTGTCAAGGGAAAATTCGTAAGAACACTTCTGTAATGCGAAAAGTTGCAAACAGCACAGTCGTGCAAAGAAAGAAATAAAGTAAGCAAGAAATACAAAGACGGAGATAAAAAAGGAAGGAATTGTGTGGTAGACGCAGCATGTTGCGTTTGGCGAGATTGCGAAGGCTACCTCTGTTCAGCGCACGGGTTCGCGGCCGTCTGGCCGCGGGCTCGCCGCGGGCTCGCCCCGGTCTGGAAAGTTGCGTGGCAGGCGCAGCATTTTGTTCCCACGGGCATCAGAATTCGTGACTGGTGCGCTTTGGGAAGGTAAGTCGCACGATTGCGAATCGCATTGGAGTGGACGCGCGAACTGCTGCGTCCGGATTCCGCGGCATGCGCATGATTTTCGCACCTGAGGCGCAGATTTCATGGCATGCGCGACACTGTGGCCAGGTCAAATACAGATTTCGTGGCAGGCGCAGCACTTGCGCAAGGTCAAGTGCAGATTTCGTGATTTCGTGCCAGGCGGACACTCGAAGGAACGAAGTTGTGGAAGGGCTGCTGGTTTTAGAGCAAAGTGTGCTTTGAATCCTCTGGCTCGGAAATCGTAACTTTGCGGGTTGCTTTTTTTTTTCTCCGCTTCGTTAGTCGAAACACTCCTCCTCGATTGGCGTACGTCCCCGTCAGAAACTTCCGCCATCCAGCTTAGCTGGAGCATACCTGGTGGATCGATGATCATTTTCGAAACAATTGAAATCAGCAGGTTGACAAATCCATGCTTGCTCAGCCTGATTTCTGCCTTTCTGGGAGAGTCTTTGCCGCTATGGTTGCTGACGTGCAGCCGTTTGCATTTTCAGTCTGCTGAGTCAGGGTCTCAGGAATTGTTCAGTTGATCCGCTTCAACCCTTCTGAACAGGCTCGTTTAAGAGTCTCACGAAGTGACCTTTTGGCAGTGGCAAGATTCCCCTCAGACCCTCAGATCGGCTCAGGGCACTGAGCGCGTCTTCAAGGCCTTCCTGCCGAAGGAGGACGTTCATGACCCACTTTACAAGTTGCTCCCCGGTTTTCGCATATGTTGTTGAATCAAGGGATGGCCCAAGAAAAAGACTTGCCGTCCACATGTGAATCACGATGTTTGTTGCTTACACCTTCACTGCCACTGGATGAGTCGTTCCTAGAGATCAGGTCCCTTTGCTCACAGCTAGCCGGTGGCCGACAGTGTGAAGTTCCCATTCTTTTAGCGTATCCATGCGCTTCCCATTTGGTGTATCCCCCATTCGCAGCACACAGGCACATCTCCACTTTGCTGATTTTGTTCGGGAATAGGAGTGATCCCAGGCACTGTTTTAGAAAGAAGTGAGAAGAACAAGCAAGAAGCAAGAAGGAGAAAGAAAGAAGCAAGAAACAAGGCAGGAAAGGAGCAAAAGAAGAAGAGAAGGAAGGAGCAAAGAACAAGAAGGAAGAAGGCAGAGAGAAGAAAGCAAACGAGCAAGAGGAAGAAGCAAAGGAAGAAGAGGAAGAAGCAGAAAGAAGGCAGGCAAGGCATCACTGTATGTTTGTGTCGGCACATTCCGGCCTTTCTTAGATCTGATCTCAAAAGCAGTTTGCAGGACCATTGTGCCTTCTTCGCATTTGCCGGTTCGCCCTTTTGTAGTACCCCTCCTACAACAAGCCCAATTATATCGTGTATTTTTGATTTGGAAAAGTGCGTTTTCTCCTTGACAGCTATCAATAATATGGGGGCTACAAAAGCCGTTTTGCATATACTTGCAGACAGAGCGTTAGGAAACTTATTCCCAGCAGTTCACAAACTGTTCCTTGTGTAGTTACGGAGCAAGGATTCTGAAATGCCAAGCTTGTTTGTTTCCAGTTCCCCTCGATTTCGCGTACACACACACACACACCGGTTAGATGCTCAATCTAACTGCCTGCTCGAATTTCGGAGAAATTGTTCTTCCATGTGGTTTTGGCGAGTCGTCTTTTCTTTATTTTCCAAGAGTATGGATCTGATCTATGAGGCAACCCCTAGTTGGTGGCTTGGAATTTGAACCCCTGGCTCTTGTAGATGGTGAATGGGAAACCCCTTAACAACCACCTATCAGAGGGAACTCAAAAGATGTTTCCCACAAAATGGGAAAAACTACCCCATGATTGCCCACAAAACATTGATCCCGCCATTTCAAGGTCGACCTGTTTCCTTTTTTTCGGGTGCGTCAGGAGGGTGGCCAGGGTCTGAAGGGCGTGCTGGCCATCGCCGGGGATGGCCCCGCCATGGCCAGGGCCCAAAAAGACCTCGACCCGTTGATCCGTTCCGTGGTTGTGGCATGGTTGGGAGACATTTTTTACATTTTTGCTTATTGTTTTTTTTGTTTAGTGGGAAATGGCCACTTAAGTCTTTAAGTGCCATAATTTTCTTTTTTGCTCCCCTTCCAACGTCCTAGTTGGGGTTGCTCTGTGGTTTGGATCAGGGTTCCACTTGACCCCAAGAAACCCAGGGGTTCTGATTTGGGGGGGGAATGAGCGGGGTCGAAAAATGGAACCCTGGTTTGGTTTTCTCATTCTTGAGAAACGGGAAACACCCGAACTGTTAACCTCCAATCTGCAAACCATGAAGTAGAGGGAAGCTGACTTGGTTGCCCTGTTTCTGACTTTGGATTTGAGTGTGGTTGCCTTTTTTACGGTCCTGTTTGCTCTGATTTGTCTTGTTCAGATGATTTATAGTCGTTTCTCCTTGGTATAAATCCTCCCCATTAATAAGATTACTTCCGCAAAAACATATTTAGGAGGCTTCCACTGCAGTCCTCGTCCAAATGGGGTCCTTTTGTCGGGCGCAAAATCTGTCAAAACCGCAGTTTGATGCAATTTGCCGAGTAATAATTTTGTGTGAAATCGCTCAAGGCATTGTTTGGCTTTGTCAATTCAAGTTCAAATGGCAAAATCAAATTGCGATATGTAGAGACTTGATTTTGCAATTGAAGGGAAGTGCCGGAAGTACCCCCTAATTAGGGCTGTCACGAGTTTGGTCCAGATTTAGTACTGCTGGCTTAAAGTAAAAGGTTATATTTTGTTTGTTGTATTTTGGCCTGACAAAACACTTGTACCAGTAGAGCCGGCGAAGCCGGTGGACGGAAGTTTCTAAAGCGAGAAGAGTGCCTATAGGAAGAGCTTGGCTTGTTTTTTTTGGGTTGCGCTCTTTCTTTGTCTCTTTCTTTTTCTTTCTTTCTTTCTTTCTGTCTTTCTTTCTTTCTTTCTTTCTAAATATCTCTGTCTTTCTCTTTCTCTTTCCATTTGATCTATCTATCTATCTATCTATCTATCTATCTATCTAATCTAATCTAATCTAATCTAATCTAATCTAAATCTAATCTATCTATCTATCTATCTATCTATCTATCTATCTATCTATCTATCTGCACCTGACCTTGCGAAAGTGCTGCGCCTGCCACGAAATCTATACTTGACCTTGCGAAAGTGCTGCGCCTGCCACATGTTTTTGTACTTGACCTTGCGAAAGTGCTGCGCCTGCCACGAAATCTGTACTCGACCTTGCTGATCTATCCGTCTACCTATCACTTGACCTTGCGACAGTCCTGCGCCTGCCACGAAATCTGTACTCGACCTTGCGAAAATGCTGCGCCTGCCACGAAATCTGCACTTGAAATTGCACGGGCACAAAATGCTGCGCCTGCCACGAAATCTGCACCTCAGGTTGCCAAAGTGCTGCGCCTGCCACGCAAAATAGACCTGCGAACACGTCTGCGCAAGCATTACAGTGGGCAACATTCCGAAACCGTGGCGAGACCGTGGCGAGACCGTCTGAGTTTGTCCGGATCTTGTGATTCAACTTTATGTATTACGGAAGTTTTCTTACTAAACTTCCTTTGATTAATAGTGGTGGATCTATCAATGGGGGAAGGGATTGTAGTGGGTTCTTTCCTTTTTCTGCTGCTGCTTTCCCTCTCCCTCCGCCTTTCTTGCGCCTGCCTCCCATTCTCGCTGTACCCACTGTGCACCTTCCACGGTTTCCTTTTCCCCCAGCTGGGTGTTTGCATGTATCTAGCATAGGGACTGGCATCGGGTTGCACGGATTGCTTCCTTTACCCACCGCACAAACAGCGGTTTAAGCATTCTCCCACTGACATGAACCCCTGAAAGGACCCCTAAATTGAGGGACCAAACTGGCCGAGCTCCCACTCTCAGGACTTCCTGGTCAAAGAAGCGACGCGGTTGCGGCTCAGAGTGGTCCATGGCCCCAGAATCGCGTCCAACTCTACTGAAGCCTTACCAATTTTAGGGAAGTGGGACTGGCTTCAACATGTTTGGGAAAGATGCTTGTCCACCCTTGTGCCAGTCAAGCTAGTCTGCAAACTCACCTGACCCACGAGCACGATTCTGTTGGGGGGGGTGTAGATTTAATGTTGGTGAACTCTTGCAGTACTGTCTCCCACTTTGATCAAGGCAGCTGCGCACTTTTGTGTGCTCTTTCAAGGCTGGAGAAGTGTCAATACAGTTCCAAAGCCTCAGCTCGTCTTCGCGTCGCTCGGGCCCGATAATGCATGTCCAAAAGGTTGGCTGCTTGATGCGCATACCAAACTTCGGGTTTTCCGGTGACAGTCAATTGGGTCAAGCCGGGCTCCCACCCTCTCGTTTGAGCAGGTGCATGCACAGGTCATTGCCCCCGTGTTTGGCGCGTGACATGAATTGTTGGTCATGTTTGTAAGTTGCGCTCTACGCGGCCAACATTTAGCGCAGGGAAGCAAGAATTCCAGCACACACACACACACACACACTTCTGCAGTCCCCTGGTGCTGAATCCAAGGTGACTGCGTCCTTCGAGGTCGCATTTACTTCATGTCCGACAGTGATCTGTCCAATTTGTTAAACTGTTATTGTTGGTCACCATGTTTGTGGGGGCTTGGGGTGCAAGCGCTCAGGTGATGGCTATATCATTATACTGTTCAACACAACTGTTTGTCTTCCTGTGTGCGTAGCTGTAGCACGGCGAGGACACCCTTTCCCAATATTTGTTGTTGTTTTGTTGCATTTCCCTCGATGGCCTATTTTGGGTCTGGTCAAAGACATATTTGTCCGTCTGGCTGCTCTGACCGGGACTCCTGGAACCTTGATTATCCTGGCTCCTTGGACTTGTACTTCTGCGTGAGCCTGGCTTCTTGCTTCGCAATTAACTCGAACCTGGACTCCTACTGCAATGATGAGCTTGGCTGCACAGGCTGCCCGGGCAAATTTTGTTTGTGAGCGCCTTTGCACTGACTCCACCTGGCGAGGGTGGTTTATGGCTGTCAAAAAGTGTGCCACTTCGGCTTCAGGTTAAAGCGAAATGCAGCCGCAAACTAAGTTTGCATGAGGTGATCCGTGGCTTCATACAGCAGGACACCGCTGCTTTTGATTCGACCATTGCACGCACAGTGGTCATGTATAGGCTGCGCGCGCATATGCTTCTTTCCTCTGAGTCAGAGGCCGGCACATCGGCACATTGAGCCCAAAACACAGGATCCATACCGCAGCCTGCCATGGTTTCTTCGTATGTGGCTTTTGTCCTGCGGTTGGCTGGTGCTGCTATTCAAGCCCCATGTCAGTACCAAAGTGCAGGGGCCCTGAATGCCTATAGTGTTTTGCATTGCCAGGCTTACCTGAATTGCAAATCTTAACTTGAGCATTGCATGACCTGTGCAGATTTGAAGTTATACCCAAACAGAGTCATCATCGGGCATATTGCCGTGGTTCCGATTGCAGAGGGAATGAGCGAACATGCAAAGATGAGGAATAGCTTGTTTCCTTTTCCACAGGTTGCTTGCGATTGTGGAAGGATGTCAATCCCCACTTTTGCTGATCAAACATTACATGTGCTGAGATGGGAGCTCCCTGCCCTTTGACGTTGCCCATCAGCAAGTGTCAAAGGACTTGATCCCAACAGAGTTGGGACATGGATTATGGAGTTCTGTTAAGGGGCTTCTATGCTTCCTGTTGGTGAACTCATGGTGAACTCTTAGCAGTACTGACTACCACCTTGATCAAGGCGGCCGTGCACTTTGTGTGCCTTTTGAACCACTTCATCTTCACCATGATTTGGTGTGGATGTGTCAAATATGGTTCAAGTTATGCAACTGGCTCGTTGTCCAGCGCTCAAGCGCCTGCCTGTAGTGGGAACACTTGCGCAGTCTCCGGAAGCTCAACTCGGTGCGCTCTGCGTTTATCTCGCCGCCTGGGATATGTCTGTGTGTGTGTGCGCGTCACCTCTCAAGTTTTCCTGGGCAATGGTTGGAGTTCATTGCAATCATTTTTTCTGATAGATGAAGTTTGCAGCTCTTTGCCGCGTAGCGTTGCAAGGTCTTCTTGGGCAACGTGCCTCACCAGGCAGGTGTCGCACTATGCTGTGGTTTCGCGTTCAGTGCCGTTGAATTTGTTGACAGGGCACCCCACCCCACCCCACCACCCCACCCCGAGGTTTTTCCATTCGAGTGCAGACCAAGTCACATCTAAACGCTTCCCTCTAGTTGCTTGAACAGGGGCAATGCGAGCAATAGAGAGGGGACCCAAACCGAGGTTAGGAGGGTTTTGTTTAGGGTTGTTGCTTTCGGAGACTCTAAACCGTGGTCCCCGTTTTTTTTATTCTTGTTTCTTGATTGGGGGCTTTGCCTGCGGAGACTCAACTCGGCCGCTTTTGCTTTGTTTTGGTTGCTTTTTGGTTTGTTTCTTTTCTGTTGGGGCTCCGTCCTCCGCACCTTCGGGAGTGGGTGTGTGTGTGTGTGAGGGTGGGTGGGCGGGTGGGTGGGTGCGTGCATGCGTGCGTGCGTGCGTGCGTTCGTGCGAGTGTGCGTACGTGGCGGAGGAAGAAGCCCAGGAAGAAGCGAAGACTACAGAGAAGAGAAGGAAGCAGACCGGGAAGAGGAAGTAGCCATCCCGCCATGGGGCCAACAGGGGGAACAATAAGCCGACGAAAGTCAAGAAAAAGAGAGCGAGAATGGCGCAGCCATCCCGCAACAGGGCCAAGAGCAGGAAGACGGACAACAGAGCAACGACGAAGACGAACAACGCAACCAACCAAACCGTGAGACAAGAGGCAATCTTTAACAAACAGAAGTCAGACATTCGAGTGAGAAGGTATCACACCTTCTCTTGCAAACGTCTGTCACGCAGGTCACGGCAAAGCCGGCCCGGGGTCACTCAATGCAGGGTACACTTACGGGTTCCCCAAGTGGGGGGTACACACTTGTCCATTCGAGCGCAGGCCAAGTCACATCCAAATAGCCTTCCCTCCAGCTAAGCGCAGCCCTCTCGTTGGGCAGCCAGCTGAGGTTGCCCCCCTCACTAGAGATTTGGCAAACACACGCACGCACAGAGCAGCACATCCACCCACCACCCACCCAGCCGCCCGCCCGCCCACTCGCCCACCCCAAGACAGACAGATAGATAGACAGAGACAGACAGACAGAGATAGGAGCTTTGTTGAACGCCACAAACGCGACTTTCATGGCAGCATGTCTAGTCCCTCTAGCAACACCCTTCTTCCAACAATCATGAGAACTGAAAGGGCAAGTTGGAAGACCTTGGAAGACTGACGTGACTTGCACTTGGCCCTGTTTGCACTTTCATCTTTGGAGGAGCGTAGGCGCTTTGGCATGCGCAGCATACATGAACGGGTGTCATTTTGGGGGGGGTACTTTGGACCCGTTGTTTGCATTCAGTGCCCTCTGCGCTTTCGAGCGTTGGTGTAGCCTCACTCCAAACCCTGAAGCAATCCAAAGCCAACCCGCAGGACTACTGATCCAGCCCCAAGCCAATCTCACCCTAAGAACCCACCCTAAACTAGAACATGCCCACCTCAAACGCGCAAACCTATTGGCCAGTCCTAAACCTCCCTCCAAATCCAACCCTTTGTCCAGCCTTGACCCCAACGAAGCCGGAAAGCCAGGCTGAAACCACACCAACGTTAAACGCAAATGAATTACAACTCCAAGGTTACTCGGCTACAAGACACTTCACTGAAAATAGTTTTGAAAAGCCCAATGTGGACAGTTGTTCAGCGCGTTGCTGACCCAAGAGCTCAGCATAACATTTGCAACGAGCCTTTTGCCCCACGGAGGCACCGGCTTTCAGGCTTTTCATGCCCACTATGACTGCAAGACACACACACAAGTGCATGTGTTATGGCATTGCAGCCCACCGTTCAGCACAGAGAAGGAGGTGCTCAGCTGTTGCGGCTGTTGCAAGTATTTGTTGACAGTGTTGTCACAACATCTTCTCACCAAGTCGAGATACTATGGCTCTAAGCTGCTGCACCTTCTAAGATGCTGTGATTGATGGCAGCCCGTTGATGGCAAACATGAGTTTGCCTAGTCAAGAGACGCTTGTCTGGTTCAGGTCTTTGCTCGCATTTTCCCCAAGCTGCGTTTCGACACAGCATAGTTTCCTTGAGCGCGCCGGAGAAATTCGGGCACATCGCAGGAGCTGCCGCAGCTCTATCGCTCGGCAGATTTGTTTGTGACCATGAGCCTCTCGGAGACCTTCGGCCTTACCTGCCTGGAGGCCTCGGGCGAGGGGCTTGGAGTTTCGCCCATGCGGTTTTGGAGCTGCCCATGTCCGTTCAAAGGGACTAAAACCTGTTCCCGACATGTTCATTGGTTGGAAGCTTCCATGCGAGCCGATGGGAGCATAGAGCCGTAGCATTGCAGCGATTGCAGGTCAGTCTGCCAGCAACGATTTCGGGTCACACTGTGGACAGCATAGATGAGTGAAGTATGATAAGATAACCGGTCCCGAAAGGCGCATAGTGACATCCCTCAAGGATTGCTAGTTTCTATGATGCTCCGATGTCATGCGACCAGGCCGGTTAAATGACGAGGGTGGCTTATCCGCGATCGTGTTTGCGTGGGCGGCGTGTGCGTGCGTGCGTGTATGCGTGAATGCATGCCTTGGGATAACGAGTCCAGTTGGGCTGATTTGGTAATTAAGTTGGGCGAGCCTCCTGAGCATTGTATAATTGTGTCCAAGCTATTCGTAGCGTGCGCAAGAACGGGAGGGAGGCTGTTTGCGTCCTAGAAAGGTTGGAGGGAGGCCGGTTGTTGTTTAAACTTGCTGATGCGCGAACAGACAATGTGGACATTGTGGACGTTGCGGGAATGGACATTGCGGACATTGGGCAGATTCAACCAATGTCAGGATGAAGCACATAAGTCTACAGGGTACACATACCAGCAACTCTCAACACGTTCCACAGAGTTACTTCACTTGCTGCCCCCGCATTTGGTGTTGTTCGATGCTTGACCCTTACTCCATCGAGCGATTGCTACCAGGCAGATGCTCAAAGTTAGCTTTCCCCAAAGGCGTCACCAAGGGTTCTTCCTCCGGCTTTCTTTGCACTAGCTCGCAGGAACAATTCTACTAGAGAACTTGCACAGCGGATGACTTGCACCAAGAAACGTATGAGGAGAACTTGGATAGTCAACATGCAACCCTAAGCCCTAGATCCATCTTAATTACATCTACACCAAATTGCGCTTTTGGCCAATCTTATCCACATCTAGGAACAACAACCAACAAAATATGACAGGTTGAACAGGCCCATTTCCAGATGTTGCTTGGCTTGACGATGTGCAGGCGATGATGTGTGGCTGCCCTGCGGTGATGCCCTTTTGCTCTGTCTTCGATGAGATCTGGACAGACAAGACGCCCAAGGTGGGGGGGTTGCTTTGCAGTGGCGTGCTGGCATGTTCACAGCACTTGCCTTGCCACAAAGCAGGCAAGACTGTGATTGCTCGCAGGATGTTGCCAAACATTTAACGCTTTTTGCATGCAAAGGATGTTACAGGTGTCAATGTGATATTATGAATGTGTATTGCGCTTGCAGAGGCAATTGACCACTCGCGACATAGGTGTTCGAGGAGTGGACATGAGCGGTTGCCAGGCACCCTCCTACGCTTCAACTTGGATTTTAGCTGAAAAGGCTGCGCTGTTCTGCCTTAACCACTCTTCTCCCATGCCAAAAGTGTGGCCTTCCTTCCATCCTAAACTCCTTCCTCCCAGCGTCCTTCCTTTCTTTGTTTCCTTATGGACGGAACACATGTTGTCGTCTGTGGACAGGACCCTTGCAGTATGTCATATCCAACCCAGTGATGACGACCGTGGAGGAAATTTCATGAAGCACAGTGGCCTGCCTGTGCCTGCCTTCAATGTACTAACTCTGCACACTGCGCTAAAAAAGTCTTGCGGTGCTGAATGA
The DNA here is from genome assembly GCA_963377175.1 of Effrenium voratum. Taxonomy (NCBI): domain Eukaryota; class Dinophyceae; order Suessiales; family Symbiodiniaceae; genus Effrenium; species Effrenium voratum. The sequence continues at coordinate 508,546 of CAUJNA010002313.1, read as the reverse complement.
AGCCCGCAGTGCACAATTGAATTGGACAGGTTAGCCAGAGAAATGAGAGGACTTTGAGGCAAAGCAAGGAAGCGTCAGCGACAGTTCAGCCTACTCCGTTTCCGGATCCAGGTGGTACAGTTTGCCTGTTTGCCATGCACAGCTCAGACAAGCTAATATCCAAAAAATCCCAGCTGAAAGAGATGAAGTCCCAAGAGGCGTGCAGTCTGTCAGCCCCCTTCCAAATTAGGCAGAGATCCAGCGGAGGCTTGGTATGGCTGGGCTGCAAAGGAATGGCCACTTTATCTTTTGCCTCGCCTCCAATGGACAAGGGAATGTAGATCAAACTGGGGAGCCTCGTGTTTGCATCTTGGTAGCTCAAAATATGGCTTTCGAGTGCCGCTTTGTTTGGGCCTTTGGTACCAAAAAGAGCAGCCCTCCATTTGGACGTCACCGCGGGCCCATCAAATGCAGCGCTCGCCAGGAGTGGCACTACAACATCGAGTCCACCGACGAGCTGGCGGCCTCCATCGCCGCGGCGCAGAAGTCGGGCCGCGCGAGCCTCGCGACAGGAAGCTGAGCGGCTGTGAAGCTCGGTGTCCGTTTTGGTTGGTCTGGTTGAACCACAGAGGGCCCGGTTTAGCTGGCGGTTCAATCATACACCAGGGCCATCTATTTCCAAAAATGACACCTCTGATTATGATGTGCCCTCCCACCAATTAACGTGGAACCTGACGTTCAGGGGGTCCTGGTTTGGACCATTCTCCTTTCAAGGGGACGCTCCTGTCAGGTTCCGCGTTAGTTGGTGGGAGGGTAGGTTGCGCAGAAGATCCTCGGGAATCATTGAGAGCGCCCCAATAAAGCCTTTTCTTTCTCGGGCCTCCCACTTTAACGCGCGCCCCAAGCAATGGACACCCATTGGCAAACACCCAAAGCTTGTCGAACTCAGATTTTTGCAAACCCGGTGCTTGAACTATTCACGTAGCCAGAGAACAAAACTCGTGTGAGTGCTACAGCTTCAGGCAGCTCATTGCGGGCTGTGGCCAACGCAGCATGGTCGGGCGCATCATGAGCCTAACACTGTCTGATGGACAAAGACCGTGCCACACCAGTACAAGGAAGCAGAAGGCACTGCTTTTTGGCTGTAGACTTTCCAACTTGTTGTGCCGGGTTTCAAGGCAAGTTCCTCGAGGAGCATCCAGGCCAGCAATGTTCCGGTCGCCAGTTGGACTGGGAAGTGGCTGAGTTGAGGGCCTTGCAGGGCATGTCAGACTCGTCAGGTAGACCAAGGGAAGGTATCGTGGGTTGAGCCTCGAGCAGGATGAAGGCGGCATGATAATTCTGCGGCGGGAATATTCCACTCTAATTAGTGTATATGCGTTTCTCCTACATCGTAGCATGATTGAGTTTTGGACCTCTGGAGCAATGGAGACCCTAATAATCAGGGTTGGCTCCTCTTCTTGGGACTAGTCTGGTTCTCCGGTCCATCTCAAGTTAACATTAATCATCAGGGCCTGCTACATGCATGCAGACATATGCAAGGCCGGCAATCCAGACAAGCACTGTGTTTAGTCGCACAAGCAAGCCGAAGTCCTCCGCATGTGTTGAAAGCTTTGTTTGGAGCCAGGTCTTGTCAGGAGCTTGAACCTGTCGCTTTCAGCGACACTGTTCACTCCGGGCGACTCAATTCCTCGTTGCGGTAAATGTGTTTTTTGTCGTTTAAGCCATCCGTGCGTCGCATATAAGGTTTGCGTAAACGGGGGGCAAGCAAGCAGATGCGACACAGCATAGGACATGTTTAGGACACGGCTGAAATGGTTGGGCGGCATTTTGCCAAGATGTCTTTGTAGGCTTGAACAGGTTTCAAGACAATGATAATCTCATTGGGTGGCGAATCAATATTGATGGACAAAAGAAACGGTGCACTGTTTATTATGTTTGGACAGACTTCACAACCGGCCTTCTTGCGATGTGCTCCACTACTTTGCATATGCACAGCTGGTTAGATTCATTCTCTCAGGCTTCTGCCTTGTGGTTTTGCTTGTAAACCTTAACTTAGATTTCCTGGCAGCTGGAAATTATGCCGGTTTCACGATGTTCGAGCAATAGCTGCTTGAGCGGACATGACGTGGTCTTCAAGTTGTTGCGCAATATATGGCATTGCAACGTGGACTTCTACGTGTTGATTTGAAAACTGTCATGGAATTGGAGCGTTTGAATCTTCAGGTGCTGCTGATGTTCATGCGTCCTTATTGAGGTAGCCTCATGGCGCCATCTTCCTCTCTGGAAATCAAAGAGGGTGTCTTTTTTGGGGGACCTCGTTTGGTTGGTTTTAAAGGAAATGGGACACCAAAAAGAGAACTGCACATTTTGAGGCCCCCCTATTTTGGTGAACTAGCTAGAATCCAGCATGTTTGCGTGGCACCGAACAGTCCGTGCCAGTTCGGATGACCTGGAGTGATGCTGCGCAGGACCTCCTTGGCCAGTGTCCTGATGGAAATTCTGTTGGCCAAAGGTTCTGATGCGGCGCCCAAAGTTGAGGTTCAGGTGGCAAGTGCTTTTTGTGGCTACACTCATTCAATCCAACAAATGTTCTCTGCCTTCAGGCCGGTGGGAACCTGTTTATGCTAGAAGTCGGGGGCAAGGCTGCAAGAGGAGCCCATAGCAACAGCCGGTCGTTCAGGCTCAGCCATGTATTGCACGCCACTTGGCATCTCTTGGACTTTGCTCTGCAGCGGCCACGCACACCTGAAGATGAAGTCGAAGGTGAAGGACATGTTTTGAGCCCCTTTGAGCCTTCTATTTGTTTGCGCGGCTCATGGCCGGCTGTGCATCAAGAAGGGAAGCCCATCCATGCGAGAAACATGATCTCACTTCTAGATCCTGGAACTGACAAAGAAACTTTCGAAGAGAGCAAACAGACACAAATTACCGGAACCTTGCCCTTGACTTGGAAACGTGGCCGCTTTTCGTGAGTTCAGTTAGACGCCCCAGCGAACCGGCCACAGACTGTTTTTAGGAGCCGTTTCCGCATTGCCGCACGGATGTGTGGCCAACACCAGCACAGTCAACGTGTGTGTTTTGCGCATCTACTGTGCAAACGTTGTTGGTGTACTTCTTGAATAGACAGGAATAATGTAGACTCATATCACGATCTGGAACGCACTGTCTTTGACTGCACGACGATGCCTCCAGCCCGACGGGCAACAATTTGGAGACCTTGACCCGTGGACATGTTTCCAGGAATCTTGGAGTCGGCCAGGTACGAACAATGCATCAAGATGAATCAGAAGAATAGGATTGGCTGGGGTGGAAGGGCGAGGGTTCTGAATACCAGGGATCTCATGGCATGGTTTTTGGCACAAGGCTTGTGACGGTTGCAACCCTTCCATCCATCTCCTTGTGCCACGTGCATCACCCGCATTGCAATAGATGGATTCCAGCAAATTTCGATTGCGGAGTCAGCATGCAGGTGGGGTGGTAGCCTTTATGCACGTGCGGGGTGCTATCACTGCATACTGTGTGGTTTTGGAGTAGACGGGATAGCCGACTTTGCATCGCCCCATGGCTCGTGCGCAGTTGCAAAGCAGCCCGGACAACTCGTGACGGTGTTGCACGTGGTTGCTACTTGGCCTCCACTATGAACGTGTTTGAGATATTAAGTTTTGCCTTTTGCTTGCTGTTCGTCGAAGCAGGCTCAGGGAGATCCACCATGCCTTGCAGAGCAATGTTTGTTTTTTGCCAGGGAGATGCTGCGCGAGTTCGTGCTGATTCTCGATCACTGCCACCTGGCTGCACACTGATGTGTTCGGAGTTGGTGGACAAAGCGAAGCTTCCCGTCACCCAGGCAAAGATCCAACGCACCAAAGAAAAGCCGAAGGAAACTGCAAGCAAAAGAAACACACGGACCTGCGCATCGCCTCATGCAAGGATTCACTTGTTTTGAAAGATGAGTATCCAAAGCAAGGCCTACGGGTCGCGATTTGCAGCCTTTTCGCGCCAGGGCCTGAGTGATCGGCAAATCACTCCCTTCTCAATGCTTGATTTGCCGTTCAGCTGTCTTTCGAGATGCTTTGGATATCCCAACTGCACACGATAGAACTGAGTTCCTTCCTGGGGATGCAGGTGTCCCTGGCCCTTCCAAGTAAACAGTTGTTCGGCAGAAGAGTGTTGGACTTTGCTTAGTTGGATTCTGGCTTGCTTCTTGACAAGCTCAGAACTTGTGGACATGAACTAGAATCCAGCTGGAGCTTTGAGATGACATTGGTGTTAACGGCCCCTGCCTTTCGAGTGCGCTTCGCAAGGATGTGGGTCCTGGGAAGATATTACTGGCCGGTGGGAAGCTCAGATCGGGCTGAACTCGGAATCGGGGGTGTTTCATCCCTCCAGTGGCTGCGTCCCGGACGTCGCCTCTCTTATCAGGATTGTAACATGAGCCGACTGCAACTGCTGCATCGTCTCTCTGCTCAGAATTATAAAATGAACCGACTGCAACTGCTGGAGGATGAAACTTTAAGCAGCTAGGGTCATGGTGGCGCAAGACACTGCCTACTGTTGCCACACGCTGCCCAGCAAAAGGAATTTCACGGCTGGTTTGATGTTCGAAAGCGCCCAATTCCAGTTCAGGGCACCAACACTGCCTACTTCCAGTATACGTTTCAGCATGATAAGCCGCAGCGGACGCTCCATCTCGCCGTTGATTGTCCAGTTTTTGAAGATCAACCGTTGGCCAAGTTTCCTGTCTGAAGGCGAAACATTGATCCCAACCCACAATTGGACAACTTGGCAGCCTCTGTGTGTGTGTGAGTGTGTGTGTGTGTGTGTTCATTTCAATGCGCAAAGCAAGTCCAGGCTATATGTTGGCAAAGCGTGCTTGAGCAACTTTGCTTTCAATCAGGCGCGCCAAGGAGAGTTCCCTTTTTACGCATGGTGTGATTGGCAAGCAGTAAATTTGGCCCTGGTGGGAGGGGTGACATAGGTTGTCTAATCTATTCTACATTGATAAATGTATACATAATATATATATATATATGTTATACAATTTATTTGGTGAACCATGTGTGTATATATTCATATGTATATATATATATTATTATATATATGGTCCCCCCCAATGGATCTACCTTCCTTCAGCAGAGCAGTGTTTGCCTTTTTGAGGGCTTTGGGGAAAGCAGCAGAAAAAGGCGCATTTCCAAAGACAATCTGAACGCTTTAGGCCAAACTGTTCCAGGGAATCTTGAATCCAGTCGGTTTGGATATTCCCGTGTCCTATTTCTGAGCTGAGGTTTGGTAAGAAGATGCAAAGCAACAGCTATGTTGGAGCCATTGACCCCAAAGTGACAACGTAAAGAAGTGAAATTATGGAGCCAACGACCCAAACGTAACAGAGTAAAGTTATGGAGACAATGACCCGAAAGTACAAAAAGTGAATGTCAAGTAAAGAAGTAACAGTAAATGTCTGGAGCTAATGACCCAAAAGTCAAAAAGTAAAATTATTATTCTTATTACTTATTATTATTCTATGTATTATTATTATTATTACTTATTATTATTACTTATTAATATATGTTGTTTTATTATTATTATTATCATTTATTTCTTATAATTACTTATTATTATTACGTATTATTATTATTATTCTTATCATTTATTATGATTATCATCATTATTATTATTATTATTATTATTATTATTATTATTATTATTATTATTATTATTATTATTATTATTATTATATTGCAAGTTGTTTTGCTTAGGTAAACACTTAAATAAATCAGCCCATGGTCCTGAAATAAAATGCACTGGCCATGGACTGAAATATGTTGCTTTGTTTAAACTGTTTACTTGTTTTCGTTCTTCTTGTCTTTACTGTTTTACTTCTTTACGTTTTCACTTTTGGGCCATTGGCTCCAACACAGCTGCTGTGTTTGCATCTTCTATCCAAACCTCACCTTAGAGTGGACAGATTTAGGGTGTAGGGTTTGGGGTTTATTGACTCATGTTTATAGGAATCTGATTTATTTATCGTAGATGTTTGCTCAATGATTTTCGTTGGAAACAGGTCTGTTGTTCAAATAAACTCACTGTTGTGTGCGTTGTTTATTGTTTTTTGGCTTGGAATTCAAAGTTGTCGACTAGGATTAGCAAATCAATAAATCAAACAGAACTCTTGTCTCACAATAAATTTGCAAGATGATTTGAAAGGGATATATTTTTCTAGCACTGCGTTTGTTCCAACAAGATGTCTAGTCAAAATGTTTATGTCAAACGGGTTGATTTGTTGGCATATGTTCAATACAATGTAATAAGGACATAGTTCTAATGTAGTTTCAGATTTCCGTTTCAAGAAAAAAGCAAAACACATAACTGGAATTGTTCTTCCAAGTGATTTTGAAGAGGAATTCCTTGCTTAGGTGGGCTGATGCTGGTCAAGTCGCATGGGGCATTCCAAATAAAACAACTGCATTCCATCTCCAAAATAGACTTCAAAAACAGCAAACTGGTAGATCTACTGGGGTCGCTTGGTGAAGTGCGTAGCAGAAAACCATATCAGGAGGCTTAGACCTTTGCCAAGAGCCACACTGAGGCAATCAAGCGATTTTCCCGGACAGTGGGCTTTGACATCGATACCCTTTGGTGAGGGCACCTTTGGGTTCGGAAGGCGCGGATTTTTTGGGCAGTCTAGCTTTGACTCGGCCTCGATGCTCCACGAGGCTCAGAGGCAGGCGTTTTGGTGAATGGGTAGAATTTACTTCAAAAATGGGTTGCTTGTTTCGAAGACGGATGTTTGGCATGTGCACTTTTTGAGCAATGAATTGCGGAGTTTCGTCTTCCGCAGCAACCTTGACAAGTGGGGCTGCCGTTCATGTAAGCTGTGGCCCAGGAGCCCTACGAATTGACGAATGTTTGAGTCTTGGATGAAGGATCCCAAGTTGGCCTTGCAGAGCTTTGCAAGATGCCTGATCCGTAAGTCATAAAGTTGCTCTTTGCTCCATGCTGACATCTTGCTTTCTGCTGCTGAGTTGGTTCACTCACCCATGCCCACATTGCAATTTCCTTTGCAAGGGGACAGGCGTCAGCTTCTGCTATTTGGCACATGATGTTCAGCTATGAGCCGTGGACCGACCGACCATTTCCTCATAGATGTGTGTCCTTATCATTCTGTATGCACGAAGCAAGCCCACAGCTGACGTGTAGCCACAGATTGGAGCTTTTGCCTAGTACAAAACGTAACGGGCAACAATCTTGAAGACACAAACATCTTCTCAATATCTTGCGGCATCTGGCGTTTAGCGCGCCCCATGCCGATTGTTGATTTAGCCAGACGTGCAGGAGCTTGATGCTTCTTGCCTGTTCTCAGGTTTGAGGAGAGATTCATGTGTGTGTGTGTAAATGTGTGTGTGTGTATGCAATTCAGGCTCATGCAGCTTCAGTGTATTCACGACGGATGGCCTTTAAGCACGAAACCACGTTTTTCCGATGGAACATACATAGAATCCTTGACTCAATTGCGTGCAGGCGCAGATTGAGCGCTTTTTCTGTACAGTACCGCCGAAAGCGCAGCGCGCGCTACATGTAAGCGCCCGTCAGTGGCCTGCGACGGTTCGCCGATCTGAGTCAGCAACATGGTTGTATGTTGGCGTATCACGAATTTGGCTAGCTCTTTCCCCACAGAAACCAGGGATACGGCCCAAATTCATCATGTCCACCTTCTTACAGCTTTCCAAGGAGCCTTTTCACCAGGTATCATCCTATGTGAACATCCTGGATGGTCCTCTATGGCGTGACCGTCACAGGACTCTAGCGGAGCCTAAGTTTTGCCTCAACATCTTCCTCACCAAATCATTCCGTCTCTTGCTTATCGCTTCTTTCTGGAGGATTTTTCTCGCCTCCTCCGAATGCAGGCTGGGAGGTTGGCAAGGATGCCGTGCTCAGACTCTTGAATCCTTGAGTCGTGCATTTCGAAGAAGTTTGTCTGCTGGTTGTATCTGGTTGTGTTTGTTTATACCCCTACTCGGCTGGTGTTCCTTGAAAGCCCTGGCGCTGTCGTGGCGTCAATCGCCTAGATGATTTTGCGCAGCCAGTGCCACGATCTTCAATTAGCCATTGCAAAGCTTTTGCGACCCTGGTCAAGGAAAGGACTTGCGTAGTCAGGAGTCACACGTGCTTCCAGCGCTTTTGTTGACGAGAACGCTGTACTGGTCTGAGCCACATGTTGCTATTTGAACGAGTGAATTCCCATTTTGTATCGAGCAGAACTTGAACTTGCTGACAGTCATCAACATCGCGGAGTCCTTTCGTAGATATTGGGATCTGCTTTGATATAACATGCAGTCGATGGCAATGCAGAACCATGATTCTGGTAGTTTATAGTACGATGCCGCCACGAAGAGCATATCCTGTTGGGCTGATTCCTCATTTGTGACATGCCCAATCAGAAATGACATTCTTGTAGGTCCCCCCAACTTTGAACGGAGATCTTGGGCAGGCTTCTAATGGATCTCGATGCGCCGTCGCCCTTGCCGAATCGGTTCAATCGGCTTGGGAGTGCTATTGGGCTGCCTTCCTCTGCAAGTTTTGCAGGCCGGATGGCGATTGTGTGCCCCAAAGCTGTGCTGCCGGGTGCTTCCATCTTTAAGAGACTTTGAACCAGCCTTATTCATGCAACGGAGTGCAACTGTGCAGTAGCCAAGGTTTTAATGCTGGGCGTGTCTTGCAAAGGAACATAGGATGTGTGAGATGGTTCAAAGCCTACACGTACCAAAGGCTTTGTATTTGCTGGATGAGTACTTGCTTGAGTCATTATGTTGGTGTGCATCATTTGTGCTGCCCGTACTGAGACAGCCGCCTTGCATATTTTGTTTTGCAGGTACCAGTTTCTGAGTAATTCGTGGTTGAGGCGCCCATTGAATCCCGCTTCTAGCCGCAGGCTTTGGACAAATGGCGCGCGTCAAGGTGCTCTCCAAGGCGTGGGCGTTAAGAGAAGTTGAGACGCTCTCTGGCCCTGGGCGGTCTAAACCACCAGCATGAGCATTCTTTTATTGGGCATCCCATGTGTCCACTCAGTGCACTAGCGAGACGTGCCTGCGCATAGTCCATGATTGGACGAAGGTTGGGCGAAAGCTACGAGTTTGAACCCACGCGAGATGAACGGAAGCATGTTTACGTGCACCAACCTCTGACCCCTGTCGCTATGCTTGCAGTTTTTACGGGCAGTCTGGATTGTGTTCCAGTCCTTTGGTCTGTGCTCCAGGTTCTGCTGGCTGCGGCTGCAGCCTCGCTTTTGAGATGGTGCGACGAGTGCAGTTTTTCGGCTGTGGATGGGCTCCACAAATTGCTGTCTTATGTTAATGTGGGCTGATTGGGCGATCCGAGCCTCCCCAAGTGCAATGTATTGGTGGTGTTTCAATGGTATCTTTTTCAGGCCCCGGTCCATCGCATTTGGCAGTCAGTTTGAGTATCATCCGCTTAGTGCAACACGACGGAAGCGTGATGTGGGCTTGTCTATTCGGGTTTGCCTCTGTGTGTGTGTGGGGGTGTGTGAGTGTGTCTGAGTGTGTGTCAAGCAACCAATTCAGGGGTGAAATATTAACACGCGTTCCTGACCCTGTCCTGAGAAGAGTATGCAATGTAGTGTCCTGACTCTTTGGCTGGCGTTTATTTCCATTCCAGGCCTCATCTTCCTGTTTGCTGGTAAAATGACAGCAGGTCTGTTGGATCTGGTGATTTGCGCTGCAGGTATTTGTCGGTCTGTGTGCGAGCATTTGGCTTTGGTATACGAAGAGCCCAAAGGTGCGAGCCATGCGCTGCTTCTTGCTCCTGATCTTGGTGCCGCTGGGCAAATGCGGGGAAGCGCCAGAGCCACCAAGTGCTCAGGCAAAGCCTGGCTTCTCAGTTGCTTCTGAGAAATCCCAGAAGGTAGCCGCACTTCGTGGCTCCGGTTCACAGGGTCCCCCAGCCGGTCCCCCTGCAGATTCCGTGGAGAAGCCCGAAATGCTGCCGGATGTCCATTTCATCGCCGACTGGCTGGACATGGCTTCCAAGGAGATGGCGAAGCAGCTCGCCTATCTCCCGGCGCGAAAGTATTTGGACGTCGTGACCAACGAATCCGCGTTTTCTGTCCAGGCTGGAGGTTTGGCATCCTGGCGCCTCGCCGGGATTGAGGAGGGAAGTCAAGAAAACGATCCTTCCCTGTATCAAACGGATCAAACGGAAGCTAGGGAACACAGAGCCCACCGAAACCAGTCCCCTTTCCAACTTGAGGGAATTATGGTTTATTCACAATGTTCCGATAAGTCCAAGTGGCAACTGTTTGACCCTGTTTGCACATGCGCAACCTCTGTGATGTTTGGCATGCTGCCTTGAAGCTGTGTGGCATCTAGGCAACAAAGTGAAGTCTCCGGCGGTTGCCTGTGTTACCTATTGCTGTATGGTTGATGTATATGGGTCTGTTTTGAGGGTAGCCTTTTCACAGGGAAACCAGCAACAAAGCCAGCAATCTGGGGGGTCCCCGAAAAAAACGACACCGCCATATACTTTTGCAAGGTGTCCAACAGTTCGATCATGTGCCAAGAGGCCCAAGGTTTTGGATGGATGGCAAACACGAAGTAAAATCATACACATCGAGTTTCTTCCCGCGTAAGTGCTCTTTGTCCAGTAAGCTTTGTCGCTGGTAAAGAGTGTTCGCAGGATCGCAGCCGAATATGCATGTACTGTCACCGTGGCTGTCACCTATATCATTGCTTGCTTGGCAATTGCTGCTCTCATCGAACCAGAATTTATTGGTCCGGACACAAGGCATCATGGTGTGAAGCAATAGTGTCGGCTGTTGCTTGGAAGTGTTCATTGTGTTACCGCTGCGCCTGGAAAGGTGAGATCGTGTATGCTGCTGATTAACGTCAAACGCTTGATGCCGTCAGGACTTGAATCGAACCACCATGAGCCAACAAACTGACGTCGCGACTGCGCATAGAGGATTACGGTTTTGCATGCAAGGCCAGATTGTGTGTTATTGTTCTTGTTTGGTCAATGCGCAAGCTTCTGACATCCGCACTTTGGTCATTACGTTTCAGATTGATTTGGTCTCACTAGTGTAAGTTGTTTGAATCTGCCATAGGAATACATCTCTGAGCTATTTGTAGTTGATCCAGGTAAGAGGCCACTTACAAGCATCCAGCAGTGGGGTCAGGTAGAAGATCATGTCCGCCTTGTAAAGGACGTGGCCCCTGATGGATTCACAGGTTCGACGTCTGAATGATTTTGCCCGAAGTAGTAGTTTACTTTGAGCTTCAACATGTCGACATGTTTCAAACTAGAAGGCCATTGATTGGGTTGCTTTTGAACACAGATCTTTTCAGAACACAACCTCACTCAACATGGGTTGGTTCCGAATGTCTGACATACCAACTGAGTGTGTTTTTGTGTGTGTGTGTCATGAGAGAGAGAGAGAGAAAGCAAGAAAGAGAGAGATAGAAAGAGAGAGCGGGAGAGAGAATCGGTTGAGGGCCTACGACTTGGAGTACTTCAAGGCCCGCTGGGCGGACGGCTGGGCAGGCGGCTGGAAGGTGGTGGCGGAGTACTACAACGACACCCACTCCTTGCTGGTGAACGGCCATGATGCTGCCGGGCGCATGGAGCACACGGAAGACGGAACGCTGGGTTTCTTTTTCACTTTTGACAAATTGTTGCAACCTCACTGGTGACCGGACCGAGAACTCAAGAATCATTCACGGAGAGAGCCAACATGGTTGCTCATTGGAATCTGTTGCAATTGCATTTGGATCGCCTTGAGATGGGCGTCCAGCTATGTGTTCCATGAACCAGGATGATCGTTTGAGGCCACTGCCGCAGACGTATACAGTGACCCTACCAGAACAAGGCCGTCGGTGGTAATCTCTTGTTTGTGGTAGGCGCATTTATCATCATTCATAGTTCAGTGTATTGAGGCTGCGTGTTGAAGATGCAACAAACAGTTGTTGGAATTCCTTTTGAGTCCGCTTCAATGCTTCATGAAAGCATGACTATGTTTATCATCCGCTTCTGTTAGTGGACATCAATCAGGTGACTGCAATTGTAGAGGTGGTTGACAGGAGCAAACCAAACGATGCCGACTGTGCGTGCGGCACCCACAGCAGAGCGACAGGCACGGTTGCACACCATCAGTTCACTGCCGTAGCGACTGGCAACTAACGAAATCACATGAAGAATCTGCTGACATGTAAATTGAAGGTGCCTGCGCCTGACCCGTTCTTCTGTTTGCTGCACAGCCGAGATGCGGGGACGAACATGGGCGCACCAGTGGATCTGCCACAATCCCTCCCGGTAACCATCCGAACATGTTTCCTTGAAGATTCCGCCATTTCCAGCAGCGGTAGCCTCATGACAGTCAAGGTTGTGGCACTTTTTGCTCGTGGTGACCAATGCATGATTGCCTTCAGCGGCACGCACGGTCTCGCAGATTGGTCCACAAATTTGAATACGAAGAGTCCGGGCTGCAAAGCAAGAATCAGATGAGACACTGTCAGACTTTCGATTGACTTGAGTATTTGACATGTTTGCCAGATATTCAGGAGGTGAACTCGCCTTTTTAGGGAGATAAGGATGGATAACGTGATATCACAGCCGGAAAGCTGCCATGCCTTTGTCAGCTTGAAAAATGTTCTATGGCTGCCGCTTGTTGCTGCCATGCCCTATTTTTGTACCTGCGGAGAAGAAAGAGGGCTGTGCGCATTCAGCAGCGTTTGTTTATTTCGCTGTGCTTAGATCGGACAAGCGTACCTTTTGAATAGGGCAGTGTTTTTCTCTTAGCATGAAGGTTCACATCTTCGTGGCGACATATTGTACATGTTGCGTAGGCAATCGACTGACAGGACCACAACAGTGTTAGGCATTTTGCCCAGGCTGGTGTTGTGAAGCCTCGCATAGGCAGAGGCGTATAGGCGACAATTTGATGGGTCCTTGTTATGAAGGGGTAAATGATGTGAAGCGTTTTGCGGGCCAACCAATACGCTTTTTCCTATATTCAAACAAGTCAGGCCGACTGCAAGCTGTATTTCTTGCATCAGTTCCACAATGTCCCAGTGTGTAACAGCAGCATCAGAACAGGGGCTTGTCGCAGGAGAGTACGGCACAAGCCCTTCTGAAATCAGGAGCACAGTGAAAGCTCTCGACGCATTCAAACAGGTAGTATTTCTGATGCCTGCAATAAGATGGGCAAACCACGAAAAGACGAATCAATGAGAATCAACGTTGCAGGTAATTAGCAGTGCAACAGTATCAATTTCCCACTCGTACTTTCCTGCAGTTGTACTCTGGCCGTTTCTGCGGGACGGCATGACCTGCTTTCCTGCCTCAGTCTTGTCAGCTGCGCAGCACAAACCGACCATGACATTCTTGTTTGCCTGGAGGGCGGTGCAGGCCGACTGCACATTACTGAATCCCTTGGGACTCTCCTTGCTGGCTGAGCAAGTGAACTCAGCCTCAAGCCTTTGCGCACAGGCAAAGGCCTTTCCTGGATGTTGCCCCAACACACATTGTGAGGGTCCCTTGTGAGATGTCTTTGGCGAGGCAGGCTTTGCGAGGCATCGGCCCCGACACGTAACGTACGTAACGTGTCAACGTCCTATTCGGTTGGCTTCCCGCAAGTTGTTCAGCTGGAGGGCGCGTACTAGACTAAAAAAAAGCCATGGGCCTGGGCTCAGGACCAAGGCCACCTTGGCGGCCTGCAACGTCTACGATGCTCATGAAGGCTGGTATCGAGTCCAAATGTGTCCATTTGCATGCTTGATGGTTCAGCTTGATACCCAGCCAGATGTGGAATGGCAAAGGTCGCTTTGCAAAGGCTGGTGTTGCCAGTTCCCTGAATGGCTCGAGTTGGAGGACCTACTTAAGTCTTGCCGCAGCATTTTCGGGGGCTCTAAATATTCTAGCAAGATGCGTCAGATTGAGTAAGCCTTCCTGGTTGTGGCCCCTGTTTGGAGGCTTTCAGGGGGAACCATACAGGTAGCAACTTGGAGAGGCCGCGCATTTGAAGCATTGCCGCCTTTGCCACTATCACTAGAACCCAAGGTCCCAATTCCAGAATTTCCGAAATGTTGTTTCTAGCTGAACTTCAAGACTACACGTCATTTGAGAAGGTTGCACGGTGTTGCGCATCGTTTAGATATTATGACCGATCCCAATCTGTGTGAGTTGCGAGTCTTTCGCGCGATGGTGGCCATCTTTTCTGCTCTTGATTCCGGATTCTTCCCGCTTTCACTCAACATGTGTTTCACCGCCATCTTACTTAGGCAGAATTGGTTGTTGACCACTTTGACCTGTTGTACACTGTCAAACACTCTGGGTCACTCGCATGTGCAATAATATTTGCAAACGGAGGTTTCCCATCGTACATAGGCCAAGAAACGTATTGTGGTTTTGCGATGCTTCCTCCATTCTGAATATGAAGGCCCCAAGTCCCAAGTTCACCTGAGCTGTGGGAGGGTCTGACAGGCTTCTTCGAGGCTTTCCAGCAGTTCGTCATGAACGATGCCTGGGTCAACGTCTTCGAGCCATACCTTGAAGCGAATTGCGGCGGCGGGATCTGGACCACAGGCCATTCTCAAGGCGCATGTTGTTTTTGTTCTTTCTTTTTTTCTTTTTTCTCATGGCAAATGAAGGGCAATGGGTGGGTGCTGTGGGCAATGAGCGGGTCGTGATGTGTGTGTGTGTGTGTGGGCGACCTTGTCAACGACAAAGTGTGAATTTTGAGCTGCGATCTGATTTCAATCTGGCTGTCGGCATTTCGTAGGGTACAGACATGGCTCTTTCAACAGTCTCAACAGGACCCTGATGTCTTCAGCACCTTTACTTGTTTGCTGCAACAGTGCTGCGCACGCAAACACTGTTGAAGCCACACCCCACTCGGTCAACTAGACACTATTCTGAGGAAGTGCAGACACACCTGGAGTCATGTATAGGTATATGTTCGCCGACGACCATTTGGGAAAGTGCCAACCCCAAGTTGCTGGGGCCTCAGCCTCGAAGACTGGAGGTGGTGCTGTTGCGGAGATCATGGCGGCGTGCCTCAACGGCGCTGGTGAAGAGCTCACCATCCCCGACCTGGTGAGATGGGGTGTCCCGGCGTTCAGCGGGAAGGTTGGCCCTTCTAGGTTCGCATGGTTAAGATTTGTGTGCTTTATTGTGTTTCGCCATGGCGTCAACCGGTGTGGCATTGTTGGTATTGGGGCAATTGTGGCCGTCCGTTGTAAGTGGTATTGGATACCTTCAGTTATGTGGATGTCGTTGCAAGAGCGTTTATTTAGGAGGAAAGAGTCTTGTAGCCACGTAACACAAGAAGGGCTGAAGATGGTTGGACAGCGGTGAGGGCGGCAGGTTCGGGAGTCTCTCCTTGGCACGACGCTTCCGGCTTTCACAGACAACTGATTCTAAATGCAAAAGCAGAACACAGGGTCGCAATCAAGTCCTTTTAAAGGCTACAGTTCTCTTCGGCAGGGCCCGTGCCTTTGCGTATCAGCTTTCGAGACTGGGAGTGGATAGAATACTTGCAATGCTACTGTCACCTTTGCGAGGCAGATTGGTGCATCCTTCCCGCACTGTGCCCACCAACGTCTCAGTGAAAGGCGGGCCGGTCTTCCGATTGACATGTGCAACACTGGCCTGGTGAGGCCAATCTGAATCCTGAGAAAAAACGAGGCACCCGTCGACATGGCATATCCAAATATTTCTGCCAAATGTCCTCAATCCAATTCCGGCTCAGTACGGTATCAGTCAATCATGATCAAGGTAGTTTAGCAGGACAATGTGCACAGCAGGAACTAAAGAGCGACCAGGCCAATAAGATTTGGACGACAATAATGCGCTTCCTTCTTTCTTGTACTTGTGTGACATGGCCACAGCATCTATTCAGGGCGCAAGCTCATCAAACCTTTAAGTCAGGGATGATTTGCAGGAGAAGCTTGAGAATTTGTGTAATATGTCAAGAGACTGAAGTATCAAGCACTAAGAGACTGGACAACACATGCAGGGTTTGGCTGAAATGCTCTTAGATGGGCGGGAACCCCAAAGGGACGCCTGCAAGAACCTGAGGGTTGGCCACATGCTTAGCATGAAGTAATGTTAATATCTGCAGTATACATATTATATATATATATATATATGTGTATATATATATATATTTAAGATGAGCAGTTTGTTTGGAGGCTTAGCAGGGTCTTAGGTTATCTATCTCATTTCATGTACCGCTTCCCCGAGATGCAACCCAAACCCCGAGAAGGAGTGAGCACGATTTGCCAGACTTGTTGAAGGAAAGCTAATTCGGGAAGGATGTGATGCAGAGTTACACGAAGATTCTCGTTTGTCAGCCAGACTTATGCAGCTCCAGCCTTACCATGATTGCATAGCGTAACACGCGCTAGTGTAATTTGATTATTAAGGAGTTGACTGGGGCTACATATTTGCTTTAGCCACTGCAATTGCAGCTGCTACTGATACTAATACTAATCTCAAATCTGCAACACTCGAAACCACGAGGTGGATTTCAGATGCGCCGTTCCATTACGTGGGCTGAGGTTCCTTTCATAAACGATGATCAGTCCCGCCTTTTTGCAGGTATCTACACGTATGCTGCACCTGGTGCTGCTTACACACCTCTCAGCAATGCCCTGTCTCCCTACGGCATCTTCGAGGGCAGGCGGTTCTACAATCAGGACCTTTCTTCCATTTGCCTAATTAAGCTTCGAAGAACCTGCCCTGCCTCCCACAAACATGGCATTTTACTGAGGCTGAGTGAGGCCTTTTCGGGAGAAGCCTTGCTTGGTGCTTTGTTCAGGCAGTCAAGCCGCAGGTTGTATTCAGTGTGGGGTATTTTGGACATAGCTTAGCAGGCAAACATTCAGCCAGTTCTTGGATTCACAGCTGATAACGCAGACACATTTAACCGTCATTCCGTTCACGTTCTCCTCAGCATTTGCGCCTTGCATTGCCGATTTTTGCCATGCCCCTGCATCAATTGTACCCTTTATTGCATTTTCAGCAGGACGACTGGTCCTTTGATGTCGTGCCATGGCCCCTTTGCTGCATTTGTCGAACAGAGAGAGCCAGCTCGAGTGATGGGCGGGCAGCATTTTGCTTGTCGATTGCCTGATGTGTGCAAGTACGGAAGTTATGTGGGAAATTGCTCGATGAAATCGCCATGAGCAATCTTCAATCACGTTTCCGAAGATGGCCATTGAATCATCATTTGTCCAAGCTGTTCTTACTGCTTAACCCACCCATCCCTGGAATTTCAGCATCTTTCTCATTCACTATCTCTGTGTGGCATTGTGTCCTCTCATTTCAGAACTTTGCACGTATTTTGAGAGTAGTGTTTGCCGATACACCTCGAGCATGCACACGGATCATGCCGCTTGGTCACAATGTACAGAATCATGTGTTTGCTATTCCACGTGAACTAGGGTTTTTCAGAGGCGAGCTTTGCTTCCTCCAAGGCCGAGCAAAACGCTTGGAAGTCATATTTAGCACGCAAACAAATTTGAGTTGTGTCTTGTGCAACTAGGAATTCAACGCTTTGTAAACCAAATTTACTTTAGCTGCTTTGTGATGGGATTGTCATAGTGCGACATGCTGATACATCATGTGCGCGACACGAAGAGCCTGCCAGGGGCTCCGAGCATTAGGCGCGTGCAATTGTAGCAGGCAGCGCAGTCGGCCCTGATAGTTGGCCGACCCCCGATCACGCTAAGATGAGGCGCTTCTACAATTGGTGTGCAAATGTGATGTGTTTGCGCACGAATGCTATTTCATTGTTTGACCCAGGCCTCAGGGCGCTGATTTGGAGCAGCTATAGCGTTGAGTTTCACTTAGCGCGGGTCTTTGCTTCAACATTTTGTAGCCTGTGCTTCCTGAGGTTAGGCACTGCGCTGCTTCTAGTTCGATTGCATAAAGTCGGGCAGGCAATCGCTGAACATACAGCCACCCACCACCCACAAGCACATACGATCGCAAACACACACACACGCACACACCAACACACAAACACACACACACACCCTTAGACTCTCGAGTGAGGAGGGCGGTCAGACTCAAGCAAGGCATTTCGAGCGGGTTGATTCGAGAAGTCGAGTAGAAGTTTCCTCTTGGGCGGTTTGACGGGGCCTTAAACAACACAACGTCGTCAAGAGACCCCCGTCGACCTTGCTCCAGACTCCAAACAGAGAGAACAAGGGTGTGGTGCGTGGCTTCATCAGGGCTTGGCACACGCACAGACACAACCACACACGCAAGCACACACAGAGCCACACCCGCCCGCATCCGCACCCACACCCGCACCACGCAGACGCACATACACACGCCCACGCCCACGCCCACGCCCACGCACGCAGACAAAAGCAGGCACACAACAACATGCATGCACAAATGCGCGCACACACACACACACCCACCCACCCACCCACCCACCCACCCACCCACCCACCCACCCACCCACCCACGCACGCACGCACGCACGCACGCACGCACGCACGCACGCACGCACGTGCACGCATGCACGCACGCACGCACGCACGCACGCACGCACGCACGTGCATGCAACGCGCACACATGCACGCGATGCGCATGCATACAATGGCATACAAATTCATTGTGATGGCAGGGCATCAGGCGATTTGCTGCAAACCTTGGGCCAATGACCTGCACACTGCCAGGCTTGGCTTCCCATTCGGACTGCTGCACGGCAAGTATGCCGCAGTCAAACTGAAGGCCTGTCAGTGACAATGCTGCCCAGAGCTGACCGATTTCTTGCTCCAAACCGCCAATTCTGAGACATCAAGAAGGGCAAGACACGTCTCATGGTCATACTGTAGCGCTCGCTTTTGAATATGCCTGCAAGTGGATTGTTCTAAACATGGTATTGACCTTGCAAATGTTGTTTCATTGTTTGGTTGCTTTCAGACTGCACGCCTTGCAGCAGACGAGTTTTGCTTTGCTGGACATTCATGGAGAGATGAGCACCGAACTCCTGCAGGGAATTCGCTTGCACATGTGTGTAAGTTGGGCAGGGTCCAAGAAGCCAGGTGAATTAGTCAGGACCGGCCCGCAAACGGCCCCCAAAAAATTGCCCAAAAGAAATTAACAAACCGTTTTACAGCCGTGGGGGTTCCCGGAGGATGTGCATGTTCCTCATGTCAAATTCTTGCTGCAGACCTCCCCCGTGACATACCAGTCTTGGTCCGGAGACTGCACCACCCAGCCTCGTTGCCCGGCCAAGTTCAGTGGGGGTATGGGTGCTGTCTTGGCCACTCAATTTGTAATTATCGTCTTAGCAATGCTTTGAGGTTTTGCAGGAAGAGCACTCAAACGCGTCGTCACTTTGGATACAGCTGTCACCGCTATTGGAGATAAATAAGCGCACAACGGTCTCTGCCGTGGCTGCTCTTGTTTCTCGACAAGTGGAATGTGTGGAAGCAAAAACGGATCAAACGAGATGGTCTTACATGTGTTTTCCTAAGCGCAGCGTGGCACTATAGTTGGCGGCTCTAGGCACCTCAAGAAACTGGCGACAGAGGAACCAATTCCGGGGCGGTGGGAATTGAGGACACGGGGATGCTAGACCTGCATGACATGGCTGCTTGATACTGGAACATTTGGTTGTTTGACGTGCGGGCGTGATTAGTAAAGGCCCCCATGACCGAGTTCTGAGTGAATGTGCTTTAGTTGAGAACTTACCCACTATTTCTCAAACTGATGGCAGTATGTTCACTTTGAGGGTGAAACTGCTAGCTTCATGAAGCTGAGTGGTTGTCTTTTGAAGGACCTCGTCACCACACTTTTTGCAGTGGCTTAAGGGACAAGCGGCTTATTCCTCAAAACAATCATACAGACAAGGGATCTACTAATATCAGGTCCTCAATGGATGCAATGCCAGCTTGCCCCATGTTTCAGCCAATATTTGCTTGGCTGAGTCATTGGCTGAGGCATCTTTGGTGCATTTTGCTTGGATGTTAAGACTTTAGCTTTTTGCCAACTAATGGGTTTTCCATTAAACCACTAAAAGTTAGCAGGGGAGCAGAAAGCAACCGAGGCATGGCGTCCTTGATCCCGGACATCCCCCAGCACTTGCCTCCAGAGTACATGCGCCGCCTCATGGCCGAGACACGCAAGGTGAAGTTGCAGCTTGGCTTAGGGCGTTGGGCTTCGCCTCTTTGATGCGAGTGGTTCTGTTATGCACTAGTTTGCCGCCTTTTTGGTTGCGTTAAGGTCACGCTCGACGCGTGCTGAAGTGTTGGAACCCGAGTTTGTTTGTTTGTTTGTTTGTTTGTTTGTTTGTTTGTTTGCTTACTTGTATCCTTGTTTCCTTGTGTCCTTGATTGATTGTTTCTTTACTATACTGATTTATTTGTTTCTTTATTCTTTCAATCTTGCTTTCTTTCCTGCTCTATTTCTTGCCTTTCTTGCTTTCTTTATTTTCTTTCTTTCTTTCTTTCTTTCTTCCTTTATTTCTTTCTTTCTTTCTTTCTTTCTTTCTTTCTTTTGGTTGGTTGGTTGGTTGGTTGGTTTGTTGGTTGGTTTTGTGTTGGTCGGTCGGGTGGCTGTAGGGCTGGTGGGTTAGTGTGTTGGCTGGGTTGGTGGCTCGGTCGGGAACGACGGCACTGGGGGAAGGGGGCAAAATTCCAGGATGATGCAGACCCAATTTGGGCTACACTCTCTCACAGCCGGCCACCATGAACTTTAAAGCATAACTGATTACTGATGTGCAAATTGTGAAATCCAGTTCTGCATTGGAGTTGGATGGAAGAATACAGGCGAGCGTGCACAACAAGCTCAAATGTCCCAAATTCATGTTGAAAGAAGGCTGGCGCAAAGCAGCCCATGGGCGCAGGCTTGGGACGCAAGTCACCAGACCGCCAGTCAAGTGTCGTTTGTTGCAGCTCAAATCTCTGACACTTGTTTCAGTGTTGTTCTGTTGATGTGCCTGTTGTTGAAATAAGTTGCCTGTTCAATCCTGGGTCTTGCAAAACACTCGGCACATCTGATTCAGCTTCCGAAATTCGTTTATCCATAGGATTGATTCAGGCCAGGGGGAGCCCAACCCCGGTTGTTTTTAGTGAGATCCATGCGCAGACTTGGGAGCCTCAGGTTGTCGTGAGCTTGCTGTGAACAGACTCAATGACCTGAAATCGATTCTGGGAGTCGTTTTGCCTAAACCTCCTGAACGGGGGACGCCGGCATGGGATTGGATGTGAGGCAGTTTCAGGCAGGAACAAAACAGCCCGAACCAGCTGTGCTGAGTAGGTGTGCAAGTGAGACACTGCAACTCGCAAAAACCAATCCACAGCAGCGGAAGCGGCGGCGGCAGCAGCAGAACTCTCTAGATGTTCTATTATGTCAAACAGGAGTTCTCCGAGGCAGGAAGTGATGGACCGCTCAAGAAATTCAACGGATCATTTGACACCGCCAGGTGCACACGCACCTCCCACGAACAGGGTTGGGCAAGTGTTCGAACGAATTGGGACTTGAAGACAATAGTCAGTGTTCATTGAGCATCTCAGATTGGTTCAGTCCTTCCATTGTGGCCAAGGACCATTTTGTCTGCCTGGGGCTTGAAGGAGCGCCACTACTCACCCTTCGCCAACCCCAAGCCGGACGCCTTTGTGGTCATCGACGCCAAGAACCGGGTCTGGGGCGCCATGTACCGCACCCACACCAGCGCCTCGGCGCTTGGCGCTTGCCGCACGGATATCGATGGGCAATGGGCCAACGGCAAGCTGCAAACGTGTCAAGCTCCTTTTCTCAAAGAAACAACCCATTGAAGACCCCAACACAAACAAAGGTCTGCACAGGATCTGTATTCGTTCGGTTTTCGGTCTTGTTGTGTTCCCTCTAATGGCCTGTTCCGTTGAGCTGGGCAAGAAGAGACATGATGCTGCTATGTGGTATTCTCATTGGGACACGCGTATTGTTTGGGAGTCGCTGTTTGGGAATGATGTGTTTCAGGGTGTCAAATTGTCGGTGCTGGGGGTTTTCTTTTCACTTGATCGTCTTGTCGCGGGAAGTGCGACTCGGCAAACCTGTGGCCCACCCGGAACCTTACAAATCCATTCGCAGGCAAGGCGAGCACCGAGCCCAAGTTCGACGAGTCCTTCGTGCTGGACAAGTATGAGCCAGAGGACGAGATCCAGGTCACGGTGTGGGATGAGAGGCACCTGACAACTCGCCTTTTGCCATTGGACAAGGGTACCGCTGGTTGGTTGCAAACCATTCCGCATGTTCAGCACATGATTCATATGCGGATGCCTCTCCGACACGGGGAGTTGGGCTTTGGAATTTGAACGAACTGTTCTTGTTCAGCGTGGGTTGTTTCACAAGAGCGAACTGAGTGGTAAACACGCTATCGCGAACGCACAGATTGACAAGCACGGGCAGCACTCCTTTGCACGCATGTCACTTGCTGTCCATGTGGCCAGAGACAAATGTTCAGTTGATGTTGGCTTGATGTGCTCTTGGTGTAGTTCGATGTATGTTGACATATGTTGGGAGGGCTAGTTGCAATGGCTATTCTCAAATGATGGCATCCTGCAAGTCCAAGTCCTATTTGCCATGCCCTGTATGTATCTCAAGAGGACGCTTGTATTTGGTGAAGTACACTTTGCAACACGTGTCCAACATCTCATGATTTGTAGCAGGATGCCCTGGACCCCCCCCTCCCCTGGCGGCACCCAGAGTTTCCAGAACACGTTTTGTTGTGTGCTCTATTCATTTCATCCATTCAGGTAGCCCCATCGCTTTGGATAGGCGCAAATGGCCCAGGCACCCCTGGGCTGCTGACGAGCGCATCGGCTCCGTAACACTGCGCAGCGAGATGTTCGACCCCTACGGCTACGAGGGCTGGATGCCTTTGGGCAAGGGTGCCTGGTCACTGAGCTGCAGACAGCTCGGCTTCGAGTCGGCCCATGAATCGATCGCGGTGCAAGGGAGCCCCAGGAAATACGCCCCGGATCTGTTTGTCCCACGTTCCGCACTTTGGGTGGATTCCAGCAGAAATCAGAATGAATAGACGCACCATTTGGAGGAACCCTTGATTTTGAGACATGGCCAGACTTGTCCTTACAGGAGCGCAGCAGGCTTTTTTCAAATCCCCCGTGTCCCGTGTGACCTGTCAGAATCCTATACACAGACTTGATGAAGTCGCTGCCTTCGAGTGAACTCTCACGGCAAAGGCAAGTTTGAAGGTGTTGGCCGCGAGTATGGGCCGGAAGTGTATGTTCGGAGGTTTTTCAAATGATACAGTAGTGGTCTCTAAGGTGGTTGGTTTCCTTGTGGAGTCCCTTTAAAAGCCAACCAAAATGGGTCCACGATTTTGAGCCTTGTGCTGGTTTGCTCATTACATGCCAAGATTTGAGCCTTGAACTTGCCAGTACACTCCGTGAGTTTTGCCTTTAGCACAAGTGCAACTTCGCCCATGGGGTGGTGAGATGAGTGTGACAGCCAAGCCTGCAGTTTTGCCTGCTGGAGCATGTGTATTTACAGACGCACGCTCAGGTTGCAGGTCCGCGTTGGCTTTGCGTCTGTGGACTTGTGAGCAGCTTCCGTGGAGAATGAGGTTTGAAGTTTTGAGGTTGGCTTTGTCCTCCGCAGCAACTGGTGAAGCCAGCCTATCAACATGATCATACAGCCCATGCAAAGAGAAGCAAGTCACGCCATGGGCTGGTGTTGTTTATTGGCTTGACCAGAAATCATGCTGTCACACCTTGGCCACTGGGGAGCGCTGTTGTGCCGCTCCCTTCGTGGGCATTGGAGGGCCAAGTGAGGATCGGCTTGACCATTTTGCTTGGAAGGATGCCTTATGGTGAGCGGCCCTTGAAGTGGTCCAGGTCCCAAATAAAGAATTAGTTGGACTCAGGCGTTGCGCTTTGCCGTAGACTGTACACTTGCATATATGTTGTGGTCCCAAATTGCAAGAGCTGTCCCCTCATCAAGACACAAGCGTCACTTGTTGCGGCTACTGCCACATTACGGCCAGCCCTCCGCCCACCACTCCAGTTACTAGTGCTGCCACTCCACCCGTTTTGGCGCTGTTACTACGTGAGAGAAGAATAACTTCATGGAGAAAGGGCTTTGTGTGTTCCAAAATCTATCGGCGGGGGAGACACCCGTGAATGTGCGGAGAGTTTGCCAGCTTGACGCGCCTAAACTTTCACTTTGGCCATGACTGTAAATCTGGACATGCCTTTGCTACTTTTGCCGACCGTGCAGCCGATCCTGTGGCTTGCAAACATCCTGGGCGATACCAAGTCGCTCACATTAAGTTGTGCTGCATATCTCTTGAGCCGGTTTTGTCCGTTTGTAAAAGGCTTGTGCTGGTTGGCCAAACTTGTCAACTGGCGCCAGCGTGCGAGTTCCTGCCCTATCCAGAGATGAAGGGCTACGGCCGTGTGGCATGTTTTATCACGCCACACTGCGCACCTCTTGAATTCGCTGCAGCTAGCTTAATTCCGGCTTGATTTCAAGGCCGGGGACATGATTCGCCATGTCAACGACAGGCGGTCGGTTTGGTTTGGAAAGTACGGACTGTGGCGCTGCATTGGCCAAAAAAGGAGTGCCACTCGGCGAGTCCAAGTGGCCCGCCATTTGTGTGAGTTTGGTGGGTGGCTTGGTTCTGCCTGTTTGTTTTGAGTAACCTCTTCGTTCAACAGAATCCTGGACAGTTGGACAGTTTGAATGTGTGAGATGTTTGGTCCGTGTGAATAGCCACCGTTGGTGTTGTACTGTTTGTTCTTTTGTTCCTCTTAATGCGCAAACTCGCACTTCGCAGCGCTGGGCAACTGTTGGACCAAATACAAAATGGTGTCCAACTGGGGCAAACGGTCGTCAGAAACAACCCTCGAGAGGTTGGACCCCTCCGACATCGGCAGATGGGCCCGGTACGATGATCTCCTCAAGCTCCCAAAACGGCAAGAAGAGATTGTGAGACTGTGAATTGGCGAGGGACAAAGATATCGATTCAGAATTGAGAGATGCCTGGGTCGCAGTTTGGGGGGCTACAATGGACATCACCTGAGAGCAGGTTCCGGCAGAAATCGGGTAGGTTCTTCCGTGGAGGTTCTGGGGCTCTTAGGGATACTTCTTGGGCTTATCCACGTGAAGGGCTTTGGGTTGGACAAGAACAGTTGCTTTTTGGAGATACCCTTGCATAACTTAAACTTGGCCTGGAAGGTTGGAAGCCAAGTTGGTTCCAGCGCCCACCGCAAAACAGGGCGTCCTAAAGATGTGTGAGTGTGTGAGTGTGTGTGTGTGTTGCCTTTGTTGTCGTTTCTTGCCGTGTTTTCTCGTTTTCCGCTTTTTTTTGCGTTTTTTTTTTTTTTCTTCCCCCGTGTGTTGTTGAGTTGCTGCACGTGTCCACACAGGTCCACCTGCTTCGCGGCACCCCGGCGGGAGGCCGCTGCGGCGCTGGCCGCGGCCATGGCACGGAGGCCCAGGTTCGCTTGCTTCAGACGAGTTCGCCGCACGAGTTCGCCTCTGTAAATTGGAGCCACGTCAGGGGTCCGTTCGGGAGCTTCCATCTTAGAGCCTGGAAAAAAGGTAATTGTTTGGTTTGGTGGTGGGAGTGGAGCCTTTGGTTCCTGTGGTGATTGGGAAGCTTCCCGTCCTCGAAAAACAACAAAAGGCATGGCTTTTGTTAGATTCTGGGGAAAATAGTTTTGTTCAAGGTGCAGGGCAAAGTTTCTTTTGCGACCCGCCGACACCTTCGTTTCATCGCCTTGGCTGCACCTTCTGGTGATATGGCCTTGATCACTGCCCTCACTCACCGAAAAAGTACCGGACACCTCGAAAGGGAGGGTAGTCATGAGCGTCGATTGATAAGCAGCCATTCCGCAGATGGTGTCAATTTGCGGGGCGCTTGGTGTGAAATAACCTTGTGAGATGCTTGGGCATGTTTGGCGGGCAAGGTGCAGAATACCGATGCAAGGGGCCACCACTGTTTATTGAATTGCCAACATCTTGAGCTGCTTGTCAGGTGTAGCTGAGCTTTTTGTGTGTCACCACGGTTGCCCCTGCAGGGGGGCAGGGTTCACAGTATACCAAGTATACTAATTTGGGCACCAAACACTTTTTGGTGCAGGTCCCGCAGGCTCTGCACACTGTATTACAGAATCATCCCGCTGTATTCAATCATGTAATTTGAGGCCCTGTGCTCTGCTATGGCGGTTGGAAAGGAGCACACATCGAGAGACAGCTACGTAGCTCGTTGTACCCTTCCAAGCACATTATTGCCGTATTTGGCTAAAGGGATTTCCGATCCCTCCGCAACGCATCCATGCTCCGAATCTGAAATGCATCCGAGGGGCCGAAAGGGAGTCTTCCCTTCGGCTTCCTACGACAAAGAAGATCCTTCTTCGAGCTTTCCCCTCTCCCCATCGCATTCTCAGGTTGCGGCGAACACAGCGCCAGCCATGGCTGAGGTGCCAACGCCCGGGCCTCAGGGCGCCTATAGCGCTGTGCACCGTGCACCAGGTGGTTCATCTCAGTTTTCACTTTGGGCTTCATCCACACTGGTCTGGGATTTGATCCACCGTGGGTCTGGTTTGTTTCATTGGGGACGCTTTGGAGGACATCGTTTTCGTAAGAGCGTGAGAAAAAGGGCCCCAAAACAACAACACAGAAAGGGAACCAAGGGAGGAAAACATTGCATCCTACTCACGAAATCCACCTACTCGATCGACAAACAGGGGGCTGCCAAGCTCGCTCACACGATGTCATGCGACACGTACAAGGTGGTTCGCCTCGTGGATTCAGCACATAATTCATGTCCACCAACCACTTTGCAGGTTCCCTGTTAACATTCATAGCCAACATACTTGTTTCTGTGTTCATGTTGGATGGGTTGTTTATGCTTGAAACGGACCTGCAACCTTGATGTTGAAGTATTGCGACTGTTTTTTTTGCACAAACCAAGGTCCTGTGGATGGACGAAATCCTGCACCACTTTGAAAGCATGGGAAACAATTGTTTTTGGTATTTACGGGGAAAACATCATTTCGATTTTTCTTGGTGGTGCAGTTGTTTTTTCCCATCCACAGTACTAAACACAATGAGACAGCGTCTTTCCTGTGACACTGTGAACAGTGTCGTGTTTCAGATTTGGGCTGATCAAATGCACTCGATCCCGCACATTCAACTTGACAGCGAGGCAGGGAGATATTGCATTTGTTAAAAGCTCGCAAGATAGTTCTGCAACATCCAAATTGAACGATTGCTGATGCCTGCAAGTTCCGGGGCTGCCAATGCCGTTTTAGCACACTGGTGCATGACCGTATTGCAAAAGGCTGGCCAGCTCGGGTAAGGCAACCTCGCACTCAGAATTGCATCGGCACGTTGATGTTGTGGAATGTTTCCCAAACAACATCAGAATCGTTTGTGTCGTTTGCAGAATAGTGATGGATGCTTGGCTGCCAGCACGCTTGGTTTGCTTCTCAGGTTCTCCTTCTTCGGCTTGGGCAGCGGGCAGTCGGATGCCTACTCCCAGAACGACAACCCCATCAACCCCTATTCCCAGTTCAGCGATGGCTCGGAGACTGTCTACAAGGCCCGCAACCCGGACGAGGTGGACAGGAGGAAGAAGGCGCTCACCGCAGCCCTGACCCGCTTCGAGAACACACCGGAGTACATCAAGACCAAGCAGGCGCAGGCCCTGAAGGGCAACCTGCTCCAGGCCGGCGGCTCCATGAAGCAGGACATGCGCCTTGGCGAGATCTGACCAACCGGCTTCCGCGGAAGTGGTGGTTGTGTACCACGGGTGAATACTGGCTTGCTTGTTGAGAGTATAGGATACCGTTCGAAGAATTGTAACTAATAGGGGGGCATTTGTTGGTGGCACTTTGGCACAGGATGCCACCAGCTTGCAGCTGGTGGATGGATAATGTAGGCACCTACTTGGCGTTATTGTATAGCCTCATGTCGAGAGCCTGGAGCAGGCCACCCAGGCAACCCAATCCCAAAAGGCTTGCAAACGCCAACAGGAGTTTGCAAGGTCGGAAGGTCGCTTGTGAGTTCCTTTCGGGTTCGCTTGCGTGTGCTCCCCAGGTTCGCTTGTGTGTGCTGGTTGAGGTTTGTACTTGATGTGCTGAGAAATCTATTTGGCAAGCTGAAATCAAGCATTTTGTTTGAAGCACAGCAAGCCATCTGCATGTGCACTGCGGCCAGATCACATGACATTGTCCACTTTTCTGCAGCTGTGTTGCGTGGGTGTTTTTCCACATGTCAGCTGGGTTACTTTAAGAATTGGCTACATACGCCCCGATCTCATATTAACTTCTCCAGCCCCTACAAACAACCCAGCCCCCCCCCCCCCGCCCGACCCCAACCCCCCCAGCCCAACTGTCCTTTTTGCACGTGTGCTCTTCTCCCCCCGAAACGTAGCATGCCCAAGCACAAACGGAACATAGCGCAGCTAAGAAATCACCCAAGTAATACTCGCATGCCGCACGCGCAAGTGCTTCACCCATGCTTCCCCAGAGTGCCACGCTTGTCGCGCGAATTGACCAGGCGCACGCGCAAGTGAACCCGAAACCGGCCCAAATTGCCAAAATGCGGGCGCACGTGCAAGTGAACCCGAAACGCACGCGTATTATTTCCGACCTCCCAGGATCTACTTCTCCGGCGAGGAGGGCTCGGCAGCCTACGCGAAGGCCCGGGAATTCTCCCAGAAGGTCTCCACTCTGGGCGTGGACGGCGGCAACAAGCAGTGGGCTGCGGCCGCACAGGACGCGGTAAATCTAGACACAGCGGCAACCGAAAGGGAGACAAACAACGACCGGTTTCAATGTGTTCGACGGCCGCTGAATCCTGGAGCCAGCGATTTGCAAGTTTGCAATGTGACATGCTGTGTAATGGCTGCTTTGGGAGACGTGCTGGATGTCGGAGCTGGCTGACCGTTACTCACTTGGGGTGTGAAATACTTGTGTTTGGTTCGTGGGTGGCCAAAAGGCGAACAGATGAAAAACGGCGTTCTTCAGGACTACGAGAAGGCCGCTGCGATCTTGAGCGAGTGGCTTTGGCTGCAGTTAGGGACCGCTGCTGGAGGTGGCGATCAGCGTTTTTTTTTTTTTCTTTTTTTTTTTTTCCGTCAACGTTATCACGCGGAAGCAAGGTTCTTGTATATAAGAAAAGCATGGATTGACTCTACCATGGTAATTGTGATATCGCTGTTGGGGAGGGAATCCGTTCTCCCCATCAGTGAGACCCCCCCCCCCTCGCCAACAAAAACAAGTCCTCTGGGGAAAAACACATTGTAGATTCTTAGAGGTCCCCCACTCCTTCCTCTTCTGTCCCCAGATCTCCCTGCTTTCCAGGGGCTCCCAAACAAGCCACTACTTAGGGTAGGAGAAATCCCTCGTTTAGTATTGGTTTACACATTTCGTGTTGGCCCCTTTGGAGCATTTAACTATCAGGAGACCCTTTTTTTCGGGGGAACGGAATAGTTGACTGTTGACTAAATTGTTCTATTTGCACAGCCAGGTCTCCAGTTGCCTGATGTTTGACGCCTTGTTGGACTTCGTGCGGATACTTGAGCCTATCCTCAGTAATTAGGACATTTGTTTCCCCCAATGTAGAGATGGGCACACTCTTGTTTTCACAAGGCAACAAGGCCAGATGTCATTTCACATTCATGCTTTTTCCGTGCCAGATGGAAGCAGCTGGCGCAGTTCTGAGCTGCCAGAATCAGTTGCAGAGGTAAGAAATGGCACCCAACGCGAACGCGTTCTTATTTTTTCACGGCCGGCTAGCTGTACAAAGACAGGCTGCTACCAGCAGGGAAGCATGATGCGTCGCGGAAAAGAGATTGTGCTAGTTGCTTGTCAATGAAGCCTTGTCAATTTCGCCTGCCTTGACTCACACAAAATTACTCGGGTCCCTTAGCCTGAAGAAACCTGTTCCCATTGCGGGCACTGTCTTGTATTATCATGAGAGCTGCTCTCGTTCCAGAGATTCTGGCCGACTGTAAGGTCCGAGTGAGAGACTAACGAGCTGGGGCAGTTGAGCAAAGAACATAAGTCCTTAATTGCTTAAGTCAGGGTTATAATATAGCGATGGCCTGAAAGATGTGACATGTCAGTTTTCCTAGATATCAATGCACCGAATGCGCCGCGCGACTTAGCATTTGTATGGGCACATTTACCTGGGCTGAAGGAGAAGGCAGCTCCAAACCAGCAAAAGCTTGCCAGAATCTGAGGGTAAAAGACTGGCCTCTTGTCCTGGTTGTCTTGTTTGGAGGTCTTCCGAGTGGGGAATCAAGGTGAGGCTACTGCCATTATTGCACTGTTTCTGTTGGCAAAGTGGTGGTCTACATGGCTTTGGTTTCAGCTTTATTCACTTCTCACAAATTTGAGCTTGCGTGTTCGTTTGCAACATGCTCAGCCCGGGAGTTTTTTGCTCAGGGTCCTCAGTTGCCGCTCCGTTCTTTGCCTATTCGCAATGGCACGTACTGGTCTGCTGTCCAAGGCGCCGGGCATACTGAGGATGACATTGCCAAATTTGGGTATCATTTCAATGAATTCCACATGAGCCACCTAAGTAGCCGAACCGGTGTTGTTTGATGCATGAACGCAATGCAGTATCGTGCTACAAATCTGCAGCTGTCAGTGTTCCAAGTCCTTCCGACTGTTTTGTTTTCTCGGCCTAATTGTTGCGAGTAAGACAGTTCTGCGTCTTCCAGTACTAGGCCTTTCCCCAACACGTTGATCCTGTCCGAGACGCTGTGTGGCCGAATCCCAAAGATCCATTTTGTTGCCTGGACAGTTCCAAGAGAGTTTTCATTGCTCCCAAGGAAGTGACCGCGGGGGAAGCGGGGTATGGAACTGCAACCACTTTGCGTCTGCATTCTGATTATAGATAAGCCCATTGCCGCCTAGGCATGGTGGTTTGGGAGTTATAAGGCAACAAAAACAGCCCCGTTGCATTCCAATCAATCAGCCTGCGCTGTTTGGCGAAGAGGTGTACTGCCATAGCTACTGCCATAGCCCTTCTCTCCAGTTCCCTCCATGTTTTAACGTTGCCAGGTCCTGCTGGTGTGCTTCGCGGGGCTTATGCTCAAGCAGCTTGAACTCGCAGGTAGTCTTGTTCCAGGCAATGTCGAGGGAATGGGTATAGGCACGGTATATAGGCCTTTGTCATAATTTGTGTTTAGGGCCATGATGGCCGTGATCAGCAGCGAATGCAAATATGAATGAGAAAAGGTACTTGCTACCGAATTGAGTCATATTATTGTACACGCACATGCATATATGTTTGTGAGAGAGAGAGAGAGGGAGTATCATGCACGTGTTGTTGCCTGCAGATGCACATACTTAGTTTGTCTACAACAGGCGCTGTGTAAGCTTGCTGCGCTAATCCAAATAGAAGACTGGGTGTTGGGTGTGTCTTGGATTTAGGATTTTTTGTTCATTGCCACAGCGTTGTTTGGGCGAAACTAGTGTATGTTTGTTGATCATATCTGTTGATACTTGTACTTGGTTCAACACAAGCCCCGCTTCCCCAGTTCAGTTTTTAACCTGTCCCTGATTTGCAGTTCCGCCCAACGGTGATGTGAGTGTGGTTCCTATTTTTGATTCCCCTCTGTGGTTTCCTATTCCTACGAAAAGACATCTCAAAATAGGGGCCCTGTAAAACGGCTCGTTTCCTTTGGTTTCCCTTGACACGCAAAAAACAAAAAGGGTACCCACGCAAAACAACGAGCCCTGTGTTTGGCGGTTTCGACTTCGCGTCCAAGGCCCTGCTTCCTGGCACCTAAGTTGCGTGCCGATGCGGCGGCGGCCATGCTAGCAGCAGCCGCCAGGAAGCCCAAGGAAGGCGTTCCCCCCCCACAACTGCTTTTTGGACAGTGCTTGGGATTGTGGAAATGAAAAGGGAGTTGGGGGGTGCTGGACCCATTTTCTTAAAAATGAAAATTCGGTTGTTTGTGGAGTCACAGCTGTTGGTCCAATCGTTGTGTCCGTTTCCTCCAAGAAAAAGCCCCCAATTTGTTGCAGGGTTTGCAAGATTCGCTCCTTGCGGGAGGAACGAGGGGGAATGTTTTGCTGAGACGGCCAAGGTGGCTGCTCCCGGCGCAGCCGTGGCCGAGGTGCCGACGTGAGGGCACCCAGAGTTTGCTCGGGCGGGTGATTGCAGATGGCTTGTAGGCAAGCCGGATTTCTGGTGTCCAAAACTGGCACATCAAGCGATAAGGATCAGGGCCCCCTTTGCCTAAAGCCGGCGATAAGGAGTTTAGAAACACTACTGCTTCGTCGATATACTGCTTCGTCGATAGGCTGTGCTTTATGTTCTGAAGAGTTCACGTGCTGCAGCGGGTGAAGTCCTGTTACTTTAAACGGGACGGGACGAACACAATAGCATGACAACAACACACATTGTTGCACATGCCTACCCCAAACGACCCTGCTTGACGCCAGCTTAAATAGTGCTTGCGGTGTTTTTGTTTGCGTACAGTATGCAGCCTGCACTGCAAACGATTGTCAAGCGGACATGAGACAAGAACAATACCAACAGACCGTTGACAGGTACATTCTGTTTTTGTCATTTCTCTTTGAAAAGACATCCAAACATGATTCACCAAACATGGTGCCAGCTTGCTGGGTCATGGCAGTGGGACTTCCCTGCGCTACGTAGCTCTTTGGGGATACCCTACCGAGGCCCCAATTTGGTTTGCACGTGGTTTTTGTTGGCCATGTTTGTCAAACAACTCATGAGAGCCTAATGTGCTTGAGCCCTTTTGCAAGTCAGGAACAGGAACCACGGGAAAAAAACAAGAAAAGCAGCCCCCTACTTCAACTCCGTCCCAATTAATTTGAGGGTTGCTCAGTTGTGGGTAAGTGCGTCGCTCCTGAACGCTGGCAAAACCATCGCTTCAGAACGCTGAAACAAAATCGCTTCGGAACGCCGGAAAACGTACTAATCGCTTCGGAACGCTGGAAGTGGAGCCACGTGCCTTTTGCTTCCAAACAAAAGCACATGGACAGAGATCTCAGAATTTGGCTTTCGGGCCATGCCGCGGCGAAGGACATGATTTCGTCGATTGGCCCAAATGCATCCTTTTGGCTAGTTCAAGAGTAAAGCTGCCGGATGCTTGTTTTCAGATAGCAAAGACAAACACGAAACCCTGTGTTAACATGTTGTGACATTGACAGCACCTGCAACCGGAGTCTGGGTCAAGTGATTTGGGTGTGGGGATGTATGGTTTTTGCGCCCCATCTTTTGGGTTGTTTCATGTTTACTCAGACTCGAAAAGAGAATACACAATGCGGTTCCCAGGTGCTGTTGATCCAAAAGAGAGTTGCTAGCTGACGGATTTTTTCTGATAGCCTCGAAAAACCCTAAGACCTAAACCCTTTATTAACGTACTATAACATTAACAGCACCTGCCACCGGAGTCTGGATCAAGTGATTTGGGTTTCGGTTGTAGCGCCCCACAAGCAGTTCAGCGGGTGTGCTTATCATGCCCCCCCTCCCCCCCCACCCCACCCCCCACCCCCAGAACCAGATGAATTTGCACATTTGGGGATAGAGCTTCAGCGGGTGTGCTTATCATGCCCCCCCCCCCCACCCCACCCCCCACCCTTCAGAACCAGATGAATTTGCACATTTGGGTATAGAGCTTCAGCGGGTGTGCTTATCATGCCCCCCCCCCCCACCCCACCCCCCACCCCCCACATTTGGGGATAGAGCTTCAACGGGTGTGCTTATCATGCCCCCCCCCCACCCCACCCCCCACCCCCAGAACCAATTTGCACATTTGGGTATAGAGCTTCAGCGGTGTGCTGCCAGCACCTTGTGCTTATCATGCCCCCCCACCCCACCCCCCAAACCAGATCCATTCTTTTGTGCTTATCATGCCCCCCCACCCCCAGAACCAGATGAATTTGCGCATTTGGGTATAGAGCTTCAGCGGGTGTGCTTATCATGCCCCCCCCCCGCCCACCCCACCCCCCACCCCCAGAACCAGATGAATTTGCACATTTGGGTGTAGAGCTTCAGCGGGTGTGCTTATCATGCCACCCCCCCCACCCCACCCCCCACCCCCAGAACCAGATGAATTTGCACATTTGGGTGTAGAGCTTCAGCGGGTGTGCTAATCACCCCCCCCCCCCACCCCGCCCAGAACCACTAGATTTTGCACACCTGGGCTGGGACGCCTGCCTGCGTACGGAAGTGATCCTGGGCTGGGACGCCTGCGTTCGGAAGTGATCTTTTTGACTGGCCGGGTTTTGCAACCCTTTCGGCGTTCCGGGTGCTCAGTGTTTTGAAGTGATTTTGTTTTAGTGTTCGGAAGTGATCGAAAGTGGCAGCGTTCACAAGTGATTTTTTTCAGTGTTCTGAAGTGATTGTCTACCCCAGTTGTGGGGGGGGTGCCACCAGGTTAATTGAAGTGGGGCGCCTTCGCGGTGTTGCACAGCTAGAGAAGTTCGCAGAGTCTGTACCTAGTTTGTTGCTCATGCTCTTTAGGTTCTCCTTCTTCGGCTTCGGCAGCGGGCAGTCGGATGCCTACTCCCAGAACGACAACCCCATCAACCCCTATTCCCAGTTCAGCGATGGCTCGGACACTGTCTACAAGGCCCGCAACCCGGACGAGGTCGACAGGAGGAAGAAGGCGCTCACCGCAGCCCTCACCCGCTTCGAGAACACCCCAGAGTACATCAAGACCAAGCAGGCGCAGGCCCTGAAGGGCAACCTGCTCCAGGCCGGCGGCTCCATGAAGCAGGACATGCGCCTTGGCAACATTTGACAACAGACATCTCTGAAAGGGGTGGCGTGTCCTGCTGATTCAGGCTTCGTATCCCAAGCCCAGAAGCGGCAATCCTAAAGCTATTTTGAACTTACGTTGTGTTTCTTCTGCGAGATGCCGTGTAGAACAGAACAGGACAGCAAAATGCAACGCAGTCCGCTCCCTTTGGCCGTGTGGTCTGAAAGAGTGACACCTGGTTTGTCAGGGGACTCCCAGGGTGCCAAAACATCCTCAGACGTTCGAACATTCCGTGAAGTGTCCAGGGTGTTCTACACACATTGTTTGGCCCAGAGACCAGGCAGCCATGTTTGCAAACACGATAGTGCATGCAGACTTGATGATCCTGGATGGCCAATGTTCCCTGAGCGAGGCTTCAACCAAAAGACTGCGCTGAACCCAGTGACATTTGTTTTTTGAAGCAAACCTACAGTGGCAATCATTAAAACACCCAATCAGGGAGCCAGAGCAACGCCCTTCGCCTGCAATGTGGGACGGGTCAGGAGGTGAAACCATGGGAGCTGGCGAGACATCCATCAAATGTGCATGCGAGTATATGATTGGGCATGTGAAGGTTGCAAGACCAATAGGGAATTTCCTGCTGACAATGATGCCCGGCGCAAATTATTAGTTAGAAATATGCCTTTGTAGAAAATGGGGGGCCCCCCCCCCCCCCCCGCCCCAATGGACGGAGTTTCAAGAGAGGTGAATGCTTGACTACCAAAGCTGGTCCAGACTGCACGCAAATTCGTGGGTGCCACCCAAAGTGGAACATGTTTCTGATTGAGAAATGTTGGACTTGGCAAATGTTAGACTCAATGAGCAGGTTTGGCATGTCGGTTTCACACCGAAGGACATTGTCAGTTCCCTATTACTATTTGTGAAGATACCCAAGGCTTTACCTACGTTATTGTAGCATTATGTCCCATCCCGTGTGTCGAACTTTTGTCGGTTATTGTCATTACTAAGGATCCCTCGTTTGCAATCAAATCTTGAAGTTTGCTTCTTTGCAGCCTTGAATCTCAGGATTCTTCAATAGATGGCTTTTAGTTTGCGAAAGTCAGACTCGTGGCGCATTTCATCGCTCGAGCCAATTCCGTGCCACCGCTTCCGCACAATATGCTTTGCTCAGGATCTACTTCTCCGGCGATGAGGGCTCGGCGGCCTACACGAAGGCCCGGGAATTCTCGCAGAAGGTCTCCACCCTGGGCGTGGACGGCGGCAACAAGCAGTGGGCTGCTGCCCAGGAGGACGAAGTTTGAAGAGAACACGTTTGCATTGGAATGCAGGACATTGGCCTTTGCGGCCGCAGCCTCACTGAAGGGATCCCGGCACATTCTGGCTCAAGCAATTTGGCGCGCATTCGCAATCCGCCGGGAGTGTAAAGTTGTAAAGTAATTTTGCCGGCCATGTTTGCTGCTGACGCGAGTGCTTTGGAGCTTTTGCATCAACAACTTGTCGAGGTGGATGGACAGTTGTGCATGCCGGGGCACGAGACCAATTTGGGGGAGCTGCTGCTGACGGCGGCCGCGAAAAAAGGGGAGGGCGTCTGCCTGGAGGTGGACACGGCCTGCTATACGTTTGCCCAAGTGGCGAGGATGGCCACTGCTATCCGCAAGGTCCTTCGGAAGGCCCTGCAGTCCCTTGAGCTGCCGACGGAGCCGGGTTCACCCGAAGCTCACCGACGCCGTGCTGATGAGCATGTGGTCACAATTGTCCTGGATCGCGGCGTGAAGAGCATCGCCGCCGTGCACGCAGTGATGCTGGAGCGCTGCGCCTACAACGCCTTCGACGTGGCAGAGCCCATCGAGAAGCTCAGGACCTGGGTGGAGGTGGCGAGGCCGCCCGTGATGATCTCAAGTGCTGGCGTTCTGAAGCGTTTGGGCCTGACAGACATCGCGGCATCCTTGGGCGAATTTCCGCGTGTTGTGCTTGACGTGGACCTGGCCCTGAAGAAGGCAGAGGAAGCAACGGTGCCTACAAAGGCAAAGCACGATCCCGACGACCTCGACAGACTGGCCTACCTCATCTTTACGAGCGGCTCCACAGGTAAGCCCAAGGCTGTGATGATCCGCCACAAGTCGGCCCTGAACGTGGTGCGCATTTGGGGAAACTACGTTGGCCTCTCCTCTCAGGACCGCTTCGCCCAGGTGGCCTCCATGTCTTGGGACGTGCACATCATCGAGGTCTACGGCACGATGGCGGCCATGGCGGCCAGCGTCACCTGCCCCGACCTGGTCAAGAAATCTGGGCCAGACATGGTCTCGTGGTTGAAGGAACGGCAGATCTCTGGCATGAGCGTAGTGCCCTCGCACCTGCGCACCATGTCTGCCGCTGGAGAGGTGTCCACGAACGCGCTGCCGCACTTGAAGATTTTGGACGTCGGGGGCGAGGCCTTGGGCGCGGACGTGGTGGATGCCTGGGCGCCTGGACGTAGGTTGGTGAACAGCTACGGGCCCTCTGAGATTTCAGTGGTGTGCACAGGCGCCTACGTCACCCCCGGGGAGCCTATCACCATTGGAGGACCGTTGCCAACATACAGCTGCTACATCCTGGATCCTAAGACTTTTGAGGAGAAGTCCCAGGGCGAGCAGGGTGTGCTCTTCGTGGGGGGCATTGGTTTGGCGCGCGGGTACTTGGAAGAGGAGGAGAAGACGCGGTCCAAGTTCCTGGAGCACCCGCGATTGGGCCGTGTTCCTTTGAGCTGGCCCAGTACAGTTTTGAAGTGGTTGAGTATTGGTTTAGTATTCCTGTGTACTGGTTCAGTAGTCTTTTGAATTGGGTTAGTATTTGTTTGCGGCACTGGCCCAGATATGTTTTTCTTTTTGTTTCGGTTCTCTACTTCCTCCCCTTAATTATCCCAGTACAAACCCTCTTGAACATTTGTTTGGGCGGCTGCTTTAGCAAAGGTATACAACACCGGGGATTTGGCCTCCGTGGACAATCTCGGGCGCATCAATTACCATGGCCGCGTGGACTGGCAGGTGAAGGTGCGAGGTGTGCGGATCGAGCTGGAGGCCTTGGAGCAGGCCATTGCGGAGCTGGCGGGGGTCCAGCACTGCGAGGCCCGGGTCTCTGAGGATCAGCGCCTGGTGCTGCTGGTTTCCGGCACCTCCAGCGAGGCCGAGTTGAAGCAGAAGGCGCTGTCGCTGGGCCGGGGCTACGTGCTCAGCCAGGTGGGTCGAATTAGACAAATCCGGACTTTGTGCTATGTAAGGGGCTGTCCCTGAACTTGTTTTGCAGGCCCAAACTATTGTAAACCGATGCTGAGGAAAAACGATACAGCCAGAAAGTTTTGTTTTTTTCTCGAAGAGTCTTTGGTTCTTGTGCGCTGCAGCCTATGTTGTTGCGCCGCTGCCTGCTGCCTGCCGTTCCGCATGCATGTGGCGTTGCCACGTCAGCGACTTATAGTGCACTTAAATGCTCGTAGCGCCAGGTGAAAATGGTCGACAGTGGCGATTGGAAGTTCAATGCCTCTGGGAAGCTCTTGCGCAACGCGGTGCCTTTGGAGGAGATCGTGCGAGAGGGGAAGCAGGACGGGTGGGAGGCCTTCGACAAGAGCGAGTGCTCCGAGCTGGAGCTGGAGATCGCGCAGTGCCTGGCACCGCAGGTAACGGATGCTTGGGGTCGCAAGGACCACTTCATGGAGGACCTGGGCGTGGACTCTGGCGGCTTCGGCCAGCTCATCACCCAGATGCGCACACGACCCAAACTGCACAAGGTGGACCTCCAGATGCTCTTCGAGTACCCCACGGTGCAGGCGCTTGCACAGCATTTGTCTGAAGAGTCTGAAGACTCGGACGACGATGTGGTAGCAGACTTTGCGGGCGAGACCTTTGTGGATGCTTTCTTGGCTTCCGTGGCGATGAATCCCCACAGCCTCTGCCGCGAGTCCCATTGCGAAGCTTTGAGCTACCTGCAGATGCAGAGGTTGGCCTGTGCCTATCAGCGGCTGTTGCGTCGCGCCAAGCCACGCAGGCCCGAACCGGTTGCTATCCTTTTGCAAGGATACCAGCAGATGGCTGCGATGATTGCAGCATGCATGGAGGGTTTCGCCTTCTGCTTGCTTGACACCACAGAACATCTGGCGGAGCAGCTGCAGCAGCTGGGCCCTTGTGTCATCATGGCAGAGGCACAGACGCTGGCGGAGCTATCCTGGAAGGCCCAAACCAGCGCCGCGTTGGTGGATGTGAACAGCGCTTCTGCGCTCCTCACGCAACCGCCGCTGGCGAACCTCGGCGCCAAGGCGGAGGACGCCGCCTGCGTGGCTTTGGCGCCTGGCACCCACCCTTTGGTGCTGTCCCACTCGCAGCTGGCGGCTCTAGTGGAGGTCTGGCGCCCGCATGTGACGCCTTCGAAGCGCGTGCGCCTCAGTGCCGGTTTGGGCACCTGCGCCAGGACGGTGGCCGCCGTGGCCGCGGTGAGCTGTGGGGCCACACTGGTGGAGGAGAGCCCGCAGCTCGTGATCTCCGAGGTGTCTGGGCGAACTCCCAAAGCGCAGACCTTGGTGGTGGTGGGCCAGACGTGGTTCACCGCCGTGCCGGAAGCCCCTGTGCACCTTCCGCAGAGCGCCACCTGGTCCCAGATCAGTCGCCTCAGCGGGCCGGCCTCCGCAAGCAGCCTGTCTTTGGCCACCGAGCTGGGGCCCTACATGCTCGGCCGCGCCAAGAACAGAAGCTATGGACCCCGCAGCTGGCCGAAGTTGTGTGCGACAGTGCAGGGCCTTGCGATCTTGGCCCAGCCGGTGATGGTTGCAGCACGGCTGCTCCTCGCTGAGCGGATCTTGCTGCCCATGATCTTTGTGGCGCCCATGTGGCTCATAGCCATCGCTTTGATTGCATTGCTGACCTTCGAGCAATTTCTCCGTGTGTTCATCCTGGTGGCCACAAAGTGGATACTCATTGGACGCTACCGCGAAGGAGATCATGACATTTACAGCTTGTACTACCTCCGGCACTGGCTAGTGGAGCACTTGGCCAAGGGCACGCTGGTGGGGCAGGCGGCGCATCAGGGGAGCAGCATTTCCTTTCTCTTCTTGCGCAACCTCGCATTGAAGGCCCTGGGCGCGAAGATCCACTCCACGGCTGTGATCACTGCGAGATGCGTGGCCTACGACCTGATCTCCGTGGACGCGCTCGCCACGGTGCACGGGCCAAGGCACCTGACTGCCGTAAACTACGGGGAGCGCCGTATGGTGCTGCGACCGGTGAAGGTGGGCGCGGGCGCCTACGTGGGCCCCAACTGCACCTTGGAGCCAGGCTGCGAGGTCGCTCCCGCGGGGTACGTGGAGCCCCTGTCCACAGTGAGCAGCCGCATGGTGGTGGAGAGCCGGGTGTCGGGCGTGCCGGCAAAGGTGGTGGGTCCCTTGGACCAGAGCCGCCTGGTGAAGCCGGAGGAGGTGCGGAGCTTCCGCCGCTGGGCGGCCGCGCTGGCCACGGGATACTGGGTCCTCCTCATCCCCA
This sequence comes from Effrenium voratum, assembly GCA_963377175.1. Lineage (NCBI taxonomy): Eukaryota > Dinophyceae > Suessiales > Symbiodiniaceae > Effrenium > Effrenium voratum. The sequence continues at coordinate 468,337 of CAUJNA010002313.1, read as the reverse complement.
AGGCTGCGATGCCCGTGCTGGCTGCGGTGGGCTTTCGACTGATTACTTCCTTCTACAAGAATGAGCCGCAGGTGAGCAGTGAGATGGTGGCAGATGAGCAGGTGGATGCCTTGCCGTTGATGTTCCTGGACCAGCTGAAGTGGATCCCGGTCCTGGCCTTCGCCGTTTCAACGCTGCAGACGGTGATGCAGCTCCTAGTAACAGTCGCCTTTTGCCGGCTGCTGCCGAAAGTTCAGCCTCCCTTCCAGCGCTCCCTGGTGAGCATTCGCGCGCAGATAGCTGCACTAAAGATGTCTATGGTGCTGCAGGCTTCGGAGATGTTGGCTGATGCCTCCATCGTGCCGTGGTTCATCCGGATGTGCGGGGCATCCTTCGGGCATGGCTGCGCCATGGGCTTGCAGGTGACTTTGCCGGAGACGCTGGAAGTGGGCCACAGGTGCTTCTTCGCTACGGGCAATATCCTGACCAGTGTGGACGTGGACCAAGGTCAATTCAAAGTGCCTTGCAAGACAGTAATGAGCGACCACACCTTCCTGGGCAATCACAACCACCTGCCACAGGGCCTTCCGGAGGGCAGCTTTTGTGGTGTGGGCACTTGGCTACCGAATCGGCCCACAGAGCCCAACATGAGCTACTTCGGGAATCCCGCGATGAAGTTCCGCCGCCTCGCCAACCAATCCGCAGGCGCCCGCCAGGGCCCAGAGCGCGCGAGTTGCTTGGCGCGGATGTGGCACCACTTCAGCACCAGCGTCATGGACGTGTTCCTCTACCGCGGCGTGCAGGGCATGGTCACGGGCCTGGCCATGCTCAGCAGTCGTCGCTTCTGCCCGGTGATTGTGCACGTTTGGGAGCCTCTCGCCCTGCTGTTGGTCTACATGGCCTATGCCTTAGGCTCCTGGTATCTCTTCTCAGTGGTGTTGGGCAACCTGCTCTTCAACAGGAGTGCTCCGCACAGCAACGCGTACTACTCCACCACCGTCACACGGTGGTTTACTGCGCTCACTGCGCAGCAGCGGGTCTTCAAACTGCCGTTTCAGACGGCGGGTAGCCGGTGGCAAGCTCCCATCCTGCGCCTTCTTGGCGCGCGTGTGGGGAAGCGCTTCTTTTGCATGAATGAGCTGGTCCTGGTGGACGCACCCTTTACGGAGGTGGGGGACGACGTGACTGTTGATTATGACGGCCAGGTTCGATGCCACTCCTTTGAGGATTTCCGCCTCAAGTTCACGACCTTCAAGATCGGCCACGGGGTGACCATCATGACAGGTGCAAGTGTTGCCATGTGCGATGCCGGAGATGGAGCGACATTGCGCCCGGGCAGCCTGACTTGGAAAGGAAGCAACCTGGAGCCGGGCGGCATCTATGAAGGCGCGCCAGCGGCTCTGGACCTTGAGCGAGGTCCAACTCTCTTGAGCAAAGCACCGATGGAGGTGAAATGAGAGACTGGTTGTTTGCAGGCAGCCTGGCACGCATGCCTGGCTTGTTTATGTAAAGCATATTCGCTCGATGCGCTAGACAATGCCTGGCTTGCTTCATTTTGTACAGTACTCTCGATGCTCTAGACCTCTGCAGAGGCACCGTCAGTGTGCATTCTCTATGCGTCCCCAGCTCCAGGTGCCATGAGCCGCGAGAGCTGGGACATAGGAGATTGCGTCCAATCTTACAGACGTCAAAGAAAAACATGGGATCCTCGCTTTGCGTTTGCAAGCCATGATATTTGGCGTATGTTGGTGGAATGCTCTTTGTAAGATGCCTTCAATCAACTGCCATGGTTCGTTGCACCACGCACAAAGCATAGCAATTTGCAGGCCAGGCTGGGCTCACTTTGGGGTCGAGCATGCCTACAGCTGCAGAGATGTCTTCCATCTTGAAGTTTCATGAGGAATGTGTTGAACTACTCAGGACCCTTTGGAAAGACCAATGTGCATGTACACTTGCCTCATTGGAGCTTCCATGTTAGGGAGGGTGCCACATTTCAGTTGGGAAGCTCACATGATCTCACACGTGCTTACCATTGTGCGCGAGGACTACGCAAAGGCCTCCAAGATCTTGGGCGAGTAGCTTGGTTTGGCTTTGCAATATGGGCGGAAATCGCAAAGGCAGAAGCAATGTCTTGCTTGTCATAGGGCATAGGGTTCAAATGAGTTGGTTCGGCAGTTTGACATTTGCAATTGTGTTGTGTGTGTGTGTACTTGGTTGCAACCTGTGCCCATTCAACAGAACTGTAAGAACTGCTACCTGGTTTATGGCAGTGGGTTTGCATTTGGGTGCATCTGGAACAGGTCAACAGCGAGCACAGCAGCGATAGTGCCTGTGTGTGTGGAATGCCATGTTTGATGGCCTGACTGCCCAATCAAAGAGGTGCGCAATGCGATGCCCCTTGAACATGAACAAAAACCAGTGTGTACTTGTTTGATTGAGGTGGAAGCAGCTGGCCCAGTTCTGAGAACCCGTGCACTGTACAGATCAGAGACCTGCTTGAGCGGGGCTTTTTAGACAGTGCAAGGCACGCTGAAGGTAAAGGAAGCGGCTCTTGCTCACTTTTGGCTGGCAGGCTATTGACAGTCATGCTGGTCAACTGTTGCGTGCGCATGGCCGGAAACCTAAGGGATGGATACCAAGCCAGCCACATCGAAGGACTTGACAGATACCAAGCCAGCCACATCAAAGGACTTGACATGCCCCGGCTATCATGTTGAAGATGATGCCCTGTCTTAGAGGCATGTACCGCCAGTCCACATGCCGTGTCTCAAACTACAAAGAAATCCTGGCACCATGCGAGGACCTGTTGTACAATGCAAACTTGCATTAGTTGATATCACGCTGTGCATTCCTTGATAAACTACTTGGACAAATTAGATCAAATCCAGGGCTTCAGCGGACATTGCACGATTATTCTGCACAGTATGTTCAATCGCAGGAAGGGCTCCTCACAGGGCACTTGTGCGTGTGCTTTTCTATCACGAATTCTAGTGGGAGCCGTATGTTTTCATGTCCAGTGGATCATACATGCTGGTACTGGGATTTCCTTTTGCTGCCACTTTGTGCCAATCATATTGTTTAGCTCTCTTCAAAGCAGTGCCTTTTGTATGTGTTCGCTCCGGCTTTGCTCAACTTGGTCCTTGTTTTAGGAAACAGGATCTGAGCAAATGAAAGCAACCATCCAATGGATGGATGGATTGGCCCCACCCACCACACATCGACATCGGTTTTGCTTGGACATCCCCACCAAAAGTGTAGGCTGGTGGTATTGCTGACGTTGCGTGTCTTCCGTTGTGCGTCGATGTTTGTCCTATGGATGTTGACACGGGTGGTTTCAATCCGAGCCGTGTTTCCAAATTCAGAGTTTGATTGCACGGTACAATTAACTACAAAGCCGCTGAGTCACAGAAGCATACACCATGTTGGGGCATGGCAATCTAGCCACTGGGCATGACTACCATCCCAGATGCAACATGTCGGTTGACATGGGACAGCGGAGGCAAATCATGCTATGAACTCTCATGATATTGTTCAGTTTTCAGATGTGCGCTGCGAATGCAGGTCAGAGTGGCCGTTTTGGGTTTAGAGGGCCCCTGATGGTGTATATGAATGTTTTCAAAAATATTTTGTACACGATGTGAACTACTGTGGATGGACGGAATCCTGCACCACTTTGAAACCATGGGAAACCATTTGTTGTTGGTGTTTACAGGGGAATCACCATTCCTGGGTTTCTGAGGTGGGGCAGGATTTCGTCCGATCATCTACCCTCACCTCACCGAAGTACTGTGTGTGTGTATCATGAACAACTGCACAGAAACCGTTTCAGGCAAAGTCCAGATGCTTTGATTGCCAACTTTGCATGCCGCTCTTTCGCAGGTATTTTTTGGCCCAACCACCGGGAAGTCACGTGCCTTTTATTCTTGCCTTGTGGCGATATGGCTCGTGCATCCCTTCTTTCGAAGGCAAGGCGTTGTGTCGGCCAGGTCAGTGTCCATTGAGACGAGGGCACAACCTTCTCGATGTTTACGGCTGGCGGGATCCATGCATTGAGGTCCATTTGCTTTGTTCACACTCTGAGTTGGTCAAAGCTGAACGGCTGGCAGCATTCATTTCACCGACCTGGTGTGACAAGTAGCGGATGGATAGTATCTTACTTTAGCGGGAAGCATGAGTTGCCTTCTGAGCTCGAATTGGCACTTGTTTGGCTCATCTCTCACACCTCTCTCTGATGTTGTTTCCGGTTGGGGGGTCAGTTTTTGAGCAACACTGCTGTACCATGAGGATTGTGCGAATCTCTATGGAAGACTTTGAATTGGTTTTGCCTCGTTGCCGAGCAGACCACAAGGAGGTCTTCCATGCCTTGTTCTTTTCAACATGGCGTGCTATATGTCTTAAACGGCGATGTCCTCACAAGCTGGTTTCGCGGCATGTCAGAGCACAGGCATCCTTTGGACTCATTGGTAAGGCAGAGAGAAGCCCCACAGACTTGGCCAATCCCGCGGAGGTGTTTTGTCAACAGCGGCATCCCTGGTTTGTTAGCCAATCCTCGGTTGGGTGGGTGAGCGAGTGGGGTGGGAGAACGGGCTTTTCTCCAAAGACACGTCCTGTTGAGTGGCACTAAGTCTTGCCTGATAGGTGTATCTCAGAATGAGGGACACGCTGTTGATGCTGATGTTGTTGCACATATTTGAGACTCGCTCGCACGGCAGGTGTTTGTGGTGACCAGTGCTGTCGCGACGCTGAGGCACAGCGTGTACTCGTCAAGCCCGGCGCAGAAGAAATGTTTGGCTGTCATCATGAGATTCAAAGCGGAATTCATGTCAAACTAAGACCGTTGTAAACATGCCGATGAGTGCCGTGGTCAAACACGACCCGTGACTATCAACTCGTTGTGGCCTTCCATCTCAAAAAGCGGGCATGCTTGCACACATGAATTGTTTTCACTGTGGCTGGAAACCTTTGTTGGCCTTCAAGCATGTTCAGTCCTCCAGAGCAAGGCCTGGGCTACCTTCTGAATCCTGAGTCCTGAGACACGTCCTGAGACACGGCTCAAGGCGGTCTTGGTTGGTATGCGTTTTGCCTTGGATTAACCTGTTGAGGAATTTCCAGCAAAGTACCATATCAGCGGACTTTGCTGAGAGCAGAGAGCGTTGAGCTGGCTGTCTTTCCACTACTCACGCAGGCCGCTTGCTTTGCTTTTTATTCTCATCTCACGGAGTCTTCCAATTTGGAGACTCCAAGGTCCAGCGTGTTCGGTGTGCGAGCTTGTCGCTTGCCAGGCTTCTGTCGCCTTCCGCGTTCCTGGCGCCTCGCCAGCGCAATGAGGCGGCAGCAGCATTGGCAGCTGCCATGGCAGCCCGGCAGACGAAGATTGGCTAAGGTTGGGCATGCACTCACTCCCTGCCATTTGTCCCACAACTGCGCCCAGTGGTCTTGTTTTGCCCATTGGTCTTGTTTGCCTAGCGTAAGCCATTCGTGTTTTGAAGCTCAGGGTTGCCTTTCACTCCAGGGGCTTCGCTCTTTCGCTCGAGCATGGGCCTTTGACAAGGCCTGCGCTGAAAGCGCTGAAAGCATGGCTCTTGTCAGTGTACGTCGGAATGGGGTGCCGAGTTCTGCAACTTTATTGCATCTCTCAAGGTCGAATCTGGTTGGACAAGTATGGACCACAGAGAATGTTTGGGTTTCCTTCGCATTCAGACTTCGTGGAGCTTGAGCATGAGCGAGAAACATCTTTTAGAGCCGTAGAAGAGGATTTGCCAAAACAGCCCTTGAGAAACTGCTGGACAGACTTTTGCAGGATGCACTAGTCCTGACCTTGTTTGATGAGGACAGCTTGTTTTCTGGCATAGCTCCGCTTGCTTGACGTTGCGCAGACCTCTTAGAATCAGTGCAAGCCCTCCTCGAACATTTCATATTTGGTTTGCTTGAACCCCGGTCTAAGGGCTATAATTTCTATTGCGGTGACAGCACAACAATGTGTCGTTCATGGACTGGATTGTCACAAGAAATGCAGTTTGAGCACTTACCTGTCGCCGATGTCGTTTTGGGGCCCTATAACTTACGACTACCTGGTTATAAGGTGTTGCCTGCTTATCACTCCGCAATATCGCTCTGGGCTTTGTTGAGCCATTCAAGTTTAGCTCATGGCAACACGTGTCTGTTTTGTCGCAAGGAAATTTGACGAGACTGACCTACTGAGGTCGCAGCCAGCGCTGGCCCTGCAGTGGCAGAGGTGCCCACGCACCTCGGCAGAATGCAGAGCTAGTGTGGGGTGGGGAAATCAGCAGGGAGAGGAACAGAAGGTCTTAGCTCCTCTATTCAGTTGGCCAACTTTTTGCTGGGAAAGAAGCCATGACCATGATCCCAGAAGGTCCCTTTTGTGAGAATCCCTGATCTCAACATTCGGTTGATAAACAATGCGGCTTCTCGGATATGACGCCTTTTTCAGGGGCTCTTGGCAGCACAGATCACGAGCAATTTCCCAATGGACGCTGCCAGGTTCTCCTTCTTCGGCTTGGGCAGCGGGCAGTCGGATGCCTACTCCCAGAACGACAACCCCATCAACCCCTATTCCCAGTTCAGCGATGGCTCGGACACTGTCTACAAGGCCCGCAACCCGGACGAGGTCGACAGGAGGAAGAAGGCGCTCACCGCAGCCCTGACCCGCTTCGAGAACACCCCGGAGTACATCAAGACCAAGCAGGCGCAGGCCCTGAAGGGCAACCTGCTCCAGGCCGGCGGCTCCATGAAGCAGGATATGCGCCTTGGCCGGCTGCGCAGGAAGCCAAAATTGTATAGCCAGATAGATTGGCGCAGCTACATGCCGCTCCACAGCAAGGAGGCAATTGCTTTGTGACGCAGCTGGTTGGTCCCTGAACGCCAATCATTGTGTACCTTTGTTTAACTCGCAGCATGTTTCCCGGCACAGACTATTGTGATTGCCATTTAAGGAATTCTTCAGTCGCAGCTGGAACTTAGCTTCAGGCAACAATCTTTGTGCAGCACCAGTACCCAGTCTTGAGCATCCTATCAAATGCTCAAACCGGTTTGGCTTTTACTCGTTTGGTCAAAAATCGCACAGCCAGAATCAGCCTGACAAGCTGGATATGCTGAAAGGTGTACACAGAAAGATGCAGCAGCCCGAAATTGCCTGGGAATTTCCTGCTGGCACGTTTCCTCGAAGGCCGTCCAGCCCACGTAATCGCCGCTTCTGATCCTTGCAAAAACTGGGCTCGGGAAAAGGACCGAGCTGATCAGAGCAAGGACCACGGAACAATCATGAACAGCATGCAGACACAGGTTGATGCACATGCTAGCAATCCTGACGTTGTTTGCTTGTGCGCTGCTCCTTAATTCAGCGAACACGTGAGTAAGTTTCAGCAGATCTTATAATAATGTGTGCATATTATATTTTATACTAATATGATATATCTACCCCAGATGAATGGGATTTAAGATTCTCCAGATATTTGTTTCCAGCATCGTGAATCTTGAGTCTGATCCACTTGCAGTAGGCGATTCGCTCCAGCTCAAAAAAGACGACACTTGTTAAACGTAGTACTCTGTTATCGTGTGTTACTCTTCTCATGTAGCAGGAAAATTAGCAAGCTTCAATCAATTCGAAAGGGGCTCCATGCCCTTGGGCAATTTGCAGTCTATCTCAACTCGATCAAAACAACCTTTGGAAAGCAACTCATCGAATTAATGCATTGTTTATTTCTAGCTTGATTTATTAAGCAATGTCAATATCATTGATTCAACATCAATCAATTGCATTTCCTTATGCATTCCGAAATAGTGGAGGGAACAGCCATTGTCATTGCAAGTTGGCATTGAAATCAACTTCATGTTCAAAAGGTTAGTTGCCCTTGTCTAATTCCATGTTATTTTAAGTAGGTATGAACTGAGCCAAGACAATCACAGAATAGTATTTCAATCAACATAGATCTGCTCGTTGGCAAACATGCAGTAAAGTGCGGTATGTTTCGGCATGTGTCAGATCACTGTTCCTCCCCTCAAAAAGGCAAAAACACAAAACCGCACAGTGTAAGTCGCATGTCATGTTTCCCCTGCAAACATGAGGGTCAAGCTGCGCACATCCTAGATGAAACAAGAAGGGCCTGTGAAAAAAATAAGTGTCTGGAAAACGTATGTCTTTTTTGAGCTGAACCCCCAAGAATGCACAGAGACGTTTCTTGGGAGTCTTGAGTTCAGGCCACTCCCCCCCCAACAAAAAAAGAGAAAGTGTTTGGAAAAGGCCGCAAACTTTTCTGAGGCTCTTAGCTTGGCTCGCAATGTTGCGCAACATGTTTTGAAGTTGCCCAATCTTTCCACACTGCGACTGGACCAAAAACAACAGAACCAACAAACGTTCCTACCCCCACCATGGCTGGGACGTTTTTTGCTTTGATTTGCTGCCAAATGTTGGCCAACTTTTTGCGCAACAGTTCCCAATTTCGCCCAGACAAAAAGCACAAAACAACATACAAGAAACACATCAATTCTACCCCCACCGTGAATGGGAAGTTTTGGCCGTGTTTTTTTTTGTTGTTGTTGGAAACTCTTCAATGTAGAGCAACATCCCCAAAGAACAAACATTCAATCCACTAATTATACTTCTTGATGATTGAAAGTGCAGAGTAAGGCCAAATGCCAGAAGTGCAGCGTTTTTGCTTTGCGGTGGTGAGAGGGGGCAAACCTCCTGAAAAAAAGAGTGTTTTTTTTGAGGGATGGTACCTAATATGTATTTGTATAGAATTATAGACACATAAAACTGTATATATATATATATAACACATATTTCCAACCTCCCCGCCCGCTTAAAAATGGAATTGGGGGAGGGGGATGACCCCTGGAATTCCATTGATGGCTCCATTTCCCGTTTTGTGGGAACACAAGGGAATGGCATTGGGGGACACCCCCCACACCCCCTCCCTCAAAAGGTAGGAGGGAATTTCAATGAATGGACATAATGACTGCCACCTCACTGAACAAATGACGACTGCTACTGCAGTTGCTCTTTTTATGATTGACATTTCGAACGCTTCCCCTAAGCTGCCAATTACGCAGAGCCTGGCTGTGCCGAAACAAATATTATTGATGATGTTAACGTTCATGGCAACAATGACTTTCTAATTCTTCGCGCCAAGGATCTATTTCTCGGGCGAGGAAGGCTCCCCAGCCTACGCGAAGGCCCGGGAATTCTCCCAGAAGGTCTCCACTCTGGGCGTGGATGGCGGCAACAAGCAGTGGGCTGCGGCCGCACAGGACGCGGCAAGTCTGGACACAGCGTCAACCAAAAAGGGAGACAAACAACGACCGATTTCAATGCGTTCGACAGCAGCTGAACATCCTGGAGCCAGCGATTTGCCATTTTGCAATTGGCATGTCGTGCAATGGCTGCATTACTAGCTCGCTTGGAATTTGCAGCAGGATCATTTTTGTTTGGTTCAGGGTGCGCCTTCTTCTCTCTGTTTGGCAGATCACATGAGAAGCGGCTTGCTTGGGCATGTCATCCTGCGCTCGCTAGGACTACGACAAGGCCGCTGCGATCTTGAGCGAGTGGCTTCGCCTGCACTTCGGGACCGCGGCCGGAGGCGGCGATCAACTACTGTTTCGGTATCAGTCATTGTTCCTCGCGGCAACAATGTGTCTATGGAGTGAGCTATGTTTGGCTCATTTGTTGTTGACAATTGATTGAGTAAGGCACAAATCCAACAAATCAAGAAACTCATGGAATTTCTGCCAACCTAAGATGCAGCACCTCTTTGTGCAGCTGCAACAACCTTGGCAGCTTAGAGCAAACTCATCGAGCGGGCTCCTGCTGCGAAAGACATCAAAGCTTCTTCTTGAAGAGATGCATGATTCTGACCGGATGCAAGATGTTTGCACTTTGCCAAACTCATTACAGAAGGCGGCTTTGGCTGATTCTTACTTACCAAGAGTAGCAGTTTCCTGACCACCAGCGCCTCAACCAGGGATTTGCCTTTCGCACAGTCCAGTTTGCTTCGCATGTTCTGAGGTGGAAGAGCCTCGCCGGCTTCTGAGTCACAGCTTGCGCCCGGTGGGTTTTTAAGCACAGCTCGCGCGAGCAAAACAAGCCACATGGTTCGCGTGCACGTCATGTTCCGATGAACCTGATGCCAGCTGTGAAAGTAGCAGTCAATATTGCCGGATGTTTTGTCAGTGTAGAATTTGGTTGTTGTGTTGCTGTTGCTTTCAGTACGCAGACTCCCGCCTTCAGGCCATTCAGCATCATTTTAGGAAGGCAATCAACGTAATGCCTTCCTGAGGTAGTGATGTACACATTAAAATAAATTTTGCTTGGCAGTAGGGTTGCCATGCTATCCATGCTTGTCCATTGGTGTGTGCTTTCCAAGCCCGCATGTTGATTGTTCCTTTCGGGGCCGAAACACGTTCACCATTGCAAATTCCCCGGTAAGGACAACATAAGATATCGTAGCTGCTTGTCCAGACATTTGAAGATGTGGCTGGGTTTGATGCTTAGGGATCGTTGGTTAAGCCATGGCTTTGAAGACCTTCATGGTTACAAGGAAGGGATTGTTTGCTATATGGGTGGGCTTTTTAATTGAGGACTCTTTGGTGGATATCGCTTAGGTCACCAACCACTTGAGAGGGTTGCCTATTGGAATTCATGCCATACTGGCTGCCATACTGTGACTCTGTCGCACTACCTGAAGTTGGCAACACTGTGGTTATTGACGACAGTGATCTGAATTGGATGCATTGCTTGATTGATTTGATGTGTCATTATAATTCATAGTCTGGATTCATTCGCGGATCGGCCGGAGGGGATGGATCGAGGTTGATTGTGCTGAATCACATGGATTGGTTGGGGGTTGGGAATGGGTTGTGTAGTGGGATTTGATGGGATGGAGACACATGAACGAAAGGTTGGTTGCCTGTGGATAGGACGCCGAACAGATATCAAGCCCACCTCCCGCGCAGCCCGATTTTTGCACCTCAAGCCGGCGCTCGCCTCTTGCCTTCTCTCTTGCCCGCCATGGCTCGTGCTTCCGCACTCTCCAAGGCGGGAGATCGAAGAGAGAGCGACTGAACGGTGAGTGAATGTGACCCCCAGGTGCTGCTGGCTTTGGGTGCCTGTGTGGCACTGAGGCGGGGACCTGGAATCGGCACGTGAAGCTTGTGGAAGCAAGCTTCATGTTGGCCCACCTGGAATGGGGGCCTAGATAAAAGACCCCGTGGCAAGCTTCACTGGACTGTGCGCAGTTCGGTGATTCAAGCTGCTTTGGGCAAACCTTAGCAATATGCCAGGAGCATGGTGATATGTTGCTGGGAAGGACATGGTGCCTCCGCTACTTTCTCCTCGGAGAGATCAAACAGCTGCTATTTTGGAGTGGCATTTTTTGCAATCCAGAGGGAAAGGTGTTTATCCAAGACTGTAATATCAGCAGCCCTTTTTCGGACCGCGCAGTGATGGTGGCTGTCCTTGGTGCTGGCAGCTTATCTCATGCTTTGGCAGCCTGAAGAGCCCCCGACTTGCCAGGACATTGAGTCCATAGCTTTCTTGGCGACTGTTTGCAATAAAATAAAACCCGTTACTGAGATCTAGAACCAGGAGTATGCCAGAACCATCGATTTACATGTACGTTGTGCACCCATCCGAAGGACAGTTCATAGTGTGTGATTGCACCCTTCACCAGTGTGTGTGTGTGAGAGAGACCACTCCTGGCTGTGCCGGAAGGTATTTGGCCATTGCGCAACCTCTTCTCATGCGCATCGCTTCCGCTTCGGTTCGGCACATTCGAATGCAAATTCACAAGCTTGGTTGCAACCAGAGGATTGGGGTCTGCCATTGTCAGCACGCCAGCGTATTTGGTCAACCACTCAAGAGGAACTTTGACTGTCATTATCAAGATCCGCACAAGGTACAGCAGGACCATTTACCCCTAGATTTGGGTGCTGCGTCGCGCATAAAGTTATCAGGCCAAGTGACCACCAGGCGATGTGCCAGGCGTCTTTAATAGAAATCGGACCCCGTTTTGGGCTTCGGGTTTCGTTTTAGCTTCCCTTCAAAACCAAAAAGGGGGTACAACACATCCAACTGGCCCAGGCTACTCTCCCCCTCATTCGTGGCACCGAAGCAGCAGCGGGAGGCCGCGGCGGCCCTGGCCGCGGCAATGGCACGGGGCCGAGTCTAGTCAGCCGGGACGGCCGAGTGCCCTCGGGCGCCCACTCGACGGGACCGGCAAAAGACTACACTGCGAATAGCAAGGAGACAGGGACCAAGATTGGGTACTGTCAGGATAGCAGTTGGAATTGTCAATGAAGTCTAAGGTTTGAAACTTCAGTATCAAAGCATGCAAGCTTGCAAGTCAACAGCATCGCAGGGCCTCCGAGTGACTCCTTGTCAGATCTTCGCCATCATATTTGATGCTTTACACATACAGATCACAATCTGGTTTGTTCGAACCAACCTTTTCGCCTCGCTTTTGCACAAGCATCGAAATTCCACTGTCCCATCAAAGACCTTTCTCCTGACTCAAGTTGATTTGCATGTATAACAATGTCAGCCATTGCCGCGCTCGATGTATGATTGTCATGTTCAGCTGAGATCCTAGTATATAAGATGACATTCCATCGGAATACTTACTGTAGTGCTTTCACTGCCGCCTGCCATCCATGCACTGAGACTGTCTAGTCTCAGGTTGCTGCCACGCCGATGACGGCCAGCGCCGAGGTGCCCACGCTCCTTGGAGTCGAAGATTGGCTGACCGGATGTTACTCCCACCTCTGTCAGTGGTGCCCCTTTTCCCCCTTTCGGAGGGGTGGAAACCCGGCTTCCTTCCAGGTGTGTTGGAAGTCAGAAGAAAGCCAAGTGGCGGTCCAGTTTTGTTTTTCATATTCGATGCTTGGGTATCAGCAGGAGGGACGTGATCAGATCAGCGTGCTGATGGGAATGGCGCTTAATCCTTCAATGAGAGGCTTTTCCACGACAATCATGAGGGATCCCTGATGAAACTTCGGCCAGCCTTGCAGTTTCCGACGCTCCTGCCAAGCATTGACCTGGTTTGGTTGCATTGATGATCGCAAAGGTTCTCCTTCTTCGGCTTGGGCAGCGGGCAGTCGGATGCCTACTCCCAGAACGACAACCCCATCAACCCCTATTCCCAGTTCAGCGATGGCTCGGAGACTGTCTACAAGGCCCGCAACCCGGACGAGGTCGACAGGAGGAAGAAGGCGCTCACCGCAGCCCTGACCCGCTTCGAGAACACCCCGGAGTACATCAAGACCAAGCAGGCGCAGGCCCTGAAGGGCAACCTGCTCCAGGCCGGCGGCTCCATGAAGCAGGATATGACGCTCAGTTTGCAAAAGGTGCTTTGGTTGCTGGCTGCTTGTTGAACTCTGCAACTTGATCTGCACATGACTTGTCATTAATCACTTCTTTTGCTTCTGCTTCTGCTGCTGCTGCTGCCACTGCCACTGCCACTGCTTCTGTCTTCCAGCTGCCAAAGGCACCGCAAATTCAATGGAGGATGTTGTCTTTTTTTAGACAATAACATACATTGACAA
>CAUJNA010002313.1:304801-449801 GCA_963377175.1 Effrenium voratum | reverse complement strand
ATGTATGTATGTATGTATGTATGTATGTATGTATGTATGTATGTATGTATGTATGTATGTATGTATGTATGTATGTATGTATGTATGTATGTATGTATGTATGTATGTATGTATGTATGTATGTATGTATGTATGTATGTATGTATGTATGTATGTATGTATGTATGTATGTATGTATGTATGTATGTATGTATGTATGTATGTATGTATGTACGTGTGTATGTATGTATGTATATATACACATGTGTCTATGTGTGTTGTTTGTTTGTTCGCGAAGCCCCCAAATGAATCAGACACGCATGAGGATAGGAAGAGTACTTGGTTTCAAAGTCTGCCCACACCTGCTCTGATTTAGCTTGTTTCTTCCTGTAAGTGTATGATGCCAACAACCTTGTCGAATCATGCAATCCGATTTGATATGTTTTTGCACAACAACTTCTTCTCAGACTCAGTCATTTTTGAACTTGGCCATATAAGGATCTACTTCTCCGGCGAGGAGGGCTCGGCAGCCTACACGAAGGCCCGGGAATTCTCCCAGAAGGTCTCCACTCTGGGCGTGGACGGCGGCAACAAGCAGTGGGCTGCGGCCGCACAGGACGCGGTAAGTCTAGACACAGCGGCAACCGAAAGGGAGACAAACAACGACCGGTTTCAATGTGTTCGACGGCCGCTGAGCATCCCGCAGCCAGCGATTTGCAAGTTTGCAATATGACATGCTGTGTAATGGCTGCTTTGGGAGCAGTGCTACATTTCTTTGAATCAGGATCAATATAATGAGCAGCACTTTGATTGGTTCAGGGTTTTGCTTCTTGTCTCTGTTTGGTTGACGGTCAAGCGGCGATCACAGGAGAAGTGGCTTTCTTGGGCATGTCACCCTGCGCTTGCTAGGACTACGACAAGGCCGCTGCGATCTTGAGCGAGTGGCTTTGCTTGCACTTGTAAGCTGCCTTTCGTATATAATTCTGTTGCTCCCGCATCAAATCCGTAGTTCTCACTACCTCAGCGCTATTTGTGGCTTGCAACTGGTAAACCAGTCCTAAGGCCAATGGCAACTGGGTATCGCCCTCTCTTACTGATTGAGGTGAGGGTAATCTAGTACTAGCATCATGCTCTTAAGTCAGGCCAACTGCCCGAATGGGTTACCCGAGACGGTCCAGCATGGGCCACCTGAAAATTAGGTGCATAGCCCTGAAAGAAGTGCCTGATGAGACCTGGCCTGGCCTGCTCTACCAGAACATGACTCCACCCTGATATCAGCGAATAAACCATGAGGAATCTCTGCCGCTGCACTTCTCCTGGAGTTTGCCATGTTTGGCATGGTTAAGCACATTTTAGCTTTAAATTTGTATTGACTGACCTCACCGACTGTCGTGTGCGTCTCAGGAACCTTGTGACGCGTTTCAAGCTAGCCAAGGTGGAAGCAGCTCGCGAACTTCTGAGATGGCGCAGGCCCTTTGCTTTTTGAGAGCTCGTAACATCAAGTCCGTGAGCGCATAGCACCTGCTTGAGGAGAAAGTCAGCAGGGCGCCAAAGACATGGGTCCCGTGTCTCCGAGTGCTGAACCCCCTCTTTAGTGTTGCAAGTGAACCTGCAAGACCATTTATTGGGCCCCTTATCTGTTAAGATGTCCAAGGACTCCCAATTGAAAACCAGAGGGTAGGATGCAGGCCACATAGCCGGAGAACCTTACGCGGTTTGGCGTCAATGTGCATTGCAAGTCTTCGGAACTTTAGCAGTTGGGCCCGGAGTCGTTCTTGACAAGGCTGTCCTCCATTGAATTTGACCCTTGCAGACTTTGCTGCAAAATGGTTACACACAAATTGAACAAAGGATGGCATGCCTGGTCAGTTCTTGTTTCTGGCACACAGGTTTCCTCAAGAACTCGGGACTAGGACCCACCCATGGATCAGGCATCACAGCATCATTGCATCACCACTACTGTGAGGAAAGTTTGACTGCATCATTTGACCATATTTGACCTGGATGACTGCGTTACCATGCGCGTTGCTGCTTTAAACAACTCAAGTCACCCGATTAGTCCCAACAGTGAATGTCCTACAGGCATATTGAACAATAAAACTTGTTTGCGCCCATCGCTTCCTTGGAGCACACCATATCAGACATACACCAACACGCTTCTGGTCTGGCCTCACCCCAGTTGATGGCTCTGAACACGCTCGGTAGGTAAGTCCAGCTGATTTTCCAGAGTGTCCAAAGAAGGGATTTTTCCCTGAAGCGTATGGAGCTTCTTTGTTCAGGCATGCTTCCCAAACCCACGATCACCAGGCAGAGACACGGTTACGCTACAACTTCGTGTAGAGTGGATAGCCAATTTGTTGGCAAGCTTAGTGGGTGTAAGCAAGCAACACACATAAGCGGTGTTTTTTTTGCCCGCAATCCAATATAGTAGGGAGAGGAACAACACTATTGAACATGTGCACCTGCGGAAGGCTTCGCGGGAGGGATTCGCAGAAGGTTTGCGGAAGCTTTGTGGTTGATATGACATTCACTGATTTAGTTTGCGTGCGTAGAAAAGCACGGGGAAACGATTAGGTGTTGCTGCGTACAAGAAGCACAACGCTTACTAGAAGAGCACTTGCCAACAGCAAGCCAAGAAGACCAAAACAGCCGGCGGATTTTGCCGCAGGTTTGCGGAAGGTTGCGGGAAGCTCTGCGGAAGGGTGGCCCCGAGTTTGTGCCCAAGATGCACGGGTCGCCCAATGGAACCAGGCGTACACAGGCTGCGGCAAAACATTACTTTCCTTACTCACTTTGCTTTCTGCGCCAATCCTCGCGGAAGCAAATCTTGTAAAACACGCGCCGCGGAAGGTTTGTGGAAGCAAACTATGAAAAACATGTGCCGCGGAAGTGTCCGAAGCTTGAAGAATGTCCAATCAAGTTTGCAGGGAATAGAAGCCAACGCTCACATGGAGCCAATCAGGACGCCCCATTTGGCCAGCTGGGTATCTGCTGGTTGGACCAGCAGACTTTGCTTTTGCCGTTCTCGGGCATGACACTTGTCAAAGAACTTGACAACTCACAGCTCATTGTATCGAAGATGGTTCCAACCTCCTCGGAATAACGAGGGTAAGCACCAGTATTGCCAAGGGCAAACAGTTCACTTACTTACCAGCCCATCAACATGACTTGTGTGAGGGTCTTCAAGGTTTGGCGCAAAATCAGAAACTTGAGCCTGAATCTATTCAAGAAAAGTGGTTGGTTTCAATCATGTGTATGCTGGACCCTGCTCTCACCCATTTAACAGTGGCTTAATGTAGCTTATTCCGAAGACCGTTGGCAAAGAAGAACGACTTGTGGGGTGGGTGGGTAGAGCTTGTATTGCTTGTGTGGACTGGAAAATGCACAAGCTAGTGCTGCATTCTCAACAATGTGTGATGCAAACTGTCTACACTGCCTGCTCCGCTCTGCCAGTAGCAGCAGGAACACAGATGAATGACACTGGAGCATAGCAACAAAGAGCACCTGCACAGAGCCAGTGACTTAAAAGACCTCTTGGCATACCTGACATCGCTTTGGACATGACCAAACTTGGCGCAGTGAGAATTAGAATGGTCGATGCCTGATGCCCGATGGCCTCCAGTCACAAGGAGACGCTTCGCAGGGCAAAACTGCTCCAGCACCATGGATGCAGCGTGAGCCAACACCACAACCTCGGTTATTTGAAAGTAGTGGACATTCGCAGCCATCAATAGGGGCCAACTTTGTAGACCTACACGAGGTTTTGTGTAGTCTTGTTTCAATTCGGATTTGTGGGGATTCAGATCGCATGTGCAACCAATGGTTGCTTCTAAGTCTTGGATCTTCTGGATCACTTGAAGTCTCAATTTGGTCCAACAGACCAGCCGTTTCCGTCCGGGTTGCTGGATTAGCAACGTGTGTTACTTGCGTGCTTTGCGGTTTGGGGAACATTGTCTCACAAGTTTGTGCTCACCATGCTCAGCTGGATGTCCTGTGCTCAATTTGGCGCCCCCAAACGGCATGTGGTTTTCCCTACGGCTTTGTCCAGTGATCTGCTGCACGTAGTTCCCATAGGAGCACACGTTGCAGGGCATCTATGACACATACTTGTTCGCCAGCTTTCTCCCAGAACTTGATCATTTCCGAGCTTCAGCGCGCATGTTGGCCTTGGTCCAGTCGACGGCTTCGAGGCGCGATGTCCTCGTGGGGCTCACGGACGCCGAGCGCGCCATCGTGGCGGATGGGGAGAAGGGTCGACACGCCGAGGCCACGGAGCGCGAGGCGGGGCTGGGATCGCTGCAGTTTCCACGGATCGCAGCAGAGCCCAGCTGCCCAGTGGTGCCCTTTTCCCCCTTTTTTGGGGGAAGGGTTTCCCTTCAAAGTCAACTAACAAAAAACACATTTTTTTTCCTATGGCCACTGGGCATCCGAGAGATGGCATGCCGCAACTCATGGCATGGTTTTGCATCCCATCCCGGGTAACCCCTGGATATCTCCATGTATGGTTTCATTTTGCCATTTGTCACCTACCGCTTTTGGGGGGGGGGGGTTGGGATTGGTGAAGCAACAGGGGTCAGAAAGACATTGCAAACCACTGTTATGATACTGATACTCTCAACAAACATGCCAGGTCAGCCTTGCAGGTATTTGTTTGTCTCTCCGGCGCATGTTATTTTGTGGTGGCGCCCTCGGCTACTCCAGGTTCAAATGGAAGAAAACAGCAATTTTCAATCTTTGGCTCAAATGGTTAGTTCTTCTCCCCTTCCCAGCAAGGGATTTTTACTTTGACAGGGCCAACGCCAGCCCCACATCCAGGCCTAGTTCAGCCTAAATTCCGGACAACTGCTCCATGCTGCTCCAGGTGTCATGGGAGTGACTGTCTCCTGAGCTGTCGATGGTCTCTGCACTCATGAATTTGTGCTGTGCACGCGTAGCAATCTTGATCCACTGCCTTTGCAGGAATGATAGTCAGAGTAGGGCGCGAAACAAGCTGTTTCCAGAACTGAATAATCACGTTTGGTCCGCTTTTGCAAGCCAGGAGCCCTTCATGCACCAAGAAAGCATGCAGGGTTAGGCAGCAACTTCTACCTTGCCCAATGCAATGGTCAAAATAATTTCTGGTTGTTTGGGGCTTTGTAGACTACAGGGGATTCTGCGGGAAGGGCCATGGCGGCGGTTTGCTCATGTGTCCCGAATCATATCCCGCGAGGCGCATGCAGCGCAGCTGAAGGAGAAAGCAGAGAACTGCCACTCAGAGAACTGCTGGATTCGGAGGGAGAACTCTTGGCTTTGTTGTTTTGAGGGGACATCCAAAGTAAATAGTTTCCCTGTTGTTGCGCTCTTAAACAACCCCAAAAGGGTACGCTGATGGCAATGCCTGCGGCCTTGTGGCGGATTGACGCCTTCCAAATAGGCTTCGCCGATATGGACTGGTAAGTGTTGCCGGAGAGAGTTGGTTCAGGGTTGGCTCAGGGCCTGTTTGGAGTTGGTGTTGGGCTGGATTGGGAAGGATTGACTCGATTGGTTTGTGAAGGAAGTATAGTGTAGGCTGGCATTGCAGCTAGTGTATGATCATCAGCCTTGGCTTGCATGAGAGTTGGAGTAGAGTTGAGCCTGCTGATGTGGGGAGTGTTGCGGGCGGGTTATTTCCAGGGGTCCTGGGATGCCGTCTCTGCGGCAGTTACTGAAATTCTCCTGACTTTGTAGGGCTGGCTTTCCAAGAATCTTTGCTCAGACTTGATCGTTTGGTCAGCAGAATGGCGCTTGGTTTTGGGATTCCTTCCTCTCCCGGTCAGCGTGAACGGAAGACCGTGCAGAGAATGAGCGGACATTAAGTACTTCCTCTTCAAAGAAGCGAAGCTATAGACGCTAGGGACTTGTGTATCATTGGTCTGTGATAGATGTCATGCCATTGACTTGCACAGAGTTTGCCTGAATCATGACGGTTTCGGGAATGTGAGCACGAGAAGGCTATAGGAGAAGGCTACTGTGAAGCGGCTTTGGGACTCTCACTTCAGTCGGAGATCGCTTGAACCAGAGATCATGGTGCCTTTGACTCGGTTGTCTAAAGCCGACCTTTTGGACGTTTTAGTCCCTTTGTTGGCCCATGGTTAGTCGTGACCCCAAAAGTTTAGCCTTCTACTTCTTTCAGTTGGGCACTGTCGAACTGAGTCTGCGACAGCCGGCCCATTTTTATTTTTCATGGCTAAGGCATGGATACCGTGAAGGTGTATGAGCGCTGCAACATCCAGGTGGGGAACTTGGTCAACATGCTGGCGCATCACATGTACAGTAACAGGCTACAATATGTACATACGCATATTGAGACATGTATGTACATATATATATATATATGTATACATAGGCAATCAAACAATGTGCACAAAAAGACGCAACACCTGACTGGAGCGCATTCAATCACTGTTGCCAACGGCAGCGCTCCGGCCTCGTGGCCAAGTGACAAACGCCAACACGATTTCTGACCAAGCCGCAAGCATTGTGCTTCAGCACGGGACAGCTGTTTCTCCACTTCTGCACATCCATGAAGTGTTGTCAACACCAAGATCTCCCATTTGCAAAATTGTAGGGGATGTGAATGAAGCTTATCTCCCATTTGCAATCTGGACCTGTCTCCAACTAGGGTACCCTGGGATGGCAAGGTGAAACCAACGGGAGGCCAACAGGAATCCCAAGCTCGGAGGTGGCGGAGTGCCTTCGCCAGCTTGGCCAGTGTCTGCGGCGGCTGCAGCACACCCGCCGCTCAGATTCGCCTTGGGGCAGTGCTTAGTTTTTCCGGTTTGGAGTAAACATAAATCAAACATCATGGAGATTCCCTGATTCTGAACCAAAGATGTTTGTTTGAGGGATGTGATTGACTCCACGGACCATTTCATGACGGCTTCTGCTCCCAAATGAAGCTACGAATCGCAGGCCGAGTCGCTTTCCTTTCATCGGTGACTCTTGAAGCATCCATTTTGCAGGGACGTAGGAAGGTCCAGAGTTGAGCTTAGTTGGGCGTGGATAAAATAGTTGATTTGCCAGCATGGTTGAGCAAACTTGTTTCGTTCTTCCAAGCTGGGTACTTTGTGGACTCGTGGTGACTGCGCCTTGCTTCTTTACAGTAAGTTGGGGCTGTATGTTTGCTTAGGTGTTTGACAGCTTCTTGAACTGTGAATGGAGCTACAAGTGTTTTCGAACTGAAACGTGCGCAGTGGTGTGCAACAAATGAGCTGTCAGCTTGGACTGGTGCTTTGAGTCTTCGCCCAAGGCTATGCGCAGTTCGCTGATCTCAAGGTGCAGATCCGCCTGTCGTGGTCGACGGAAGATGATGTTAGGAACCTTGGGGACTGATCAGCGCCCGTTGATAAACAAGTACAGGGTATTTGCCTTGGTGTAGTTTTAGCCAGTGGAAGGCGCTCGGTGAAAACCGGTGTTTGCCTTCTTTCTTTGTGCCGCGTTTGGTTTAGCTTCGCCATGCTGGCACCGACTTGATCAGGCCTCCCTGTTTTGTTTGCAAATAAGCACCATGGCTTGACATGTAACCGGCATGCTCGATTGCCGCTGGTCGATCCGGACCCCCCCTTTTCGGCCATGGCCATATTGGAATGTTTGATATAATGCTGGCATAGTGCATATTTACAATTCCAGGTTCAGCATGTTGTGGTCAGGTGTGTCAGCAGCGCCTCTCCTTGCGGTCTAAAGCTCCCGAGCAGGACGGACATGGGATTCCCGTCGTGTACGATTTGTCGTCAGTACTGGGGTACGGCATCAACTCTGGACATTTGGCTTTCCAGGTCAACACGCTTGGCCAGGGCGCAGAGAATTTCACGCATCATGCTCATCTTATGAGAATGCATGGTTTATGGTTTGCAAGTACCTGATGAGCTCAATGACATGTTGGCCAGCTCTAGATACTGGCAGCAAACGAGATAACATGGCTTGACACACAAACACACACACACACACACACACACACACACCCACCCACCCACCCACCCCCACCCCCACCCACCCACCCACCCACCCACCCACCACCCACCACGCACGCACGCACGCACGCACGCACGCACGCACGCACGCACGCACGCACGCACGCACGCACGCACGCACGCACGCACGCACGCACGCACGCACGCACGCACGCACGCACGCACGCACGCACGCACGCACGCACGCACGCACGCACGCACGCACGCACGCACGCACGCACGCACGCACGCACGCACGCACGCACGCACGCACGCACGCACGCACGCACGCACGCACGCACGCACGCACGCACGCACGCACGCACGCACGCACACGCACGCACGCACGCACGCACGCACGCACGCACGCACGCACGCACGCACGCACGCACGCACGCACGCACGCACGCACGCACGCACGCACGCACGCACGCACGCGCGCACACACACACACACATCACAAGAAGAGGCTCCACAATGATACTTTCGCATAGCTCCACAATCCTCTATAGTTTGGCTCGCTTCCTACAGTGGTTGAGACGCCTAAAAATGGTGTTCCAACCGAGACGGCGTTTGGATTTGGGGGATATAGCAAACTTGCTGCAACACAGCAAAACAACCTGTTGCGAATGCAATGCATGATGTTTGCTAAGTGTGCCACACAAGCTGCTGCCAAGATCGGACGTTAGTTAATCTTGTGGTGACTAAGGTCCTTCAATGATATGGCTGTGCATGAGCAAGTGTGCAACTAAGCAATATTTAAGTATTCCATTTCATACATATTGACACCATCATGAAAGTGCCCTGGAAAAGTACCATTTGCCCAATTTGTTCCTCTGAGTTTTGTCGTGTTCTGATCCACAAGGGTCCAAGTACCATACATGAGGTACCTCAACCCCTTACCCCCCAAAACCCATCCTCAATAGGACCCTCTGGGTGAGGGCCGGTTCCCAGACTGCTCGGGATAGGAGCTGACGGGGGACATGGCGCAGCACGCGCTGGAGGAGCAGGAGACGTGCATCGGCCAGCGGCCCAAAAGGAATCGAACGAAATCCGGCGGATCCCAGAAAGTCCTTTAGGCCTCGGTTTCCCTTTTCAACTTGGAGGGCTTTGAAGGTGTTTCTTTGGCGGGAAAAGGGCTAAAGGGGCGCCAAAAGGAACTCTTTCAGTTGGCATTTGAGGAGACAAACCCAGACAAAACCTACTATGATATCTACCACCTGAAGACTTGCCAAACTATGATCTACTCTTGTTCGTCAGCCATGAATGTGGACAGGAGGCCATTCGAAAACGGATATTCTTCTTAGGGTTTCCTTTACCCCACTAGTCCCTCACCCGGCTGCCTTCGTGAATCCAAGGCGAGGCACGCGAGCATCTTCTCAGTCTCGAGGGCGAGACTCGGCGGGCCCTGAAGATGATTGATGAGCCAGGGCCCGAGTCGGCGTACCTGGCGAGTAGCCAGAAGCCCCGAAAGGTTTACCTTCTACGTACCGGGCGAGTTCTAGGCGAAACGGGAGCAGACAAGCACCGCGTCCAAGGCTTGCAAAGCTTTTAAGAAGCCTTGAGTCGTCAAGATCTTGGACCTAGCGAGAGGCAACTGCCTGGCGATTCAAAACGATTTTTGTTGCACATGGAGCACAATGATTCAGCAGCTGGGAAGAGGCGTCACGAGCACCGGTACCCAAAATTGAGCAGACGACACCAAACTTTGGAATGTGTACATCGTTCTTTTCAGAACTGCTGATCAAAGGTCAGCACATTCCAACGGGGAAGCCTACGATGTAATTGATCTTTTGTTCCCCTGCCTGAAACATGCTAATCCTTGTTCCAGATCGCCGCAGGTAGCGAACATATGCGAACATGCAGCACTTCCAGATTCAGATAGACTGGCGGATGGAAAGCTTGAGGGCAGGGTGCTGGATGCCAACAGTTGTGCTCAGACTTGACAAGTTTCACCTGGCGCTTGGCTGCCCATACTCCTGTGTGCCATTCCCTCCACAATTAGCTACCCGTCATCACAACAATAAATCAGGTGCACCCTGGTTGTGGCTGCATCGGTCAGGATATGATTGTGCAACTGGCACACCCAAATTCTAAGAAACCAGCTACGGAAAATGCTACCCTGTTTGGGTGAGATTTGGCTAACTTTGCGCAGTTTTCCTGTTGCTGGTTTCCATGACATGAATCCTCATGTTGAGGAGGGCAGTGTAATCTGCTGCTTGTTGCACTGTGCCGGATCCTTTGTTATCCCGTCAAGAACCCCCTCTGTGTTTGTGAGGCTTCGCAACGAGCTCTCCAAGGATCGGGTTCTTAAATGCGGGCCTGGGCGTGATGCTGCAAGACTTTTATTTACTTGCCGAGCTTGGCTGAAGCTACGAGCTTGGAATCAGGCTTTGTAAGATCATCATTTCATTCTAAGTGAGCCGGGACCGCAGCCCGCTGGGTGTGTAATGGGGCTGCAAGCTCTGAGAGATTGCCCGGCATGGAAGAGTCTAGTTTCAGAAAGACGAGGCTTCTTTTGTAGTCATGTTGCAATCAACAGGCAGCCCTTCCCTGTCCTACCTTGTGACCAGTATTCAGTTTTGATGGAAATCGCAGTTGATGCTGAGATCCGGAGACCGAGCGTCGTTTTGCTTGGAACCCCTAATTGTTCCATTCCTTCAGCACGACACATGCGTGTTGAAACATGTTGCCTAGGCCAGTGCTTCCACTGAGTGAAGCCTTCAAGATGGCCGGCTTCAAAAGTTCATCCGTGGCATCCAGCCAAACTGTTGCCGCTTCTGCAAGACCATTCCATCATGGGCTCAGGTAGGGGATTTGGGACAGGTTGGCTGACTCTCCTTTCACCCTTCAACTCGTCAGGACGCTGCCAGCCAACGCCATGTTGCAGATCGGTGTCGTCAAACAGTGGCCGTGCTGATGTGCCCGACTGCGGAAGCGCCAGAAGGAGCCTTGACAAACATTTGCTTTGCGATTTGCAGGCCTTGGGCTAAGGAGACTGATCTAATGGGTCTGTCTTAAGAACGGTGCAACGGACAAAGGCGATTTGGGTTCGCTTGAGACGGTTGCTTACGATGCGGGTGTTGTGCTTGGGAGTGCTTGATCCATTGTGATGGATATACATTCAAGGCAACGGAAGCCCGAGTTCACTCAAAGAGATATATCTTGCGTTTCGAGAGGAAGCATGTGTTCGTAACCGGGTGTGTTTCACACTGTGGATTGCTAGTATGCTTTGCCAAGTTGAGCAGACATCACCCAGGAATCTAGATCCAGTTGGTTTGTTTCTTGACTGGATGAGTCTTTTTTGGCTGTAGCTGCCAGTTGCACTTGGATTCTTGCCATCTGATAGTATGACCATCCTGAAATCAACTCACGCATAGACAGCACCAGCGGAATGCGGTTGGTTCCCAATCAGGCATATCTCCTCGATCTTGAGCCCGGGAACTCCTGTTGTGCCTTCCAGCAATGTGTCAATCAGCATCTTTCACTGGCAATGTTGCTTGGAACACAAAGGGCACCCTTCCAGCCGCCAGTCCAATTAGCTTTGGCAACAAACAAGACCTATAACAAGGGCTCGTATGCATGTAGCGGCAGGAATAATGTGGTCTTCCAGCTGGTGGGACGAAGATCTTTGACATCAGCAAGTTTCCCCTCCATTGTTTGTCTTGGTTTGCTGCCTGTACCCATCCTGTAAAAACATGCTCGCAAACATTATGGGCACCAGACTCACCGATCCAGTCATCATTTGGTGTCGCCATTCGCTATTCAGAGGGCTTAGGCAAGAATTCTCTCATCCAGGCCCTGAAGGGAAACTACGAATCATCTCCGAACCCGACATCCAATGGGGCAAACCTAAGGGCCAGACTCCAAGTCGCATGAAACGCCTGACGCCCATCCGAATCGCTTTGAGCTCCCGTCAGACAACTGGCAGCCTGAGCCCCGGGCGGACCTGCAGAAGCGCGCCGACTTCCTGCTGACGGCGGCACGGGATCTCATAGCCCGTAGCCCGGGTGGCCCAGACGTTGAAGGCTTAACGACAGCGACCGGGGATCAATTTTTGGATGAAGCCAAGTGAAAGAGAAACAGAGAGAGAGAGAGAGAGCAAGCACATCAGGGTCGAGCAACTAATATTTAGCACAATTTTGCCGAATGGTCCAGTGGTTCGCAGCAATGGCTATGAGTTGGTGCAAGTTGCGTGTATGAGACAATATTGGGCTAAATGAGGTGGTGACAAGATGTGACAAGTCAACACGACCTTGTAGCTTCACTTGGCAATCATCCAGTGTGTCTTTGTCTTGGCTTGTCGTTGCTGGCAGTACTAGGCTGTGGAGGTGGCAGTGTTGGTTCGCTTGTCCATCCCTTCATTGGTTCTCTTTCGTTTGTTTGTTGGTTCTTTTGTTTCTTGGTTTGGTTGTTTTGGTTGTTTGGCTTGGCTTGGTTTAAGATAGCTTGTTTTGGTTTGTCTAATTGTTGTTTTATTATTTCATTTTGTGCCCTTTTGTTTTTTGCTTGTTTGCTTGTTTGCTTGGTTGTCCGGCCGGCCGGCCGGCCGGCCGGCTGTCTGTGTGTCTGTCTGTGTGCCTGCCCGTGTGTACTGTTTGTGTGTTTGTGTACTGTTTGTGTGTTTGCCTGCCTGCTCGCTTGCTTGCTTGCTCGCTCGCTTGCTTGCTTGTTCTTTAATTTGTTTGCTTGCTGTTTGTGTCTGTCTGTTTGTTTGTTTGTTTGTTTGTTTGGTTGGGTGTTTTTGTTTGCGTGTGCGTCTATTTGATTGTATGTTGTTGGTCCGTGTTAGTTAGTTAGTTAGTTTGTTTGTTTGTTTGTTTGTTTGTTTGTTTGATTGTTATATGTTTTGTTTGTTTGGTTGCTTGCTTGCTTGCTTGCTTGCTTGTCTGTCGGTTTGTTTATTTGTTTGTTTATTTATTTGTTTGTTTGTTTGTTAGTCTGTTAGTTAGTCTGTTAGTCAGTTAGTTTGTTTGTTTGTTTGTTTGGTTATTTGTTTGTTTGTTTGTTTGATTGATTGTTTGTTTGTGTGTTTGCTTGTTTGTTTGTTTGTGTGTTTGTTTGTGTGTTTGTTAGTTAGTTTGTTTGTTTGTTTGTTTGTTTGTTTGTTTGTTTGTTTGTTTGTTTGTTTGGGTGTGTTTGTGTTTTTGTTTGTTGGCTTGATTGATTGTTTGTGTGTTTGTGTGTTTGTTCGTGTGTGTGTGTGTGCTTTTGGTGTTCAGTGCCATTGCTTTGTTTCTCTCACGAGTGCTTGCCCTTGCATTCGCCGAAATGTAACAGGGCATATGAGGGCCTGCCTCCAGGATTTTGAGAAGTGTACGGCTGAATCTTGAGAGATGTGTGTATTTCTGCCAGTGCTTTGAACCTATAGACAGTTTCAATGTTGAAGCCGCAAAAACAGCACACTCACCGCATGCTGGATGTAGGGCTACCAGTCGTGAAACCAGCAGATACCGTCTTTCTGACGGAGACCATCCCTCAGCGGTTTCACTAGGATTACTGCGTTGCACGAAATTGCAATGACTGGCCTTGAGCAAGGCTTGAACTGGATATATGCTATATACAAGGCAACCAACTGATAGGGAGCCTGCATGGCTTAAGCAGAGGCTGGACGGACTTTTGGGAAATGCTACAAGATTAAACAAGGTGCGTACCATTGCGCTGCAAATCATTTTGCGGTGAAGACACGCACATCATACTGTCGATCCTCGACCTCGAGTTGACTTTTTTGCAAGGACCACCAGCAAGGCCTAGCACACCAGACTGCGTCCGGCAGGCATTCCGAAAGGTTCATGTTCCTGGTGGAGTCCTGGATTGCCCTGCTCGCATCCTGTGGCTGTTCTCTATCGGGCCGGGCCTTTATTGCTTGACTCAAGCCCACACGTGCATATCTTTGGGCTGACCGTAGACAAGATGTAACAATGTAAGACATGGCTTCCATCGCGGTGAGCTGAGTTCGTGGCATCAGAAGCCCTGAGGCTCGAGCGCCTGCAGGGCCACGGATGAGCGGTGCAAGGCAGCGCGCCAGAAGGCGGAGCTGCTGTTGGAGAGGAGGCCTCCAGAAGCGCTGCGTTCGGGGTGTTTGCTAAGCGAGGCAAGCAGAGTCCAAGAGGGGCTTTGTCTTTGTCTCTGGGAGGGTCTGGCGGTGAAAACTTGTGTATGTGCGGGGTCTCTTTTGAGATGCGAACCTGCTCAAAGTCTCAAAGTCCACTCTCGACGGCATACAAATCCCTGGTGGGCTCGCATCACGTAGGATATCAAGGCAATTGTTTGCAATGGGCAACGGGAGTTGGAATGATGTGCGCAGACTATGCCGTCCGATAGTCTTAGCCTCTTAAGACTCATGCCTTAACTATATGATTGGCAAACAAGGAGCAAGCGTTGTGCACAATCGGGGTACCTTCCCCAGCTGTATAAAGCACGATACCGAAGCGGGATGTTGAGGAGACAGGAAATCAACTGTCGCAGCCCGCTTGTTGATTATCGATGTTTTTTGTTTTATTGTTCAAAGCTTAGATTGTGTTATGTTGATGTGCTTTGTTTGCGTGTCTATCCTTGACAGCTGTTTTGAATTGGAACCAGCCAAGTGAATGATTGCACACTCGCGATTGTTGCCCAGCTGTCAAATGTTTCGTTTAAGCAAACAGAACACGAGCACACGCACGCAGCCAGTCGGAACATAGTGCCAGGTCTGGCCAAGGTCCGAAGCCGAAGGTTTTGTGGCCGAGTGCAGCTCCGGCCGAATTCAGGTTGCTGGACACCGAGAAGGCTGCCAAGCAGCTGCGGGAGCAGGCCTCTGAGGCAGGATGGCCCGCTTGGCTGGCGAGGGTGTGACCCCCGGCTCCAGACAGAACTTTTGGTTTTACAAATACGGGGCATGTCCACACCTACCAAAGATGATCCATCTCTTGATTGTTCGGGGAGAGAGTACCCCAGTTAGGCTTCCCCTTGCTCCAAAACTGCAGCGTACCGACAGGATGGCTTCTGGCTGCTACTCCTTCTGAGGTTTTGGGTGAAGGTGCATGCAACTCACATCGCAAGGGTTGGGAGAGTGATCTGATTCAGTCAGGCCACCAGTTCATGAGTTGCAAGATGAATGACATGACGTGTGGGGGCGCGGGCTTGACTGAGATGTGAAGCCCGAAAAAACAAATCAATGTGGAATTAAATTTGACAGTGTTGAATTGAGCAAACCGCAAATGTGTAGCTCAAAAAGGAGTGATTGCATTGATAGATGCTCAGACTTGGCAACTGGCGTACTGATTGCAGGCTGGTGCCCCTTGTTGCCTTATTGGTTCTCGACGTACATCTTGTTTATGTGAGAAAGCCCTGATCTGTGAGTGAGTTGGTAAGCCGAGATTGAGATGCCTTTTGACAAAAAAGCTCTTGCCAAGTGACCTTGCAGTGACACAAGGGGAGAAGGGAGCCACTGACACCAATACGAGCAAGTACATAGGGAAGTCAAGTATTGTTCAGGTAGGTTGTGCGGGGGCTAGGTAGCTTTATTTGCTTGTCGCACTCCATTGTCATGCTGGTTTTACGCCAGAAGCCTCATCCTGCTTTTTGTTCAGGCCCGGAGGACGCGGAACACAGGCACAGTTCAGTTCGTATGGGAGTTTGTCACAATGTGGAGGTCCCCTAAAACGGTTGGTCCGTTAAAACCAACCAAAGGGAGTCCAGATCCCACCGTCGCGGTTCCGCAGGTGGACTACACCATCGCTGTGGCTGAGAGGTCCCTGGCAAGGAGCGTGAAGCGCTGCATGGGCAAGGAGAACCTCATGAAGGCACCACTGGGTGTGTCTTTTTTTTGAGGGTACCCCTTTTTTTGGTGGTGTTAAAGTAAAATCATGAGGATAATCACCATGTTGAGGGGGTCCAACCTTGACGTTGAAAAAGACATGGAATTGGCCCATGTTGTTTAACTGTGGCAGGGCTCCCCATGTTTCCTCCAACATACCCCACAAAAGACAGCTACAATTGGTTCAACAAGCATTGCTTAAACTGGCTCAAAAGGGAAATATAGGGATTTTGTGCGGCCGAAGGCACTTCATTTGAGCACTGTCCAAATTGGCTTGCGAATGCTGGATTGTACTCCTTTCTCACCTGCAACCTGGGAAGGCACTCATGTTCCTCTTGAAAGGGCCTTCAGGTTCTGTTCCGATGGGAGGGCAGCGAATGAGCGGAAACATGTGCACTGGACAAAGAGAGCGCCATGATGTGCCATGCATGCATAGCACACGTACACAAACTAATATGTACGTGTGTACATCCGGGCACACAGGTACATACTACGTGGTGCATATGCACACCCATCCATATATGCAAACATGCATGCATACATACAGACACAGACAGACACGGAGGCAGACTGACAGACCGGCAGGCAGGCAGGCAAGCATGCAGGCAGCTATACAGACAGAAAGACGCACAGTCAGGCAGGTAGACAGGCAGACTGACATCCGTCCTTGATACATAGACAACATTACATTACATTGCTGTTGCATTTATATTACATTGTAGTGCATTACAGCGCATTCCATGCCATTTCATTCCATATAATTCCATTACATTACATCACATTACAGTAGACTACATTACACAAGGCACACACATGTTATTGTCACATTATGTGAGTGTGGTGCAGAACAAACGTGAACTGTATGCTGTTTGGCACGCTGGATGTTGTCGAGTCGGCAAGTTGCGCCTATGTACCGAGCTTTGCCAGAATTCACCGCAGTCGCCCATTGCAACTCATTAATCCGATTATGGAGCAAATGCCAACTTGTTGTATTCGTTTGTTGTGGCCGCAATAAGGGAAGTCTAGGCAATGCAAAGACAGTTTTTGTAGCCCTTGACCTGTACATTATTGTTTGTCCGGTGGACATTTGTTGTCATGCCCTCACACGTGCACGTTTGCCATTGCCTGGCTGATCTTGAGCTGGCTGCTTGACAACTCAAGCAGAGCTAGAAAGTTCCGCTGGTCAGCCACTAGCATGGTGGTGCGGCCCGTGGATTTCATTGACTCGCATAGGTCAACACGATGGTATCTTGGGACCTGCAGCCTTTTGCGCCATGGTCGGTTCTATCCCACGACATCTACTCGTACTGGTTTTGTAGGTGTGCATGGGGCATGGGCCGAGAGACTCAGCATTTGCCAACCTGCAGGCAGCTCAGCTGGATCGCACGAGGAGACGGGATGGGGTCCTGGTGCGAGATGTGTGTGGAGCCAGCAGCTCCTTTCATTGGGGGACCTGAAACAAGGTAGTGCAGGACGGCTGTGGGTCTAACTTCTTGCGCGCGGGTGTGTGTGTGTGTGTGTATGTAAGTGTGTGTGTATGTAAGTGTGTGTGTTTGTGTGTTTGGCCCGTTGACAGGCATTGTTGTGTTTGCATGGAGACAGTTTGGCTTTTGCAAAGGGCAGATTCATTCCGAGGGGTTGGGCATGCAAGAGCGTTTCGAGACTACATAAACCGATGAGGCAAGCAAGCAAGTTGCCAATTTGGGCGACTCCACGCGATGGCTGAGAAATGCTTTATGTTTTGCACGCGGCGTTGAAGCTTTCCGAGCGAATGATATGCCAGCATGCGGGGTTATGTTTGTTTCATGCAGAGGCAGGACCGGAGAGTTCAGAGCTTCACTCCAGCCATTTGAGACATAGCATTCTGCGAAGATGAATGTATGAAGGCCGCACATCGCCATGAGCTTCGCCCCATTGGCTCAGTCAGCCGATTCTGCTCGCTTTCAATCGGCGCGATACGCGTAGGAAACCAAAGGCACCACATGTGTCTCTGCGGGTGGCAGTCTGTCGAACATGGAGAGCTTGAGTGAGACTTTCCTGGAAACGTATTTCATTGCTCTTCGAATAGGGATACTTCTGAGCACTTGTTTGCAGCTCACCATGTCTTTACTGCAACTAAGTTTCATGTCTTGTGCGAAGGCAGAAGCTGGATCATTTGTGCAAGACTCGAACGGCAGCGACCTCAGGAAACGCAGACAGAGACACATGCAAGCTGAAACAGTTTGGAAAGGCTTTACAGCCGTATGTCAAGCTGAGCCAACAAGTTGCTGCACGCTTGTGTTTAGTGGTATTTTGGTTTGACGAGTTGATGGGCAAAGACCTGCGGCGCATTATGGCGGGACTGCCGGGCAAACAAAGGTTGTGGATTGTGTCGTGTGAAGCCCAGGCAATCAAGCTGCACATACAGGACAAGCTCAAGATGCAAACCATCGATGCGTCAGGACCCCAGACAATTCGAAACATTCAGTGTTTGGGGGCACCATGCTTTTAATCAATCGATTATTGACATATTAGGTGCAAGAAACCTACTCACACAACACATATAAGGGGCCATTGTGCTGTTTTAGGAGATGCTTGCCAGCATGTACCCAACTGTCAGTAAGCTTGTCATGATTTGGTCTGGAGACCTGCAGCATGTCAGTTCTTCCGCTTCAGCTCTGGTGCTTGCAGGCAACGGAACATCGTCAATCATGCGTGTTAGCTGTGAAGATCCACTAGTGACTAGTGGTTTGCATAGTTCATTGTGTCCAAGGCTGCTTCGCTGGTCAACTCATTCTAGGTTGGGCACTGAACCAATTGCCGTAGGGATGAACCATGGCGCCGAAGCGCCTAGGTCCTGTCGCAAAGCACCGTCCTCAGCTCCTGAGCGAGAAGCTCCACTGCAGCGGCAATCGAACAGGCCAACTGGTCATACAGGGGAAACCATAGGGGAAATCATAGGGGAAACAACAGGGGCGATCCATTCATAGGCAACTTGTGTTGTTCAATCGGTTTGGCTTGAGTTTCGGCACAGGCAACAAGAAAACTTGTTGAGAATTCAGGCTATGCGGCGGGCATGCGCGCAACTCACATGTCCCAACATGTCCCAGCAGAAAGGGCTAGCTTCAAGCTGTTGGCACCAGCATCAGCAGTGTTGTAGTATGATGTGGTGAAATATAGTTTGGTTGACATTGATGATTTGCATAACACACAGCAGCACTTTTTTGTTCTATCGATGTTTGCAATTGTGCAAGGGAGTTCATAGGTAGCAGCAATTGCCTTGTTTTGTACCATCCAAAGATATTGTTTGCGATTTATGATTTATCCAAGGAGCTGCCCAATGCTGTCCTACGATTCATAAGGTGCACGTCCAAAGTTTCTGGGATAACCTCGCAGCTGGCAAATCTGTTGTCTTTTGCAAAATTGCTCATCAATTCTTGATATGTCTGAGTGGCAGACTGATTTTTACCTTGCCATACATTGTGTGACAAGGCTCTTTGATTCAGAATACAAGCTGAGATTTGAGGCGTTTTCAGTATTGACAGCCCGGTGTCCGCTCTGAGGTCACCTCCCAGTCGGCGAGCCGCCCCGCCACCGCGGGGCGCTCCTTTTCGGAGTCGGCCTTGAGACGCTTGACTGCAGTGCCACGACTTGTGAACATACTGTGGATGGACGAAGTCCATTTTGCACCACTTTGGAACCATTGTTTGTTGAAATTTGTAGAGGAATCATCATTCCGAGCAAAGTCATGCACGATAACTCTCAGCGTATCCAACTTGAAGCAGGTTGCAACCGCTACAAAAGTTCAAAAGGTTCGTCGGGGCAAGCCAGGGTCAAGCTTGCGTTCTTGTCTCTTTGGATCCCTTGCGGCGAGGCTATCAGAGGCACTTTGGCACTTCAGCTCTCAGTCCCATCTGCTTCTGCTCATATCAGGTGCCATAGTTTCAAGGCCTTACTGGGGGCTACTAGCGTTCGGTGGTCTGGCAATCAGGTAGAATGATTTCTCTTGCGGAACTCATGGCCATGGCCACTCAGGACAGCGCCCGACTGAGGAGGATCCGAGGACAGGTTCCGCTCCGCTGTGGACAGTTTCGAAACAAGAGCAAAGTGCCCACTTTGCAGGAGTGTTGTGAGGCTGGCACGTAGGTCTTCTCAGGGCGTGTGCAGATCTGAGAGTATGTGTACTCTTGAAGGAGCAGCACAGGAAGCGTCATATTGGATAAGGGTTCTGTTTGTTTTACTACCAGAGCAGGCGTACTGCAATCTTGGTGGATTCCTGTGATGTTGGCCTGGGTTAATCAGATATCCAGCCGGATTGTGATGCCTCCGAGCAATGAGTATGAGTTCCCTCTTGTTCAAGAATGGTAATGATTATGAGTATGAGTTCCCTCTTGTTGAAGGACGCTGTTGCAAGGAGCAGCAGAGAATGATCAAGCTAAAGAGATTTCACCGCCTTTGTTGCAGGATCACATCCCAGCTTCTTCGTTTTTTCTCTTGGGAGTGCTGACATGGAAAGTCCCGCAGTTTACTTTGGCCCCTAACTGCTTGCTGGAACACATCTCGCGTCACTGAGTGCTCAATTGCGGATATGGCTGCGCTAGAGCTAGAGGACTTGCAACGTATTCGAGGCAATGTCTGGCCTGGCTTCTTGTGATGGACTGAAGGCAGCTTTGAAAGCCCTGCCCTCAGGGCATATGTTGGCATCGTCTGGGAGGAGTTTGCAGAAAAACCAACCCTTTTGTAGGCTACAATTCGCAACCTTGCGCCGCATGGCACATGGGCTTCCCAATATCCTTTCGCACGGAACAGATATGCTTGGCCTGAGGACTAAATATGCCGTATAGCTTGGACCAGAAGCAGTCTGACAAGGCAACAGTGCCTTGTAGGTTGTTGTCGATTCTATATTGGCAATATGGTTCTTGGCAACAGTAATTCGTAATGAAGTATCACTCTTGAGTTGACGTTTCGTGGTTGGGCGGTACACTCTTCATTTTCAATCAGCGGCCCTTGGCAGAGCTGGGTCTTGGATCCAGGACTTTGCCCCGCTTGGACAGCGAGTCTGGCGCAAGGCTCGGGGCAGGTGGAGGCAGGCCATTTTACCTACCCCTGCTTGTAGGGTGCTCTTTGAGCATCTAGGTTTCCGGTTGTGGTTTGTAGGGTATTTGTTTTTGGATTTAGGGTACGTAGGCAGTAGGGATTCAGAGTTGAGGTTCACAGTTTTGGGCTTTTGCCTACAGTTCAGGTTTTGAGGGGCTCGTGGAAGTGGGAATGGGCTCCATGCGGCTAGTGCTCGTTTGCCTCGAGGCCAACTCATGCGATTTGAGCCATTGCTGTCCCGCTCAGCCGATTGCATCAACTGATACAGTTGGTAAGCACTTGTCGCAAGCCAGCTTTTGATTGCGGCAGTCTTGGGCCCTACATCCCTGATCAAAAACCAGGCATGTGCATCAATTGCAGTTAGTGAATTGATCGACTGGTCTTGTTTTGACAAAGTGGAGTCCTAAGCCAAGGCCGTGATTCATTGTTTTGCCATTCATCGGGCTGTTTGCTATACTTTTTGCAGGGCGAGCCCCGGGCGAGCTGCGAATGGCTGCTCACAATGTCAGCATTGGATGCGACTGCACTGTTGCGCCAGGAATCGGCCCAAATCTGCTGCAACCTACAAGAGCGGCAACTGAGTTGACCACTCGGGAATGCCTCCCATTGCCACGGCAGTCAGGTGGTCATCAAGATGTTGGTTTGGATACGCAGGTATCTTTTGAGATTGTGCACTGTAAGTGTGTCATGTTTACGTTTGTCGGCCTAAGTTTATTGGCTTGCATGTATAGGATCTGCCTGTGGCAAAACGTCACAATGCAAAGCAGTGCCACACCATTTTTCGCCTGCAGATGCAATCAATCTGGGAGAGATCACCATGTTAAACGTGTTTTTTGAGCATTTGCCCGGCGCTGCATGCAGAGGCAGCTCTCACAGGCAGGCCAGTGTGCAACGGTTTCACCTTTGAGCCAATTTGTGTTCACAGTAGAAATTGCTTTGGTGATATCAAGTAAAATGGCTATTTGACCTAGGTTGCAGGGACGTCATAATGGATTAAGGAGTTGGAACCCGCCCCTCGGCACGGTTGGTTTAGCTAGTGGTGTCCTGACACAATATCAAGGCAGAAACCGAATGCAAAGCATGTCAAGCGTTATTTTATCATCCAAAATAAGTGTTTGCCACTGTTCATGTTGCATGCACGTGGTTGTCCTCATGCCAAGGATCTGGATTGCGTGCACCTTGGCAAAGCCAAGCGTAAGCACATTTGCAAGAGCCGCACATGCAAAAACAGCGCTTTCCATTGTTGACACTTGCTCAAGGCTTCAAGCTGTGGATGGAGACAGATGTCACTGCTGACAGATGTGTATAGCTGCCGATGTGCTGTTTTCCTCCACCTGTTGCTCCCTTCCTGTCCGTCCGCCTCGCCGTGTGACATGTTGCTGGTTCTCCTTTTCCTGTTGCTCCTTCGCCTTTCAGCCTTGGCCTCGCCGCTTTTGCTACTGCTACTGCTGAAGAAGCTGCGGCACCGGCTGTGAATGTTTGGCTGTGCGCTTAGGTGTGCTTTACAGAAAGCGGACAAGCCTTGTTCAGACTGGAGCTAGACTGGTTGGGAAGATAGATGTACTGTAATGTCTCATGAGTAGCAGACACCTGGCGAAACTGAAGCCTCCATGATTTGACAATATGTCATCAGGCGCACAGCGCACTTGCAATCCACATTGGAGGCCAGAACAGTCCTCCCCAGTGAGAACTGGTGACTGTGTTTGTATGCACGGCACCAAACCGGAAAAGGTAGTCAGCAGGATGCTAACCCCCGCAGATGATGTCACCAGATTCAGAGCTGCAGAGCGTGTCTAGAGCCCCTGTTGTTGTCACTTGCTGCGGCTGGGAAGGAGGCTATGTTTGTGTCCTGCATCAACGTGGACCATGATATCAACAATATGACAGCGCTCTTTCTCGAAGTTCACATGCTGTGCTTTTGCCCTCGCGAAGGGCTTTCCGCACAGAGGGCATTTGGGACAGACAGTCTGGTCACAGAATTGTAAATTCCATGGCACAATCTATGCAAACAAAAACGTTCAGCGAGGGAGGCCTTAGACAAAGTACCTGAAAGGGGTGGTTCTATTGGAATGATCGGAGTTACATGTTGAGCCTGATAGGTTTGTTGGGAGCTGCGGATTGCAGGACCTTCCAACACTGTAAGGTCCCCTCGGCTTTTGGCTTGCCGCTGCCGGACCCACGAGCACGTCTCCTTAAAGGCCTGGGAGGTTCCTCACACCATCCGCAGCCGCCGTAGGCGCCGAAGAGCTGAGGTTTGTTGCAGTTCTTTGGAGTGGCTTCCCCCGATCTACTTGAGCATGGGCCGTAACTAGAGCTTCTTCGGACATTCTTGTTGGGATGAAGGCTTTTCGGGGGAATGGTTTGCCGAAGCCAGATTCGGCATCAGCCATGCAATACAGCTTGACAAGAGGCAGCATTTCAGGGTTGGTCCAATCCAATCAGCTTGTTTCCAGCGCCTTAAGCTGTAAAAACAAAACAGACAACCAACGCCTGCAGCCGCGATCCAAAGCCGCGAATGCGGCATGCCGCAGCCCGAGAGCAGAGCAGGATGCAAGAAGGGGTTGAGAAGAACCCAAAGCCAAAGCCATTGGAACCCGTAGCACCTCGCAATCGCTGATATTGGTTTGCTGTTGTGTTTGGTTTTTGGATTTCGAGATATTTTTCACTGGGTCTTGATTCTTGACACATTGCCTTTGCTTGTTTTGGCACTGCAACTTGGGACGATTTCAGGTAGAGAGCATTGATTCGGGAAGTCCTTGCCTTGCAGCAGTTGTAACAGCCCAAACCAAAACGCTCTGCAGGCTGGGGTTTGGCTCTTTCACAGTGGACATAGGGGCTTGCAGCGGAAAAGTAAGCAGCTTCCTGTGTGGACCTACGGACACCTTTGTTTTCGAGCCCCAAGGAACTTGTGGGGCGCTGGCAGTGGGCCTCCCAAAACGTTCGCACGTGCGAAGCAATTCAGGGCCAAGGTTGGAGTACTTGTTGAGCAATTCAGTGGTCGTGTCCTGGCAGGGCAAGCGTACTTTAGTTTGTGTAGAACCAGGAGAGTAATTAACTCGAAGGGTCGCCACGACTTTGTATGCAGCTGTTTGCTTTGGATACATCATCTCTTGGAGAAGGACAGTCTAGCAGAATGTTGGAAAACTAGAAGTGACGTGGACAGCTATACTGCAAGTAAGCAGTTCTGCGGAAACCACCCATTGCCTGTTGGCCTGTGTTGTGAGAAAATCCTGACTCAGGATTGCCGGATGACAATTGTGAGTGCTGGCAAGTTTGAACTATTTACCATGTGTCGCCATGCTTGAAGATAGCACGAGTATCATGCATGCTGATGAGAATTGATCGTATGGTAAGATTATACCAAATGTGCTACGCTTGGCAGTAGCTGCTTGCTTCAAACGTAGAAACAGTCTCTCTTTTTAGGCTGAGCCTGAGGGCCTGTCCAGGCTTACTAGCTGCTGGCAAAGATGTGTACGCTTTTCAGTGTTTCAGCAAGAGACGACTGTTTGGAATGATCCTTCTGTTTGCTCTCACTCACTTCCCAGGGCAGAAGATCGCAGAGGCTCAGTGCTGGCCTCAGGTCCAGATGCAAGCGGGTAAACCTCACGAGACGTCTGCCTTGCCGCACTGGGCTGACCCAGATCCATAAACATTTTGCTGTGGGCTCGTTCCAATCCCTTTAAACCAAACAAAACATGGGCCCCCTACAACAAGACACACCCTATGTTGATAGTGCTGTCATGACCAAGCTCGGGGACTGTGCATGACTGCAGGACTAGTGCAGTTGAAGCCAGTACCTAGAAAAGTCACAACGCTTGTGACAGGCGGAATTTTGACTGTGCAAAGATTGGGATTGCAGCAAGACATAGCCACATGCAGCTTCTTCACGTTACCTGCTAGAGCCCTGACAGCGAGCTGTAAAACATTGTTCTGCTGGGGAAAGCCAGCCAAGGCACAGAACAATGCGTGTGACCTCCACGGGTGCGCACGAATACACGCGCGCACACACACACACACATACGCACGCACGCACACGCACCACCCACACACACACATGCGTACACGAACAGAATGCAGTACTTCCTTGTCCTTGGAGACCTTACTTTTCCGGAGGCAGTCAGGCAATGTGGTAACGTGCTGCTTAGGCTGCTGTTTGTCTTGCGCTCTGCAAAATTCCCAAGGTTGCCGTGCCAGAGACCCTAACGCAGACCCATGAGCCGCCGACTCAGATTTGATGAGGCTTGGGTTGTTGCAGCATTGTTTGATGAGGCAGTCGATGTACCAGTCTAAATTGAAGGAACGTTGTGAGGGCGCGCAGCAATACAGCAAAGATTGCAGGGCGGGTTAAGCCTGCAACCTGCTTTGATGTGACGGCCAATGACAGTTGCTGGCATGCAACCTGTTGACTTGCTCGATCATCAGTAGTAGCTTTGTTGGTTTGAGCGCGCTGTTCTTGCCTGTTAAAGATTTTGATATATGTTGCATTTTGCACAACCTGCAGGACAGAATTAGAGGAAAGTGCATTCCTGCAATCAGCGGCACCCCACCGCTGCTCTCGGCGGAAGAGCTTTCTGAGGACTGCGAGGGGCCGAGTGGTGGTACTGCCCCACAGAGCTGGAGCCCCAATCGAAGCTGTGAAGGGAAGCGGCATGTCTTGAGTCTTGAGCCTCGGAAGTTCCGCGGATGGACCTCGCGAAGCCTATGGTATTCCAGCTTTGAAGTCTGTTCGCGCATACTGGGCATAGGGCTAAGCCAGGCTTTGGCGGGACACAGTGCTTGATTCACAAATTCGTAGCGCCCAGGCAATGTTTGGCGCACGAGTGGGATCTACTACGCTTGTACTGAGATGCTCCAGCTTGAGTCGCCAAAGTATACATTTCTCTGCGAGCGGAGCTACCTAGAGGTCTACTTAAAAAGCCTACTACTCGTGTGAAAGGGCGGTAGTTGCCTCCACTTGCCGCTCGGTAAGCCTCATGTTGGGAGCCCGATAGAGACATTGAATGTATTAAGTAGTGGTGAATATTCAGAACATGATGTTGTAAAAGTGCATGGCTCTATCCGTTCACATCGGCTTTATGTTGCATTCAGTCAAAAGCAAATCTGAACAGTTCTTAGAATGACAGGAGCTACTCAATCGCCGTTTTTATCTCGTGTTGACTCATAGCATTGTAGACAGGTCTGGAGGTGCTGTTTTTTGTAGGTCTCAGAAGAGCTGCTTTGAAGGCTACAAACAGCTCGAAGTTGTGCAAAGTACAACAGCAACATCAACGGGACAATGTTATCATGGGCATATCCTATCTGTTTACGTGCTTTACACATTTGCCGAGCGGTGTTTTTTTGTGTGTGCGCGGGTCCGAAACAATATGAGCTGTTCAAGTTTTGTAAAATTACTACTCGAATGGTTTGTCATTACAGCATGACTTTTGAAAACACACACACACACAAGGCAGATGTGTGCAATACATAACTTTCGGAGAAAGTTTTCAACAAGTTGAGCCATGTTTGATAGTGCCCAAACACTTGGAGTTGTTTCTCTAAACATATGAATTCGCAGCAACATGACTCCTAAATATTCGAACCCCCACTTCAAAGGACACAGTTCTTTCCTTTAAGGTGTGGCCGGGGATGGGAGAGGGGGACAACAGAGGACGGTGGGTAGGAGTAGGAATTTGAGGTGCCATCCCTTACTTCTTGCTACACTTTCCAAGTGTCGAGTGGTTCTCTCCCAAACGTTCAGACTACCTGCAACTCATAGTATCAGCAGAAGGTTTGCGAGGCATAGGATCGTGGACCCTTCTGCTTCTTAGCTCTTTCCTTTGACATTGGAAGGGTAATGATTTCTGTATGAAGCAAGTTGCCCTGAGGCAACGGAGGACAGCTGACCTTTGCCATGATGTCTTTGTTGTGCTCAAGATTCCCCTCGTCCGCTTTGTTTCAAACAGCCTAACACTCTCCTTTTGTTCTTAACTCCAGGGCCAAACTGAACACATGTCAACTCGCCTGACTCTTTGTCCTCAACATTTTGTGGCAACAGGTCGCTGCAAACAGCAGCAAGCGCCGGGTCTCGCGGGCGGCTCAGAGAGCCAGGGGCGGCGATGTTGCGACTGCAAGGGGCGTGGCTAGTTGCAAGGGGTCACTTGGCTGTGGAGAGCTGGTAAGTCCAACTTAGCATGGAATTCGAGCCGACGGAGCTTCAAGCCTTCATGTTTGGTCCTCAGAAAACGTGCCAGAAAAGGCTTTGGCACTTGATGCTTTCATCACTTTGAGTTGTTGTTCAAGATGTAAAGACGGGCAACTTTCTGGGAAGCAGCTTGCTTTCTGAGAAGCAACTTGGCTGAGGCGCATGCTGATCTTCCAGGGGCATAATTGAAAGTTGCTACAGGTCCAAGCAGTTTCAGCGATTGAAGGATACGCTCTGATCTTTCAGCTTGTTCCCCGCAGTGACACCTGCAGCTGGAAACAGCTTCCGATGAGAGGATCCTTCTTTTCGTGGGAGTGATAGAAGTCCTTTTTGACCCACGAAAAGTCGTCTCAAGTGAAAGGATCGGCATTTCCGTAAGCATGTTTGTTGCCAGCAGGAGCATTGCCGCCATTCAAGAACCACGTGTGGGAAATACCTCTCAGGGACGGCATTTTGGCAAATCCAATTCCCGGTTTCAGTCATCGCTTGTCTGAAGCAATCAGTCAAGCAGGGCGTCTTTCTTGATTCGGGGGAAGTGTTTTGCTTGATTGTTGCTTGTCGACGTGCACCACCTTCCTGACTGAGTTGTTTGGAGTTGCAAATCGTTGCTATTTTGGAACTTGTTCTCTATTTGTAGTTCGGACCTGTCGAGTATTTGGACCTGCACTCTGTGGATTGTGATATGATGTACGTGTATTGATTTTGATATTGTGTAGGTATACCGGTATAGTCCACTCTCCAAACGCACCATGTGTCTGAGGACGAGAGGCAGCCAGCGGCGGGCTCAGCTGGAAACCCGAAACTCCAACACATCAATTGTCAGAGGTTTTTTGCAGAGGGCTAGGGCTCCAGTCCTGTAAATAATAGATAATGCCATTGTTTTGATTATTTTGAGGACATTGGGAAATGGTTTGCTTGGTTCTATGGATTTTGGTCCGTGTTAGGCGGTTGATGTGTTTGGGTTGGTGTGATTTTTGAGGGCACGTTTGGGCGTGCGCTGCGGACAATGCCATGTCGTGCTTGGCGGCATTTGCAGCTTCGGCCCTGCTCGATCTTACAATGGTTTTCCGCCATTTTGAGGCTGAGACCGAATCGTTTGCGCTAGGAACACCAAGAGGAAATGTCTATGATGCAAGTAATTATTGCATCTACGTGAATTTGGACAACTGCCAAGAGATTAGAACGCTGCGAGCGGCCGATTCAAACGGCAAATGTGAGGTTCTCAAAGTGAGCTGTGTCAATCACGAAGAAACAGGAGGGCCTGCAGCTTTCGCGAACTGGGAAGGCATCACTGGGGGGGCATGACTGGGAAGGCATCACTGAGAAGGCATCAGGGATGTTATCCAATGAGATGCTTCAGGAAGCCGCGTGCCTGGTCTTCCGACAAGATGTTACAGATGCTGCAGGTCTGCATGCGGCCACAACGCTAGGATAAATACCCTAGCTGTGATTTATCATGCTAAACACGGTTCACGACTGGTGCAAGTATCGAGCACCCCTGCCGTTTTATGAAGTCGCAAAGTTGTTGGGGAGCGGGTGCTGAGGCGCAAGGAAGTTGCGGTCGGCAGCCCAGAAGTTAGATGTTGAAGCCATTTGAAGTACATGCTCAGCCTCTCATGACTGATTGCAAGAACGTAATGAAAATAACCAGGCCAGGATATATGTATATATGAGTTGAGTTTAATATGTTGTGGCATTCTTCGTGGAAGGTTGCTATGAGTCTTTGGAATGTGTAGTCCTGACATGTCAGTTGCATTCTGTTCACCCTTAGCCCAATGGCAAGGTGCAACGTGTGACTGTCTGATGGAAAGCAACAAGCACCCATCCAAGCCCGAATCGGATGATTCAAATCGCTCGCTCCATGCGCAGACACATCGATTGCTTTGGCTAAGGACAAGATTCGGGATCCAGCGACGCGCTTTCATCGACTTGATGATCCGCAGGTGCCCCGCAGTTGCTTGTGGAGAACCTTTGGACATATGTTGGATCTTAACAGTGCCCTTCAAGAGAGGAATCTACAAATAATAATTTAAATATGTCGTCTCTTCTGTTGCATGCATTATGAATCGCTTGTTTGGGAGATCATGTGCAATTCACCACCGCCATCAGCCTCTCCGTCTAAAATTCATAGCTGCACTTCAATCATTGCATGGTCATGTCCTGGATGACAGACAACAACAGCGATTCCGATGGAAACTGACAGTGACATGTGACAAGGTCGCTTGCATCCGTGACTCGGCTCCTAGCCAAGCACGCCGTCCTTGCTGTAAGATGAACGCAGGAGTATCAGGATATTTGATTGAGCTACGGGCTGCACATGTTTTCGTTAAAGGTCCCTCCTGTGTGTTTGGCTTCAGTGGGAA
This sequence comes from Effrenium voratum, assembly GCA_963377175.1. NCBI lineage: Eukaryota > Dinophyceae > Suessiales > Symbiodiniaceae > Effrenium > Effrenium voratum. Next base: position 420,437 of record CAUJNA010002313.1, on the reverse strand, counting down.
TAGCAACAGGGGCGCATGACGCTGTGACTGCAACAGGCCACTGCAATTGGACAAGCAGCTGTCTTAATTCGGACGACCTCCATCACCTCTCAAGATACATGTGTAAATATATATATATATAATATACATCAACAAATCAGTTGGTCGCCTCGTGCCTTGCAAGAAGCTTCCACTGAACGAAGAAAACCAAGGTGGATCTGACACATTCTGAGTCAAAGCGACATCAAGAGACCCAAAGCTTTTCGTGGGGCACGCATGGCCCTGGTGTGGCGATTTGAGGTGGTCGTCCTGCGGTTGCCTGAATATTGTTGAATCTTACCGAGTGTGGTGTACTTTCGGTGAGTCTCACCATAAGCCCGTGAAGGACTCAACGATTGCTGCCATGTTCTGTGAAAACTCAGTGAAAACTCAGTCACGTTGGAACAGCAAGTTTCCCTTTTGGAGTTGCACGAATCCAAGTTCCCACTTTCCCGGTTTCCCAGCCTGCCCTGCGGTTAGGTGCGCCTCTACTTTTTGCAGCAGCATCCATTCTTCCAGGATCTTAGCACGCAGGGAGCCCCAAGCTATGCTGGTATCACAGTGGCTCACACATCAACCGCTCACTGCGGTATGCCCTTGGAACTTGAGTAAACTTTGGCCACACCCAGTAGAGCCATTGTCACAGGGTTCAACCCATCCCGTGCTGGACGCGGACGCTGGAGGGTTCTGTGGTGCGTCCAGACCGGCGCCATTTGCATGCCCTTTCATAGCCTATTGACTAGAATCGAGTAATTTGATTTGTCCAATTGATGCCCGCTAAGTGCTGGAGTTGTATGCTGGCCCCATGTGTATCACCGTGCATGTTTATAGCATGAATATGCCTTAAAGCAAAATGACAAGCGCAAGCTTCGTTTTGCGTTGGGCACTTGTTAATTAGACTAGGTCCATCAGCTTGGCAGTCTGCCTGGAAGAGGCCTGTCCACTTTGGAAGCGTCAGGGGCCATGTTATCTTGAGGAACGCCACTGAAATCGATGCAAGTATCATTTTGTTATGGAAGGCCCTGGAAGGAAGTCCGAGGTCAATAGCAATATAAAAAGAAAAACAACATGCATCACTTCTTCATGTTGGCGGCACTTATGTACACATGTCACTATGTTCGGGTCTTGTATTTATTTCACCACACCGCCAGATCTCGGGCTTGCCACAAGAAAACAACGAAGCACTCCATTGCAACAAGTTTGGGGGGCCGTGTTGTTCAGGGTTCACCATAGCGCAGAATTCGGCTTAGCCATGGGATATATAGATGCCACTGGCGCAGAGCATTGCTTCTTCATTGCGACGGTTGGTGTTTCCAGGTCCTTGCGTGAGCGCTTGGCGCCGCAGCTGGTGCATCCAAGCTGCTTGCCGGACAGGGATCCTGCTTCTTGGTGGCGACGAGACTTCGTTTGTTGGGGATCTGTTCAGGGCTTCTTCCCCAGGTCCCAGGGCACGGGACACCCCCACTGCCTGCGCCAAGCGTGGTATTGGCGTTGGCCTTCAATCGAAGTGTGCTTTTCTTCATGGCGCGTTGTTGCCTGCGGGCTGTCTCGCCCTTTTCCTTGGCCACGGTTGGTCCAGATGCAAGCTCAATCTGGTTGGATTCAAGGCACACGTTTGTGGGAGCAGGCGATCCATGAGGGAACCTTCAAGAGCTGGTGCTCTGAGGTTCTCATAAGCAAAGCGGTTCTGTGCCCGCCTTGCAAAGTTTGGGTGGGGTCCTCCATTGCAGATTGCAGAGATAACACAATGAACTGGAAGTGTATCCCTACAAGGTTGGCTTACTGACAGTCAAAACCACAAACACCCGCGCGATCCCAGCAAGTTGAACTAGCGCACATGCCTGACTGCAAGGTGGTCGTTGTAGAGCAGAACGCTGAGCCAGAGACCAACGGAGTCTTGGTGTAAAAAGAGTGCATTGTGAGTGCTTGTTTGGGTCTATGTGCAGTTTCACACTGTCTAGCCTCCAGAACGTATGCAGCTAAGACCTGCCTTCCTTGTTGCTAAGCAACAGTGGCTTCCGTCAAAAACATGATAGATTATGTAATCTTGGCTCAGACACAAGCAACAATGGCGCCCTTTGGATTCACGGGATGTCGCAGAGGCTGCTGGTTCAAGCCCTCGCACATGCCAAGCCCTTCGTTTCCATGGGTAGCCAAGCTCAAGGATGCCCCCAGCAATCGCTGAGTACCCCGTCCTCGCGGAGCCCAACGATACTGCGATCCGAAAGATATCCAGGAAACACTACTCATGTTACTGCAAGCATTCGGTCAGCATGAAGTTTGCACGACTCGAGTCAAGGCTGCTTTGTGGTGCAAACAAACTGTGCGGAAAACAATGTCGGATGGGGGGCGTTGCTGACCAAGTGCTGAGATGGTTTAGTTGATGACTCAGCTGTCCCAAGTAATCTCAATCTCAATGGGAGCAGAGACACATGTGTGAACCAACATGGATAAAATTGCGTGTTTTCGCTTCAGCCGCCCGCATTTGCTGGACACGGTATGAGAAATGCTTGAATACTACCGCCTCTAAATGGCAGAACAGTGTCGGCTGCCAGCTGTGACAACTCGAAGTTGACATTTTTTGGACATATGGTTTGTGCTTTGTACAATGAAACAAGAACATCCAGCAAACACGAACACACATGCAGACAGCAGGTCAACATGTTTCCGAATAGCTGATTTCAAAAGCAGCATGGGAGCGTCCCGGCAGTGGCGGGATCAAAGGCCAAAACTGGGCGAGGAGTTCCTTTGGCAGCCGCCATAGTAAACTACATGGAAATGCAGATCCGTATGGGAGCTCAACTACTTATGTCCAGCTTTTGATTATGCAAGCAAATCACAGCTGAGGAATGGATTACCTTTTCGTGACACCACCAGACGGGCACACAACTCTGGAGGCGCTTGGGGAATGTGAAGTCATCAATCTGGCGCCCCGCGCCCATACCGACGCCTAAGGCGTTGCCTTTTGCCGCGTGTTGGGTCACCTGACAGGGGCTCCAAAAGTTGGCAAGATTTCAATCTGACAGCGGTCAAGCAACCAGTGGGCATAAGCTGAATGAACATGGCCTTTCAACCCCTTTCGTCGTGGTTGGAAGCCTTTTCGGAGCTGTGGGTATCCAAATTTGCTTTTAAAGAGGCAGCTTTTCGAAGCTACCGATCTGATTTTTGTTTGGGAGACATGGGTAGCTTTGCGAAAGTCCATTTCGGGCCAACCAACTTGTTTCTTTCGTTCCTGCAGCTTTCGATCCTGGTTCCAAGAACATGACCGTTTCCTCACGAGAATGCCATTCAAGGTGCCCTTTACTTGTTCTAAAGGTGGATTCCCCATTCTCTTCATGCGTCGTTCTCTGTAAAAAGCCGCCTGTTTTCCCATGGGCCTGGCCCATTTTGTGAAGAGAAGGATCCCTGAAGAGAATGGGCAAGGTACGGCTAGAAAGACGCCCCTTGTTGACGACCCTTGCATGTGACCATAGGGACCACCCTTAGAACCAAGAATGTCATGATTCGATGTTCAAGTGAATCGTGTTGCTCGGCACCATTTGGTCTGGTGTCATTGTCTTTCGGCCACTTGTGCGAATGATCAGTCAAACACTAGCAGCTTGGACAGCACAGTGAATGCCCCACGCAGTATTTGCTTGATTGGTTACTGGTTCACAAAAAGGACGGACTTGCTCAACAAGACTGCTGTGTATGCTTTTCAAGTCTCGAGACTCCAACTTAGCTTTGCTGGCCCTCGAAAGTAGCAGGGCATTTTGCGCATCTTGACCACGTATGCGTACGAAATTCAATACGGAGTCAGCTCAGGTGGACATGAATCCCCACCTAAATGATGTCCACCAAAAGGTGTCACATTAAAATTGACACGCCACACATTTATATGTATATCTTATTTGTATTCTTATATTTATTGTATTTTATACATATTTGTATAGTTGCTTCCCTTCACGCCAGTTGACCTTCGACGGCCGCCGCATTGCCACGCTCAGCCTGGGAGCCTGGCTTGATGGGATTCGCCTACACTGCCAATCCTCGGGAATGGGAGAATTTGTTTTTCGGACAAGGTATGGTTGAAAACAGAGCAGCATTTGTTTCTGCTTCCTTAACAGCTGAAGATCCACGATTTGACTAGAACCATCCCACAAGAGCTCATGTTGAGTGTCCAGCAACACCCGGGACGTCGGGGATGCCTGCTCATAATGCTCATATCCCGGTGTAGCCTGCCCGGGTTGCTATTAGGTTGGCCTTGGTTGCTATGTATCTTGCCACGTTGGTTAAGCCTTTCACCTTGGGATCATTTCCCAGGACGGAGGCCTTTTTAGCCCGCCCTCCGTCGCAGCAAAACGTAAAACGAAGGGCTTGAGGTAGTTTGCCACACACTCAATTATGAGTTGGGTGGATGCTGGACGATGCCTAGATGTTTGACAACTTGCTGCCAACAAGCCTTTCAGCTTAGCCCTTGCCACATGAATAGACCTTGCAATTTGCAAGGCAATTTTGTTCAATGTAGATGGCATGATTACCAAGAAGAGAGCAGACATATATATATATATAGAATACCTGTTTGACCCATCATTGCAACAACTAAGAGGTTATTTGAGGAGCATTCGGCAATGGAGCAGGCGCTTGACAGCGAGCTTCTGTTGAGATGCTCAGCCAGTGCATTTGGTTTTGCCGACTCTTAGACCGTAGATGTGACTTATTGAGGAGCATAGCTTAGATATTGTCTTGTTTCGCTAGGCGTGTACGGGTCCGAAAAAGGGACATGTATCATGTATCTGTATTCGAGTGGAATAGGATTAAAATCCCCACACAAGAAGGCAACCAATAAATTCGAAGGCTTCTCATTGTGCATTTGGCGGCTGTTGCAAGGCGCGAGCAGAGGGCGAAACAAAGCCTTTCTTGACGAACACTTGGTTTTGTGAGTATTGTCTTCTTGGAATTACGCTAAGATGCAAGGCAACCGGAGTTTGAGAGTAGAAAACAGGTTGCTTCCAAGACCTCAGCAGACAAGTCACTTTGCTAGTAAGAAACAACAAATAAGGCTCGCAAGAAGAAGCTGCCAATAATGACACTAGACGAAGGACTTATTTAGAGATATTCCAATTTGGCCCACAAGTATTTTGGCTGCGGCTCTTATCTAACTACATGGATGAACAAACACGGCAATGTATGAAATTGGCAATATTCTCCGACCCGCTCACATGTAACCAGCCAGAAGATTCCATCGCAATCAAATTGTCTTCCAGGTGATACTCCTTCAGTTTCCCTTCGGGTGGAAAGAAGTTTGCGAGGGCAATTGGCAAGCCGAGCCGAGCAAGGCGGCAACGCAGTGTTCGGCCAGGAGGTGGTCTTCGGAGTCACCAAAAGGCAAGACTTTGCGATTGGGAATGATGGGAATGCAATTTGGTTCTGAGGCCAGAGTTTCAATGCGACTGAACAGCACACGCCAGTAAAGCCTTTGCTAGGCACAGCTCTTGACTGCACGTGTTGCGTTCGGAGACCTCTCGTCTGTAGCTTCGAGTGTGGCAGGTTCATTTTTGGTTCGCGGCTAACAAGTGGCTCGGTGAACTCGCCGCGGCCTTGGCATCCGTACAGCACCCTGAGGCATCTTGGGTCCTCAAAAAGACCGTTTGTGAGGTCCAAAACCTTGCAAGGGAGAGCTCCTGACCACTTCAATGGAGGGTCCAATGGTTTTGCTATGGCCACCAGAAGTCCGTCGGCCTCAGTCCTTGTCGATTTGCTTATAAGAGTCTTATAAGCCACGCCCACAGGAGAGGAGAAAAGGAATATGCGTCAGAAAAACTGATCACTTGATTGAGCACATGGCTGTTATCGCCACCAGGATGTGTGCGCCTGTTTTGATTGCTGACATGCAGGCGACTGAGTCAACGTATTTTGGCTATTTACTCCAACGGGCATATCAAGTATGTTGTAAGAATGTTTGAATACTGTGTGTGAATGCGTTTTAGCAAGAGAGGATGGCAAGTGAGACACCCTCATGTCAATAGTTGGTCACTGGTTTTGAAAACTATGGTTTGAACGTGAACCGGTTTGACATACGTTACATGCTCTTCATCTGAATCATTCAGTCTCGCAGAGTCACCCTCGCCCAAGCAAGAGTGGTTCACCTTTGGAAGCTCTTTTTACATTCCTGGAGGGAGATGCCATTTTCCCATCAAACAAGCTTGAGTGTGTGTGTGTGTGTGTTTTTTCTACATTACGTCAATTGGCCCCGGGATGTGCAAACAAGCTGGATGTTCGTGAAAGATTGGCTAGCTTTGCTTCCTTTGGCTTTGCCTCAAAAACTGTTGAGCTGCACTGGATTTTCTACAACAAGCTTTTGTTGGCCACTGTCACCCTTGGTAAGGTTTTCGTTGCCGTGGCTGTCAGTTGCCCGGCAAGATGTACAATATGTTGCAGTGTCTTTCCTTGGGCCCGCGGGCTTTGCCTCCTAGGAGGCTCCATCAAGCACTGGCATGGTTTATTCTATCAAGAGGCAGGCATTGTTTTATCAATCCAAGACAATGCACATGACTGCCGCTTAATCTTTGGGTGCAGGTTAGCAAGCATCATTTCGAACATCCTTGATTTCGAACAGGCACATTCATGCACGAACAGGTGATGCAAGCGTCCACAAGGTGTCCCTTGTCACCCTGATTTTTGCAGTGACACCGGGTCGTAGCCCTCAGGGCCAGGAGGAACACACGGATGTGCCTTGACCAATAAAAGTTGAACGCTCTTCCCAGCTATGGAGTTCTCCTCCAGTGAGGGCGAGAGCAGCAGCGATATCGACTCCATAAAGCTGGACAATGTGGCGAAGAACCCAGCGTGGCACTTCGTGGAAACTCGCCTGATCGATAAACCCTGAACTCTCTGGGGTGCCCAGTAGATAGGTGCCCTTTCCCCCAACAGCGCCGTCTAATACTCTACCTGGAAAGTGTAGGGGTGTTTTGGTGTCCGGTTGTTTGGGTGGCTCCGGTGTGATGCCTTGTCGTTGTGTTCGGGTGGTGTCTTAGCGGTATCTCGGCGCTGTTCCGGTTGCTGGTCGGGTTGGGCCGCACCCTGTGCTGCCTCTGACTGTGTTGACTACTGTGAATGGGACTGAGTTCCAGAACATCTTGGTGCAGCGTGTAGCATCGGTTTGTATGTCATAGCTGCATGCTTCTTTGATTTTCCTACCCATCCCGGTAGTGTCCCAGTTGCCTCAGTCAGTCTCCCAATTTTTGCTGGTGTCCCGATCTGTCCACGTGGTCCTGGTGCTGTTCCGGTTGTTGTTCCGGCTGGGTGGAGCGCTGGCGGTGTTCTTTATTGCCTTCCTCCTCAAACCACAGCTTCTAGTGGCAAAAAAGCGCTGCTGGCACTGCACAATTCCGCTTCCCATCTGAACAGTTGCTCCATGTGTCAGAATGATTTGCTGTACTGTTTTGTTGCCTATGCCTTTCAAGCCTGAGGTGGTTACATCCGCGTTCACCTTTGGCATCGTGTTCTCGCCCTACACCTTGGGTGCGGCGGGCTGGTTTTGGGGCAGCGCCTTTTGGATTTTCTCCACGGCCACCACTTGGGTCAGCGGCATCCTCATTGGGCACTGCGTCATGGAGGCCGTGGCCAGAGGGAAGGCCGGGTGCGCAAACAGGGCTGCCATGTTAGCCAAGCGGGTCCGTCTTAGAATAAGAATCGGACACCCAACATGGTTTAAAGTTTAAACCAATCTCGAAAAGGGTACCCGCCAGAAAAGACCGACCCGCATTGCACCTTGTCTCTTTCTTTCCGTTTCTAGTTATGTTTGTCTTAGTCTCCATTTTTGTCTTTGTTTTTGTCTTGGTGCTGTCTTCATCTTTCCCCTCCTCTGTCTTTGCCTCTTTCTTTGGCTGCGTGCCTTTCTTTTGCGTTTCTTCGTTTCCTTCTCTCTCGCTCTTTCTTCTTTGTTTTGCCCTCTCTCCCTCTCTCTTCGCCCCAGTAAAGTGAGCAAAGCAACGAACATCGAGGTCTTTGACAGTCGAACACAGAGGTTTCCGCAAGCAAAGTGAACAACACACCGCGTAGCAGGCTGCACAGTTGGATCTCTTGATATTTGTTGTGATCCCCTCCACCGATGCTCCTTTAGCTTCTTTTTGCTGGAACCCAATTTCTTGTCCCATGTGATGTGGAACGAACCCTGCATTGTCCCTGTTTTCTTTGCAACTTGTTTGCTCTCCGTAGGGCTACAGCTATCCTGACATGATGGCCGATGGCTTTGGCCGGGCAGGGTACATCTTTGCAGTCACCATGCAGGTGTCTACGTACTACCTGGCGACTTAGCTTTTAGGCAATACCCCCTGGTTAGTAGGGTGTGTCTCTCGTAAGTAAGGGTGAGTTCTTCACTTTTGGAGGAAACCCCGTGTTTGGGGAAGAACGTTGAATGGAGACTTTTAGTTGTGTGAAGCTGAGGTGAACATCGCCCTGTTTGTGGACATCTCCAATTGGCTGCTGTTGGCGCAGGAGGGTATAGACATTCTTACGGAGAAGACCCCGTTCCTGGGCCATCGCTTCTGCTTTTGCGACATGTTGTTGCTCACAGGAGCTGCTGCCACCTGTCTTGCGCAGGTCCGCACGTTCAGAGGCAACGGGTCCAAAAACTAGAGATTCCCTACACATTGCAAGTACACCAGGAAGGAAAGGATACCAATAAGTGCAGCTGGGTTGGCCTGGTTCCCTATCCATGGCACATCGCTGTGTTTTCCATGAATCTTTGAGAGTCACCAGTATCTCTAGGACGCTGACTGAGAGTCCCCACTTCCTGGCAGGTCTCATCTTTTGGGCGGCCGTGAGCCTTGCGTGCACTATCGCCCGAATCATGATCCTCGTCTATCAGATCGGAGCACATGACTTACTGCAGGCTGCTTTGAATGTGAAGCGTCTGCGCATGCTTGCGCCTTTTGATCTTGCACCTGCTGCCAGTGTGGACTAATTGTTTGGATTTAATTGGCACGGAACTATAAGTCCCTAACTAGCCTTGGTTTTAGCATTGGTTCACAGCAGGGACTTGACGAACATGTAGACAGTGTCTGCTGGATAGTCTGGCTAATAGAGCAACATCGAGGTTTACTTGTTCAAAACTGTACCCAGTGAGCCAATCAGGATTAGTTTCAGCCCAGGGGTCCAATCGACTTTCCTTCGGAGCCGCACTGCCCTCTATCCAGCTTGTGTTGTTTTTGTTCTGGCAATTACACCACACGGGCATGCTTTGTTAGTTTCCGTCCAAATGACATTCTGCTGCCACACCCCCAACTAGACTAATTAGTTACCTCAGGCCTTTGCTAGTAGCCGCTTGTCCAGCCAAGTGGCAATTTGTCGCAGGAGTGCCGGCCCAGCTTTGACGGCATTACAGCCACCTCCACCTTCAACTCTCTGGCAACCACGGCTGCTCGGCAATCTGTTGGCACAATATGCACACCGCGTGTCTCGAAGGGTTGCGGTGGATCGCTGGTGAATTGAAGGGGCGCAGCTGAACTGAGCAATGACAACCTCCCACAGGGAAAACGTACGTTGCTACTGGTAACTTCTTCTGTGAGATGTCTCTGGTGAGGTCACCCAGATTCGAGGAACTTGGAAAAGAAATCAATATTCTGCCAAATACAGCGACAGATGCAGGAATTCCTGGCGCTGATCAGTTTGGCCTGTATCCCTGACATTCAAGCTCAAGCGGGTGCTCATTCGCCATCCGTGGGTAAATCAACCCCACGTGAATTTAGACTTCTAGTCAGACAGATCTGGCCGATTTTCAGAATGGCCACATACCCCGGAATGGCAAAGGCTACTTGCATATTTGTCGTATGAGTCAGGAATAAGCTTGCAACAATGTTTGAACCAGACAGTTGTGCGTTTTCGAGCAGACATTATGTTGCTTCATGAAGCCAATACGGCTTCAAGTCCAGCTCTTTGTTCATGACATGTTGACACATGTTCTAAGAGGCATCATGTGTCAAATGCCGGATTTTGCAGTGTTCGCCTCATTACAATGGTCGCCTCGTTTGAGGTGTCACGTATCTTTTTTGTTCCATGTGTTTTTCTTGTTTAGCAAAAACATATATAATGATAAACATTAAAAACATGATAATAGCTTGTTGGCCGGCCTGATGGCCACCTAGGAGTTGAGCCGCTAGGCTTGTTCAATCCATTGCCGAAACACTCCAATTAATCCGCGATTCGTGCATGGTCGAATCAAGCCGTAAACTTTGCATCGCCAATCCGCTACTTGGGGGGGTTCAAAGAAGCCTGGGCTACCTTTTGGGTGCACGGGAATAGATCTGCCTTTCTTTGGCAATCCCTATTTGTTTTGATTAAACATTTGTTTGGCAGTCAAGTTCGATTCTTCGAACCTTGAAGATCAATCTTTGTGGAACTGGAGGCCGTTCAGAACGACACAGTTTTTGAACAAGTAAACTCTCTAATGCACCCTTGGTGACACCTACTGCTTCACTTCAAAGCTTCAGACCTATGGAGAGTTCTTGTTTACGTCTGCTTGGGCACTCATGAAGAAACGAGGTAGGCAAGGCCGTTCCCAGCGGATTTTCGCAGCAGGCTTGTTGTTTGGTCGGAGTTTGGGCTCTTTTTTCCGTCGTTTTTTTTCAGCCCCGCCTCGATTTCGGCTTTTCGGCCCCCAGGCCTTCCTCTTCGGCGGCCACGGGCTCTTCCCCGAAGAGATGGCAGAGCTGCGAAGGCCGGAGAGCTACTTCCCCGCGCTGCACGCCAGCTACGTGGTGCTGATCCTCGGCTACGGCCTCAACACCTACCTGGCCTATGCGGCCTTTGGGCATGAAATCGGAAGAGGTCCAGGATACTGCTATAGTTTGGGCACCCATCGTTTCAGATTACTTGATTTGTTCGGCCAGATTGTTGCCCTTGTAGTTTTCGTCACCATGAATGGGCGGCCGGCGGCCGCACTGGAGACAGTGCTTAGTTCCTTCGCTGCATCGACATGCAGAAGTGGGAGCTCTTTTGGAGACACACCCAGGTGCTGGCGTTGCGATGTGTGTGTTTGCGTTTATGTGCACGCAGGGACATATGATCTGGTCAATGCAAGAGAATGTCAAAGGCTAGACTTCAAGCTTTGCAAGTGCTGGACGTGTTCGTCTTGCTTGCTGTTGCTTTGGAGAGGATTCCCTGCACCCTGCAACAATGTCTTGAAATGTTTGCTAAACCCAAGCTCGGAGCCGCTTTCTTCGTTTTCAATCAGCTGAGGTCTGGGGGGAGTGGACGGCTGGCGATAATCAGTTCAATTGGCCCTTGAATGGTGCCACGCTGACTTCCTCCTTTCTGAGCGCTGTCTGGGGCATCCTCGAGATGACCACATCTCATGTCATGCTACTGAACACCGTGGCTGGACTTGCAATGGATGTTCTTAAGCCGCAGGCTTTTGTTTGCTTTCCCCACCCATCCTGGTCAGCGAAACGCCCAAAGTAGAAGACTTCCTTGTTAAGATCTTGGCGTTGCTTGCTGCCCCATTGTCGTTTACTGTTGACTAGACACAATTCTGGGCCCAGCAAAGCAAATAATGTGGGCGTGTTCGTAGCTTGTCCGTGATGTTTATGTCTGCGGCTTCGCTCTGAAACGCAACGGTGTTTTGATTGAAGCTAGTATCCTGTTTGTACATGAAGCTCCCACAAACGGGTAGCGCCTTTGGAAGTATGACCTCCTCCAGCACGTTCTCATGATACCAAGAAAACTGATTCACTGTTAACATTGAAGGGTATTCCCTATCGATGATTGGTGGTATTGTCGGGAATTGATAAATAGTTGTTTAGCCTTTGGCACCCGGATTATTGTGTTGCTTCGCTTTGCCCTCTCTTTTTGGCCAGCTGATATCCTACAAACAAACGGACGGATGTCGATTTGGTTGGCCACTGCCTTGCAACCAAGGTTGAGAAGCATCCCTGGGTTAAGGCCATCTTGGACAAGAGGGGTTCCTGTTACAGCCGGGCCCTGATCCGCGCGACTTTTGTGTGGACAGAAGTCTTCTGGGCCTTCATGTTCTCGGCTGCAGGTGCTCTGGCATGAGAGAGGTTTGGGGATGTGGCAATTTCTCAGCCTGCCTGAGATGAGCAAGCCCAATTGCCCAATGCTTTATCATTGGCTAAGCTTTGAGGGATCCACCTTAGTGGCCAGCTCACAAAGGGGCCGCTGTCGGCCAGGCTTGGGTTTGTTGGTTGTCATTCAATCCCGACATAAAGCCACGATACGTATTTCGGCAACTAGTTCCATGGTCATGTGCAAATTATTTAGCGATTCTGCATCAATAAAAAAAATATTTGCCAGTGGCAAATCCTAGCAGTGCGATATCGTTTTCGCACAGAATCTTGCACTCTCCAACATTTGTGTTTTTTTTTTTTGTGTGTGTGTTTTTTTACAATGCGTGTGGCTTCGAGTCATACCAATCCTTGCCACAAGGTGTTGGACCTGCAGAAACCAAGGCATTGCCAACATCCAAGCCTTTGTTGGTGCCTTCGGGTTTACATCTCTCACCTACTATGCGCCTTTTGCGGCTTACTGGAAGCTGCTGCGGAGAACATCGGACCGGAGAGGAGCTGAGCTGGCATGCCTGATCTTTATTCTGGCGGGCTTGCTGTTGACAATCGTTGGCTCGTTGCCCAGCTGACAGAGTGAGGTTGTGAGGATGGTGTGTTTAATTTTTCGGCTTCCGGGTAATCGCTATGTTGAGTTCATGCACATGCACGTGGCATCAGGTTGCAGTTGAGACAGTAAGACTGCTTGCGCACCTCAACATCCAGGAAGACCCAACACCGAAGTGAGGATTAGAAGCGCTCAGTTCATGTTGGTTGTCAGCTAGCTGAGGTATTCCTCGATTTCTGGCATGGTCGAGGAGATCAATAAGTATCGACTATTTGACACGTCGACCTGCTCCGTGTCTGACTTGATGAGTACATCTTCTTGTCAAAATCCCTGCCGTGAAGCATATGGATACGACCCGCAAGATTGCCAGGGCTCCTAACTTGTACAGTCCTAGCTCATGTATTGGGCAACGCGGCATGGCGAGGATGTCATCAACAGTTCTCGTTGCCTGCAAGGATGTGTTTTTGGATGATGCACTTTTGTATCACAATTGTGAGGGAGCAGTAACATTCCTTTTCCTCACGGCCCAGTTCCAGGCGTTTGTGTGAAGGTGATCAATCAACAGTTAGCGTTGCAGTGATGTGTGTTGTGGAACTCTGCGATGCACTTTTGTTTCGTGCTTGTGAGGAGCAGTTGATTTTCCTCACTGTCAACTTCCGCGCGGCTCTGTTGAAGGTTGTCCCGTGCACGTCCCACAGGCAAATATGATAATTCTGAACCATGAGCATGCGGAAGAAACCTTAGACCGCGGTAGATCCCGGCAATGTACAGAGGTCTCTGCTAGAGATCATCGGTTGCAGCAAAGGGACGTGTGACTAAATGGTCACAACCTAATTATGTGCCTTCCCACCGATATGAAAAAGGACAATGAGTTCCAAGGGTCTTCCTTCAGGTTCCATGTAGGCGGGTGGGTGGCTGGAGTGGTGCGTGGTGTGCGGCTGTGGGGTACGGGGGTGGGTGGAGCATTGGAAGTGTCAGAACATGCTGGCATTGTGTATTATTGGCCTTCACAACCAAAAAGGTTTGCCGTAATGCTCGCCTTGCCCCTCTGAATCAATCAAATGAGCGAACGCGTCCGGAACCGGGCTGAACATTGACCCTGCCGCACCTGCCACACGAAATTCAACAAGTCCACGGAGCCGCTGGAATGTGTTACTACACAGCCCTAGGAGGGCAAGACTTTCGTCCTCCTGAAGTATTGAGTGCATTTTGGACTGTTGTCACCCGCTGCATGTGAGGCTGTGGGTCATTCCTCGCAAAGTGGCGAGGGCCTTAGATTCCTGGCTTGCTTTGCGACAGTCAAATATACCCTGCCGCGAAACATGCCAGCACACCGGCGTTTGTCTCAAGACCAGGTGCCCGCAGGTTACCCACAGGGGCAGGCCCAATTTGCATGTTACCAGTACTCATCCACATACCCCTTGGTTATGTTGATCCCTCCTCCCTTCGGCATCATATTTGCAGTACATATAGCCCCACATATGCATGCAACCCTCTCATGCCCTGCGGCTGGCCAATTCTCGATTTTACAATTTTAACATGTATATGTATATATATATATTATAATATACATATTGTACACAGAAACGGAGTAGAAGGAGAGACAGCGGGATCGCTTTCTTTAGTGGCCCTCAACAAGGGATCACGATGGCCCTCATCGAGGTACTCACGAAATGTTCAATCAGTTTGAGCTTTGAAGGGCTAACATGTTTAGGGGCCTGCCTTGTTTACCGCACTACGAAGGCCGGGAACTTCAATTTACTCCCATTGATTCCAACCAGCTCTTTCGCTTGTTGACAGGTTTTTGCCCAAGCTACTTATACTACTGTGGATGGGCAGAAACCTGCACCATTTGGAGTGCATGAAGCCCCAACAATACTGAAACAAAGCGCCTGCCAGCTGGTGCGGAATGGATTTGTCCATCCACAGTATGGTTCCCGTGTCTGGGAGTCAGGTTGTTGAGGGCATCCACCTCGCTCTCTCTGAGGTGCAGTCCTTGCTACAGAAGGATGCGTCCGGGGGCCCACAGACTGCGCTGGTATAGTATTTCGCAGGGCCCGGTTGGGACCTGAATGAAAATATGAGATGGCCTTATGGAGCGCGAACGGAGCTATCAGCCGCGCGATTATCCGGAGGATCAGCAAGCTATGGCCCTGAGCTCGGAGGCCCCTCCAAAAGTTGGTCTCCTCTTGTTTTTTGAGCAACATTGCTCAAGCAAGTTCGAATTCGCCTAGCGACTAGTCAACTAGTCGACTAGTGGTGCGACCGCGGTTTTTTCGTGGAACCGTCTTCTTCCCCTCCCAGCTTAGGCATCGAGGAGACGCTCGGCTCCTGAAGCAGCGCGCTCACGACGATATCGTCTCCATCTTGAAGACCTGGTACAGCCAGGGTCTAAAAACTTCCCCCCTCGGAGCCGCCCCCAGGATCACGGAGCTGCGGTCAGAGAAAGATGTTAAGTCAGACAGAACAAGACGTATTTCATAAATGTGTTTTCAAGGTTGTCGGGCACGACACATGCCTTGTTGAGGCATGCATGCACCGATTTAGTTGTACATTGCCAGCACCCACTTTGATTCAGTTAGGTGGTGGAGCTCTTAGCCGGCAAGATAAGGCGGTCAACCTACTCAAGTGATAATGCTAAACGCGATGGGTGTCCGTGTATGGAAGCCCTTGCGCAGCGTTTTTCCAAATTGCGGCTAATGCTTTACTCAGTGTCTTGTATGGCGATGCAATAGTTGCAATGTATAATAAGTTTATCGCTGGATAGCGGGACAGTATTGAACCTACATCAAGTACTACCAGCTGTCCAATAACTCCATCCCAGCAAGGTTTCGGGATGCATTCAGCCAATAGACAGGATGCAAAGTACTCACTGAGGCGAGCCAACCATGGGCTTGTCAGTGCGCCTCTTCGACCCGTATGGGTATGCCTTTAAGGCTCGGAACCGGACGTTTGGTATGGGCTCTTTGAATCCGGAAATCCTTGCGAAAGGTTCTGACCAAGTGGTCATATTAGTTGTTCTCCCATCATATTTCCCCAGATAGCTGAAAGCTATAGGGGTTCAAGCTTCAATTAATTAAAGAAGGGAAACAAGGGGTGGGTGCTGTTGTCGCAGGGTGCTGTTGTTGCAGGGTGCTGCTGCAGGCTGTAACTCAGTTGCGCAGGGCGAGTCCTGGTGGACTTGCTTAAAGCGCCGGCTTGCCGATGGGCGTGACGAGCTCGGAATACGTGCAGACCGTGGGTGGCAGCACGAGACCGGCCCAGCAAAACAACATCGTGCTCCACACGTCTTTGCTTCGATTCAGCTGTGTGGGGTTCGGCTGTGGGGCGCTTGGCTCAGGGTTGCGCGGGGCGAGTATCTGCAGATGTGCGCCTTGCCGATGGCGTGATGAGCTAGGAGTACGGTCAAGATACTGCGGGTCGTGCTTTTGCATGATGCTGTTTCACGGTGCTGCGGCAAGGTGCTGTGGCAAGGTGCTTTTGCAGGGTGCTTTTGCAGGGTGTTGCTGCGGGGTGTTTTCGCTGCTGCCTTGGTTCGGAAGATACTCTCGCATATTTGGGCGGTAGTATTGCGTGATGCTGACGCAATGCTGCTTTTCTCTAGAAATTATACTGTTTTCTGAGGGAAGCGCTTTTGGTATGCTCATAGCTGCTGCATGTTGCAAGAAAATACTCGTGTGTTGCACTAGTTTGGCGGTAGCATTGCGTGATGCTAATGCGGCGTTGCTTTTGCTCCCAAAATCTAGCGTTATGTTTTCGCTCCAAGAATCAAGCGTTGTGTTTTGGCGGGGAAAGGCTTTTGGTATTCTGTGCATTCCCCTCTCCCGAACAATGAAACGTCCCCCCCCTTCATTGAAAAACATCTTAGGAGAGTTTTTATTATTAGGGTCCCCCGGTTTTTGGTCAGAGCTGCTTCAGATTGGCTTGTTTAGTATTGGATTCCAACTGGAGAAGTGGAGCCCCTTTGATTTGCAAAAACAGTGCTCAAAAGGCAGTTTCCGAGAAAGAACTTTGGACAACCGACACCCAATAATAAAAACCCTGATTTGATTGAAAGACACCTTCTGAAGGGAACCTTGTCACGCAAGGAAACCCTTCGGTAAACACCCCAATTTCAAAGTATGGTTGAGGGAGGCAGACAAGGTAGGGAAGGGGTCACGCCTAATAAGCACGTTTTGGGATTTACCGGGCTTCCAGAGATTTTCGTTTTGGTTGGCAAATTGTGGGGTCGGCTGGGGGGGTTGTATTACTGCGGGTCCCTTTATCAAAAGCAAGAAGGGATTCGTGTTTTGTGCGCAGAAATGCTATTGTATATCTTTGTGGTGGAACACTTGATGCTAACGCGCTGGTTTGTTTTGCCCGCGAGAAATGATGGCATTATGTTTTCTAGGGCGGAGTTGCTCAACGTGTTCTGTAGTTGCTGATTTGTTGCCGGTAGTTCATCGTGCATATGTTGGCTGTTTCATTGTGTAATGCTAATGGGACGTTGCTGCTAAATATTTGGGGTTGCGCTTTCGCATGGAAAGGTTCTTAGTATGCTTTGCAGCTCCTTTGTTGCCGGAACATTCTGGTGTATTTGTGCGCTAGACTTACGTGCTGCTGATGCGTCGTTGCTAGCATATACTTTCACGACAACACCCCTTTGAGCATTGCCCAGGAGGCGACGTACTTGTGAAACAATCGGAACCACACAGTAGTAGTAGTAGACGTCAGAAGGGAAGTTTCACACCGCATTCTACATACACAGCGTACATGCAATAGATTGTCCCTGTTTTGGAAGGTTCCAACCACATAGAACAAATGGCAGTTTCGCAGTTATGATGCGGTGATCAAAGCAAATAATTGTTGCACTGCCTCGAACCCAATTGACGCAGCCCTTACGCAAAGTGGATGCTTTCCATTTACGGGGACTACGACGAATGTTAAAGTTGCCAACTACATACGTACAAAGGCACAATACGAACTTGAGGGTCTATGAGCTAGGCTCCTAAACAGCATCAAGCAGCCAGAAAAGTTAAGCCTTTCATAGCCTTTCTCACAATAATTGGATGCAAGGCAAATAAAGTTGGCTGGGCACATTTTACGTGCGCCGAATTCAGATCCACTCAGACAAGTCTCATATCAACCAGAATGCGCTGAACCTGTTCACAGTGGTAAACGCAGAGTCAAACGACCTAGACAACAATGGCTGTGTAGATCCTTTGAGGCTATCCCCAATTGAATGAGTCACTCACGTTTTGATGGCGACACTTCTTAATACAGAAATGTTATGCGTGCTGCTCAACAAAGGAAAGTAGAAGACTAAGCCAAACAACGACACATCTTACTTAGTTGCAGCCGACTTGCAGCAAAATGCATGACAGGCGAACCAGGTGCGTCGTTCCGTTTGCTCCGGAAAGTGTAGTGTCTTGTTGCGCTGTGTGTCCGAATCGATTCTTCCTATTTGCGGTCTATGCAGCTATAATTTGTGAACAGTTTGTGGTGGGGTGCTCTGAGGCAGAGCCTAAGTGCAACAAATCTGAATGAGGCTCAGCTGAATCCGTGAATACGAAACCAGGGGTTGCGCGGTCGCATGGGTCACTTGGTTTTGAAGAGGTGGTGTGTCTTTTTGCAAGCTGGAAAGAGATGTTTAGCCTTTGAAGCCATGGAGACGCCAGTGATGCCTGTCAGTTTCCACGCAGATCAAAAAGCCAAGACATGTTCCAGCTGATGCAGGTAGTTTCCTGTGACACGAAGGACACCATTTGCACACAGCGAACGCATCCTTGTCAAAGCAAGGGTTGCCAATTGCCACTACGCCGAGGAAAATGATACTTTGTCACTTTCTGTGGTCAGCTCGGTTGTTGACGATTGAAGCTTGAATGGAAGGAAACATGCCGAGCCACGTTTACTCAGCATATGGTTCATGGCTGAGAGGGGATGCATCAGATGGTTGTTTCCCTGTCAGGTACAACCAGTAATTGTTCACGAAAAGCTGTTGGTGGTTTAGACAATATATGCACGTGAAGGAATGAGTGATCAAATTACAATTGATCCAAGATCAGCACGTGCTCTTATTCGTCACTTGCCTGCAAACGCAACAGGAGGATACAGTAGCATCAAGGCCTTTGTGTGCACGTTCTTCTTCATGCCACAAAGTATCAGGCCAAACAGTTCTCCCTAGCCAATACATCATCGCGGTCCTCTTCAATGACGCGCTTACCACTAGGTCGTCTCTGCAATATCTATGTTGATAGCGTTGGGATGTAGTTGTGGCTGGAGCAATCCTCCACTTTTCGGCTTGGCGAGCAGGTGGCGCTGGTCGAGGAAGTCGAGATTCAGATTATTTCAGCTCGGGCCCGTGCTAAAAGAGAGCACGCTTGTTGTACGGATCAAGCAAGAGGTGGGGCCAAGCCGGACCACTTAAACAAATTCTGGCAGTGCAATCTCGGAAATATTGCACGTATAACAGGAGCCCTTTGCACATGATCGGCTGACACTGCTTGTCAACTGGAGCCCAGGGGCTAATATGAATCGGTGTGCTTGTGTTGAGTGCAAAGAGACAAAGCTGCTGATTGCCCATACCCAGGCTGGCAGTGTGACCTGCAAGGAGTATGATCTGCAGGAGCGGGTCCATGGCACACTGACACAGCCACGTGCCATGCGGCATCATGCGGATAGCTGGTGTCTGAATACGGTGCAGCATCCCAAAGCTTAGCAGCCGATTGGTGATGGCAGTGTCATCAACCAACCTCTTGTTGTAACTTGTGTTAGTTGGGGGCTGTAAGCTGAGCTGCGAAGGGCGCCCAGATGTCAGAAAAGATCCAAATTGAATTTGTCAGAGCTTTCGTCCAAACACCAACACCTGAAATAACAGGTTCCTTGCCCGGGGTGTTCTATTTGAGTTTGCTCGAGCAATTCAGTTTCATTTTTGAACTTTTTGACAGTTCTTCGTCATGTGCTAGTTGGTCAACTTTGAGATGCTTGGTCTCTTTCCACTGCTCTCTTATACCGGCTGTGTATTAGATTTCCTTTGAGAGCGTCAACCAAGGGAGTTCCATCAGAGGACTGGGCACTGTGCCTTTGGCGGGGGGAAGCTGATGCAACTCGGCGTCTTGAGCTTCTCTTCGCGGATGCAGGACATCGAGGCTACGAGGATATCATGCGTTTGCAGACCCCCAACTCCGAACTGTTCTGACATGTTTTGGAGACAGAGGAACAGTTTCGCACATCTCAAACATCCCCACTCGCTTAAACTGTTATTGTTTGGTGGTTTTGCTTCATGTCCAAGGTAAAATGAACATGGGACTGGGCGGGCCTTGGCGGGCTTTGTCGTCTTTTGGGGCTCAGGGTGTGTCATGGCGGTTTCTCACTTTGCTCGTAGCCGGTGATCTTTGTGGCGTCAATCAGTTGAAGCCTTCGACCAGTGGGCCTGAAAACGGACAGCGTGGACACGCCCTGTGGTACACGCCTTGGAGCAAACCTTCGACAGCCGCAAGACTTGGCGGTCGGAACTGAGGTCTTAGAATCCGGGGCCGGAGCCGCGGGGTCCTTCCTTCGGCTCACCCACGGCAAAGGCCCGGGCCCGGCACCAAATCGGACCCGCGGTCGCTCCCTTCGGATGGGTCCAGGGTGAAGGTTTGAAGGGTAGGCGATTCATGGCCCATCAAGGTCTCGATTGATTCTACAGTGGCCAGTTTACACCAATCAACTGATGTGATGCACACCGCAATCAACTGAATGCGTGCGTGATCAGAAGGATGCCATACGTTCTTCTGTTTGCATGCTGACACATTCTCGCTGACACATTCTCGCTGACACATTCTCGCTGACACATTCTCGCTTGTTGCGAGATTGATTTGATAGGTGGAAAAGCAACGCTATACTGTAAGATGCAAGACGTACAAAGGCTTGCGTCTCAGACATGATCCAGACGCTTCTGGAATATTGTGGAGTAGCGGCTGATCAGGACTGGCAAAAACCAACTGCACTCGTTGAAATCCAGTGTTTTAGCATTCTTCAAGCAACTGGGAGTGGAAGTTGCATCCGTTCAGCATTGAACAGCGCAGCCAACATCCTAGGGCTCCAAAAGCCTTATTTTGAGACGAACCGACTTGTTTGTGTGTGTGTGCTTGCTCCCTTTTTGGATTGTTTTGCGTCAAAAGGAAGCCACTGAGAAGCCACCATAAGAGACCTGAATGGAATCCATGTCGACTTGGGCATGTTTGAAATGAGATACTCCATGGGTATCTTGTTTAGGTCTTGCCTCCAAAGGTATACCATACATCTGTGTGATTTCCCTTTTAACGTGACCCCACAAGGGAGAGAACCCCACAGTGCCCCAGAAGGTCAAATTGGGAGAAAGGTTTCTTGGTGTAGGAAGATAGGGAACCACTGAACTCTATGGGTGTTTTAGATTTTTGCTGTTGGACAAGTGCTCTATGGAATTCGATACCCGATGCAAATCGTTTGTTTTTTTGCCCTCATTGCGAACCCAACCAACCCAAACCAACCAAAAGCCACTTAACCCCTTATCCAACCAACGGCCACAGCTGCCAACCGGGAACCATAGAATCCGATGCCAGGCCAGGCCTGGGCAGCTTGGTGGGGCCTCATGGAGCTGCTGGGCACACAGGTCTCCCCACACATCAGCCGCCACCCCGTGAAGGCACGTCCAACCGGTCCCCGACACAAAAACGACGGATGTGGCTCGGCGTTTTGGTCTGGGTCCAGTGAAGTGACATCCTCAAAAATGACCTGTTCACAGTGAGAGATCCAGACGTTCAGTTTCTTTTTTGGGGTTCCGAGGTGTTCGTCGAACAAGCCGACAAATGCTTGGGTTCTTCCGTTTTGAAGCGTAGGATGCCTTTTGGAGGCATGCACTTGTGAACTCAAACAGATGCCAAAAAGACACTCCTGGAAGGCGCGACGGTGTCCTTTCGGAGTGGCACTAAACTCTGATTGGCGCGTTTGGAGATATCCGAGCATTCTGACTAGGCGACTTTGGAACTTGGAGCGCACTTTTCAAGTTCCATGTTTCGTCCTGGGGCAAAAAGACCTGGCAAAGATGAAATGTCATCAGCAATTTGAAGCTTTTGAAATGTGGAATCTGTGGATCTTGAACTAGCGATGCTGACTTTGACTGGTCGGTTTGAACCCGTCCCAGAAAGTGAGAGAATCCAATAGTGCAACTTCGGCGGAACAGCAACGTTTCAGAGCAGACCCGATTGAAGTACGCAGTCACACAGCTCAGCTCTCAATCCCAGCTGTGTTGATTGCCTGTATTGCTTGATGTTCTTGCTGCTGCTCTTGTTGTTCTTGCTGCTTTTGCTGCTGCTGCCGCCGTTGCCGCTGCTGCTGCTGGTACCAACTCTTGCTGCTACCACAGCTGCAATTAATTGCTGCTGCTATCAGTTGTCGCTGCTAGCAGTTGCTGCTGACGCTGCTTCTACTGGTAGTGGTGGTCGTTGTCGATGTCAGGTTGCGATCAGCTTTCTCAAATTTCAGGAAAAAACATTAATCCACCAAAGAAGCTGCTGATGGCAAGGTATATATCTCCTTGTGCTTTGCAATGTACGTCGGCCGTTTTGTTGGATGAGTGTGGAATTTTCTTGTTGAGGGTTTCACCCACACCGCCTCTGAGGAGACTTGAGAGATTCATTACAATATGAGTCTGCCAGCTGCCACAGTGGCTGCCAGGCTATCACGGACTGCATTATTTGGCGCCTCACTCCACCCAGCCTCAGGCAGGCTCGACTTGAGCGCTGCTGGTGCGTGTCGTGGAAGTTTACGTGTGCGCATCAGTGTGTCCACGGTACGTAGAATGATAGCCTAGAAGGGAGATGATGAAAAAGGAGGCCACTTTGTGGATGAGGGAAGCTGTATTTCATGCCTTAGTCTGGTGTCTTCGGACATGTTCAAGTGTTCAGGCATGAACACACTCGGTGCATTCCGGTGCGATCAGAAGAAAAGACGAGCTGTTCGACAAATTTGTCAAAGGGCTGTAAACAATGCTGACATGTTGAGACTTTCTCATACTCGGAGTCCAGGGCAAGTGATCGTAAGCACCTGACAAGCCAAGCGTCAGCTGATGTCAGCTGAGTCATTGCCATGAATTGCAGTTGCAAGAGTCCCATTTTGAAACCTGTGTCCAATGTGGCGAATCATTTGGAAGCCAATCGCTTTGAACCAAACCATGATGATTCGAGAACACGATCTGGCATCAACACTCGGAAGATTTCTTCGTGGCACTGGGGCCGGGCCTCAGGAAGCTGCAGAAGGCCTTTCCAGCGGAATGCCGCATCCTGGAGAAGGCTGGCGTGTCCATGTCCTGTGATCGGTGACATGGCCGTATGTCGTCCCTCCGCTCAAAGGGATGTTCACCCACCTCGCGGTCAAAAGGCGTTGCTGGGAGTTAACATCTAGGATCAATCATGATCAATCCTTCAACCGGGACCTGTGACAATTTGTAAGCCGGGATCCCTCAATGAGGCAGGCTTTGCCCATCGGACTGGGGGTGCTTGTAGTCTTGCATGCACGTTGCTTTTGTGAGTTCCTTCGCAGGCTGCAATGATCCTTGTCTACTGCTTTTGTGGCGATTGGGGTCCCTACTTGAGACTTGGTGCATATTGCGGAAACAAGTAAGGCCTCAAGGCCTTGTCAATTGACAACCCTGTATTTCCTGGTGCCAAGGCTAAAGATGCCTTTTGTTAAAGCGCAGCTCCAATTCAGCAGCACCCAGCAGATTTATTCCCGTTGCCTAAATCCAATGGACGTTCTACCTTCAACGCGTGACTGTCCCCGGCGTTGTTGAATTGCAGATTGCGGGCTTGAGCATGATACTTTAAGTATCATGCTCAAGCCCGCAATCTGCATTACGTACTTTGGAGCTCACCCAACCATGCGAGGGATGTCATTGCAGATCTGCGCAGAGCCTCCCACACTTTACAACACTCAGTCCTCCAGTGGTGCCCTATGCTTCCTTTTTGCTGGGTGCCCCATGTGCCCCACGTGCCCCCGTGGCATGAGTAGACCACAGTCCCCTTTGGATGGCATGCGTCCCCGCGGGACAGGTAGCGCTGCACCATGCGCAGATCCTGCAGCCTAAAGCCATGGCGCTTCATCAGGCGATTGGAGAGTCCAAGCCCAGTGGCGTGAGTGGCGGTTTTCGGTCTTCCGTTTGTTTGTTGTTGTTCTTGTTTGTTTTTTTTGGTCGGGCAGGATGGTGTTTATGCCATGTGTACTCAGGAGGCGATCTGACACTTGGGCGATTTGCGCCCAGCACCCATCTATGCTTCTCAGCTTCACAATGATATCAGCCTTTTTCGTGGGTTGGAATGTATGGGCACCAAGTGAATGGTCGACAACCCGCCGACCTCGACCAAGCCTTGCACACTGCGTTTTGTAGCCTTGCTCGATGATTCTGTGGATGCCCAACACGCGTTTCGACGCCTGGCCTATCACTGCCTATCACTTGGGGCAACTGCATGGGGCAGGCAGGCTTGTCAGACGCCGACGCCGCAGGCGCCGTTCTTCCAGGGCGCCTCCCGCGGTTTCCTGGAGGCCTTGCAGAAGGCGAGCACGCGATGGATCCTGGCCTCCGGCGAGGCACGTGCTCGTTGGGAGCCGGTGCCCGTGTTTAGAGGGAAACCGAAAAACCGAAGCCATTTTGGGGTACCCGCATTTGGAGAAAGCCTAAATGGAAAAATCAACATGCGACTTGAAGTCCATGACGTTCTTGAATGGTTGCTGCATGATACCTCCATTGATCAGGTTGAACTTGGAGAGATATGCCAAGAGGTGAGGAGTCGTTTGATTCGAGGCTTTTGGCTACGCTCACTTTATGACGGTCACAAACACGGGACATCAACTGCTTTAGGGTCAACCATGCATACATCCCTTGTCAGCACAAGTGGGACAGAGTGAAGTGTGTGGTGGCCATCATGCTCATAGCGAGCCATGTTATGGTTGCTCTTCTTGTTTCGTGTGTCATGACTAGTATTGTGTTCATGTCTATGCATTGTTTTGTTTGTGTGTATGTGTGTGTGTGTGTTATTTTTGTCGTTATTGTCTTTTGTCATTGTTGTTTGGTTGTTCTTGCTGTTCCTCTCTTTTTCATTGTTCCCATGGTTCCTGTTGGTGGTGTTGGTGTTTGCTCCTGTCGTTGTTGTTGAAGTTGTTGTTGGCATCAGCTCTTTCACGAGGCACAGGCTCGTTCATTTGTTGCGCTCGTCAGCATTCCACAACGAACTGGCAGCCAGCTGCCTGTTCACTTTGCACGCCGGTATGCTGGGTCATCCGAAGGTCGTCTACGAGAAGGGAAAGACCGATTTGACCCGGGACCTCTTTTGCGTGGCCCGGGGCACTGTTCGTGTGGTCGCCGCAAACGTGGATAGCGCCTTGGAGCGTCAATTGACAGTTTGGATGGGCTCAAGACTCCGTGTGGTTGGCGCACTGCTTGTATCAACCATTGACAGTCAGCTTTGCTCGAAAGAATACGTTTGAGTTGCTTGTGTAAACAGACTTGGGGGAAAGAAACTGAACTCCACCATGGTTTCGATGTTGATAGTCAGTGCTCCACTTTGAGATGGATCGACACCTAGACGTACTATTGTTACTGTCAGACGTATGAGCTTGCGTGGCGTTCGTTGTTTTGGATCAAGTAGCCATTTGACTGGATCAAGTTGGCCACAATCAAGCTTCTCGAGAAAGAGCCAAACTCCTCAACGAATGCCTGGCAAATTGTTTTGCTGTTCGGCTCACATTAGGTTGGGAAAATGTGTATGGGTGTGCGTGTGCGTGTGCGTGTGCGTGCGTGCGTTCGTGTGTCAAAGCCGGCGAAAACAGTACACGCTGCAAGATTTGTTGGTGGAAGTTCTTGGCAGTCGCATGAGGTGTAAGGTAGGCGGGAGGCGGAAACTGTGTTCCCGTTCCTTGCCCGAGGAAGCCGTCTCATGGCTGCGGCGGGCCGACAGACAAGGCCGGCCGCCTTAGAGATACCCAAAGAAAATAGCCTAGCTGGTCCAATGAAATTGGGTGCAATTTCAATGTGAGGATAGACGACTGATCAACTTTCCGGAAGTTTTACCCAGTTGGATACAGAGGTTGCACGGAGCATCTCGGAGCAGAGGGCTGTGTTTCTCTTATTTTCTGCTTAGAACCTGATGTAAAATGTCAGGCTCGAGACAGCCACATGTGATGATCAGATAAGGCCACCTGAAGCGCAAGTTGACGAATCTTAGGACGGGACAGTAGAGCTCAGATAAATACAATGTTGGGGAGCTTGCTGAAGTCGCGCAGCATCTTTTCTGACTTTACCTTTTGGACAAATCGCGCTATTCTGCAAGAGCAACTGGTGCTATCCACAAAGCAGTTGTCGTGACGCCAAGTTAGGACACGAGTGCCAAAAACATTGCAGAACATGCTTCAGGAAACTTCCGCTGCAAGTCCTACTGGAAGTTGCTTTCATGGGTGGCTTGTGAGGTATGCAAAGAGCGACGCGTATGGGAGACGTTTGTTTTTTGTGTCTGGATCGTGATCATTTGTGGTTGTTTGAAGATGGGCAGTGGCTAATGTACACTTTTGTTTGCTTCAGCATGAGCTGCTTGTTCCAATGTTCAGGCCAGCTGTTCGCGAGAGACACAGCGATTTGATTCTGGCTGGAGTCATTGAAGCTAATCTGGCACAATGTTGAGATGGGAATGACCAAGATGTAGCAATAGATACGCCAACGGCACTGACGTTTTGCCTACGCCCTCTGCTGTGTATCGAATCATCTTAGGCGAGCTGGCGTACAGGATGAGCTGCTGGGTGAAGGTATCTGGGCAGCAGCTGTTATTTACCCGCATAGTTACCTCTAAGCAGGGTCCACTTTAGGTAGTCCCTTAGAATATTGTGCGATTATGGTCAGGCAATTGGCGAGACTGGTATCAGTGCAGCTGCGGAAACGTTTCAGGATTTGCTCAATATAACTAAAGACTGCCCGAAACAGTTCTTTAGCTGCCTTTGATGTCCAAGATTGACATTCAACAGGATATCATCAATGTTGCTGATTTGTGGCAATTATAGGATTCTGGCTCTTACCGTTTGATTCCTGTCCACTGGCATGTTTGCTGATGTTAGACATCGGTCCAAATAGGACCCTTTCTGTTCAGAGCTGGCTCTGTGACTAGGCTAGGCTGTGAGCTTGTGGTGCATCAATGGATCGCCTGACATTTTCGGAGGAAGTGTTTGACACGCAGCCATTGGCGATTCTTGGAGCTTGCAAGGCGTGTTTTGCAGCGACGTCATATGGCCTGCCCAGCAAACGTCCATCAGCCTGAGCTAAGGAGCAGTCTTCGGGGAGAATCTTGCTCTTCAGCTGAGAAATACTCGAGCCATGTCTGTAGTGTCCGAGACAATTTGCGACCTCCACGTGATGCCAGGAGCATCTTTCAAGCAATGTTGTGTTCCGTCACGAGCTCAGCAAGAAATGTTGCCTGCTTGGATTGGGCATGGCCTACAAAAAGCTTTGCCAATGTGTGTTTATAGAATATGTGTCTGCGAATTTCACATGTTGGTGTGTGCTTGAGTTGGGCAGCCACAATGTATCTCATGTATGGATCCAGCATGGCCGGTACGACTCAACCAACAAACAGCAAGTCACCGCAAGAGAGACCCAGACAGCGAAGCCTCCTGCAGGAGAAGCGTTGAACGAGGCCTTGGCACAGTTTCCAGATGAGTTGAAGAGATTCTTAGACCTTCTGGAGGAGATCTCGAGCTGTCACATGACCTTTTGGGGTGTGGCACCCCTCACAACCACCCAGCGACCGCGCCCTGAAGAGCCTGTCAGCCTTCAAACATTGCCGTTCAGCGGTAGAGGTCTTGTAGCTGCAGTGTTCACCCACCAACATGTTTGGCACGTTGCGCTTGCTGCGGTTGCAATTGAGACATGCAGTGTAGTCTTTAAGCCCTCTCAGCGCGATGGATGTATACTGCAAGCCCAGTTTGGATGGGTACAATCTGCTTCGCACAAATCCGGTTGATTGGTTCGGTGACGGGGCGCAATCTTTGAGATACGCGCGTGCGGCTCATTGTAATTGAAACAATAGCATGTCGTGACTTGTGAGTCAGGTAGCAAGCGAAGCTGTCAGCCCGAACTTGAAGACATTGTTGAAGATAAGTTCAGCTATCACCTATATAAACAGGCAATTTTGCGATTTTGACGGAGTGCTGTTGCGATTAACGAGCTGTCGGGAATGTACAGGCCTGAGTGTGCGGTGGAGGGATTGCCGCGAGGTTCTAGGAAGATTTACTCGAGCAGGGGCTCTTGCTGGCGTTTCTTTGAACTTCTGAAAGGAACAGCGGCTGGATGTTTGGCTTGATAGGCTTGACAATTGCTCAGTGTCGCCTTTGGACTTCTCAAAGCAAGATACATTGGTGTCCACGTGGCATTGGCACTATACACCACCCTGCGACCAAGCAGCCTTCAGGTCTGTCAAGGATGCGTTCCGTTGACTTCAATCAAGTACCTCGTGGCATGCCTGCATCACGAGAAGACAATCGCATGCTATCACGCTTGTTTACCACTGGTTCATCCCGAATGGAAGAGGCGCTTCGCTGAGGGTTAATAATACAATACGAATTTGCTACTAAGTTATGTAACTACGACGGTTGGGAAGGAGTTTGATGATGATGTCACATTGAACAATGATGAGTTTTGCTATCCTAGGGAAGAAAGACGGTTCATGCCGCAGTGCTCTGCCCAATTGGTGCTGCTCAGGGGCGAGTGTTGGCACACCCGAGATGTACGGAGATTGGTAGGTAGGGATGCAGACAATATGTCTTAGTCGCTTGTCTTCGACACACCACTTTTTCATACGTGTGTTGAGGAACACACACACATTTAGTCATGCGTGGAGCAGTCACACCTGCAAGTTGGCAAACCACGCCCGTGTACAGTGATCCGCCTTTCAATCAACATATTAGGCTCGCTAAGTCTAGTTGTTCATCCTGTCTTCCAATGCACCGCCCCCACCCCCAAAAAAGAAAAAAGAAAGAACAACAAGCCAAATTCACGAAGAAACTATGCTCGCACATTCATGCTTCATTTGGCGCGGTGGTCAAATGTTAAACCGTTTCAAGTGGCCGGTTCCTTTCGCCTTCATTTTAGAATCTACCGCTGAGGCGGGAGCTCCTTAGTTCAAGCCAAATGGATATGTTTGTCTCAGAGCTGGGGACCCCCAAACATAGCTAGCTTCCTTTGGGCTTCCCTTTAGATACCAACCAAACGGGGTCCACCATGTTGAGACACTTCCACATTGGGCAAGTTGTTCTTCATAGCTGCATCCCACGGCAGCTTCCTCAGCTGCTTGCACACTGGGTGAGTGCAGGAGCGTGGCTATGGCGTGGTTTTTCCACAGGAGTGGACTGTCGTGCAGCTGCAGCATACTGCAACATACTGCAACCCTGTCGTGCTCGGTAAGGCCTTGGACCGTTAAAGTGTTGCAATTGCTGCCGTGGCCAGTCTTCCGCTTGACACCTGAGAGAAGTCCTATCTGGGTTGGAACAACTTATCGAGACACAAGGGTTGGGAAGTTGTCATGCAACCTAGCATGTCCAGTTGATAAAGGACTCAAAGAGGAAGTTGAGAGGCAGCAAGCTAGCAGTGAATGGTCCCGCACTAGAATTGCCTGCCTTTTGTTGTAATTGAGGGGTATCTAGACCTACTAGATGACCATTACCTTTGCTGGTCATGGAGGTCGGCCACAAAGGTGCCTGACTGAACACCACAAACGGGGTTTGTGAGTTGTAATTGCACACACACACACACACACACACGCGCGGGCATTAGATATGTCCGAGTGCCAGCAGGTATTGATCAACACCAAACTGAGTTTTAGAGTGCTGGAATCCCTATCCTCAGAAGAGAAGTCTTCTCATCGCACAGATACGTGTCACAGCCATGTCCTTTTCGGTCAGTTCATTTGAAATGGTTACAGGTTTCTGTTTGGTTCCAATCATTTGCCATTACTCGTTCAAAAGGACACCTTGGGGTTACCGCCACTCCGAGCACAAGGGCGTTTCTCAATATGGGGAATCCCGAAAGATGGGTTCTCTTTCGGTGTCCCTTACGAGTGCACATCCGGGGCCTCTATTTTGAGAAGCCCCAGCCTATCCCCAGGATATGGCGGAGATTGGGCGCCTGAGCAGATTCCCCCGCGACTTCCTGGAGCGCCTTAAGGAGAAGCTTGGCTGATTTTAGCCTTAAGAGGCTGCTTGGCCTTCTTTTTGCCTTCTTTTCGCCTTGCTCATGATGGAGTCCTTAAAGCGTGTTGAAGGCAAAGGGCACCCAGGTTGCTATCCGACACCTCACACGTTTTGCTTGGCGGGCCGTCGAGCTTACGTGGTCCTTGGGCCTGTGAGGGATGTTGCTGGGTCACCACAAGATGAAGCTGGATCTTTCAGAATGCTGCATAGTGGTTCTTGTCGGCGGATTTTGGCTTTTGGGGCCTTGACAATTGACCGTTCTGATCCTCGTTCTGCATGCGGGTGTGATCAATCCAATGCACCCACTTGAGCACCCACTTGGGCTGCCCCCTAATACGAAATGTTCAGTCTTCTGGCCAAGGCTTTGCCGACAGAAGGTCGCCTGCAGCGATCCCAGTTGCCAAAAATCAGAGCACTGGGACTTCAACCACTGAACCTGATGTCTGCGAGCCGCGCACGTGTCGGAACATGTTGTTGCCACTTGGCGAGCTGAGGCGGTTGCATGAAGCTTGCGCAAGAAGGTGAGAAGGTCCAGGCCATCCGCATCGTTTTTCGAGGCCCGCCGTACATGAATTGTCACACAAACAACCGGCAAAATGGGCGGCTTGCTCCCACTTGAGGAGCGGTCCACGAAGTCGCACACAAAAAGCACAAGCTTGATCAAGTGATGCCTGTGGTCAAAGTTGGTGTCCGTGACTTGCTATATTGGAATACTGCTTGCAATGGTTCCGTTGAGTTGCAGCTCAGGGCATTGGCTGATGTAACTGGGCTGATTGACTTTCATTGGAGCCATCCCATTTCAAGAAGAGCATGTTAAAACGGTTGAGGACCAGATTCCAGAGTTGCAGGGTTGCTGCCTTGAAGGCAAGGTCACTGCGGACAAAGAGGACGTGGACTTTCAGCCGCACGACATCAAGGCCTCTCCAAGGTCCAATTTGCAAGCTCAGACTGCGCGTGTCACTGTCATCCTGATTGAATTCCCTGTCAATTCTTACTTTCATGGCTGTGGAAAAGATGCCAATGAAGAAAACCAGAAACCGTGATCGGCATTGCTGGTTACACAGGGTTTTGGGTTCTGCATATGCGAATCATGAGCCCGGGTGGCCGGTTCAGTGTGGAAGATGCATGTCGCCATGTGAGCATAAATTGCGTGTGAGTGTGCAGAGCCATGGCTTGCCCTTTGAGCTCTGAGCAAAGGACTCCATTCCCAGGGTTCAAAACTGGAATCATAGCTAGAGTCTGTGTCTGATATGATGAAATTAACAGTTCCCGGCTGAGCAGCTGCATTCTTGTTCCGGCGCTCAGCTGCTCCGAGTCGTGGCTACATTTGTGGAACCCGTTCTCCCAATGAACCTAGTCGCCTGAACCATCCTACTGCACACAGTTATATATATATATTACTAATATATATATATATACATATGAGCAACCGTCAAAACTCACGTCAATGGAGATATGTATTCGGTGGACATCAGTTTTCCAAAAGTGCAAATTCCTGTGGGAAACGATGGGCACCTCCCAAAAACGATGCCCTTGTTTTGCATACATGAACTTTTGCAGAGTGAAGTTGCTTGCTTCGCTTTATCGTGGAGGTTCAAGCCGGAATGGAGACCCTCCAAACAACAGAAACCCATTACATCAGGACTTGGCAGCTTCTGGCTGAAGAGAAACCATTGTCGGTTGCCGCTGTTTGAAGCTCCGGGTGGCCATGCTTGAAGCAAAAAACATTTTTCAAAGAAGATGGGCGCCAAAGCGATGCCCAAAGCGATGCCCAAACGATGCCCTCAGCGATGCCCAAAGGTCACCAAGTTGAACAGTTGCCCATTTAGTTGCCAGACATGGAAGAAGCTGTCCGCAAGTATCAAAAAAGATTACAGAGGGCGCAGAAAGCAGCAGCGGAGAAGAAGGCAGTGCCTGCCTTTAACCAGCTCTGCGCCCTGTCTTCCAGACCCGTAATTGAGCATACGTAAGAGCGATGCCCTGGAACAACCAAACGTGGAAACATGTGTGAAGCGATGGGGACCTCCCAAATTTGCGGTGTCCATTGCGACGTACAAGGAGTTTAGACAGCCGCACATATATATATATATACACATCTTTTCCGGATGACTTCAACTTCTTTTGTAGGAAAGTCTCAGCTTCCTTGCCATTTCAGAGTGAAAGCCTGCATTTGAAGGTTTTGGCTCCAGATAGGATCGTTCTATGGTCTATGCAGAACTTCAGCTGCCACAATACGAACAGGGGATATCCAGGAGCTATTCAGAGCAGTTCTTCGCCTCTGGTTGCACGGAGTGTAAATGCTGAAGCTACATAGACCTGAATGGGTTCATGTTGTATCATATTGTGGTTCCCCTATTTGCGCTCGTCCTTCTCCATGAGCTTTGGGCTTTCTGATCTTCGAGCCTTTTCTTGCTTGGCACTTGGCAAGCTGTCAAGTCTTTGCCCGTCTTGTGTGCCCTCTCTCTCCCTACGCAATGACAACTGGCATACCCGGTGACAGGCCTTCATGAGATGGCCAATGTCTCGCATGTTGCTGTCGCAGCCGTCTCTTCTTGCCCGCCTGTTGCCTTGCCTTTTGGTAAGTCCCGATACGATATCCATGATAAGATGCACGTGCACCAGAAACACGTAAGCCACTAGGACACAGTGTAGCTATTGCAGAGAGGGGCGGACAGGGGTGCAGGACTTGGGGAAATGAAAGGAGATGGTGTGTGTTTGTGTGCGCATTCTGTTGGGAGATTGAGCAATTCCATGGTGGAAACAGTGGAAACGCAATGAAACGCATATCAGAAGTTTAATCAATCCGACATTGGGACAAGCTCTGGGCATTGGTTGGCTTTCAGCTGAGTGTCAAACATTGGCTATGAATGCCTCAAAGCACAGGTTTTGCGGTTGGGAACCGATCAGCTCCAGGCGCCGACCACCGTAGGCTCCTTTGCTGCTGTAGACCCTGATTGCCTATCTCCAGCCGGGGCTCACGGGGGCGGGCAACCCCCAAACTCGGACGGGGCAAGCTCTATGTTTGAAGCGATGTCAATTTGGTGCCCTCGGATTTCAAAAACAAGTACATCTAAGTATCGGCACAGGCACCGAACAACTTGTTGCATCATCAGCGCAATTGAGTTCTTGTCAGCCGGATTTCGTGCGAGTCAAGAGTCAACATGGCTGGCAGACAGCCCTTTTACGGGCTGGCTCAAGTCCTTCGGCGCTCGAAAGATCCTCCGGGAGCAAGGATGGGGCAACATCACTAGTTCAGACAGTCGGTTGAGATTCAGAGTTTAGCAGTGCTGAGCAGGTGCTCGTTTTTGCAGGTGCATCATCGCGGTGGCGTGCGTTTGACGTGTTAGCAGGCGTAGTACTTTGGCAGATGAGCCCCCAGTGAGAAATAGGCCTGGTAGAGGTGAGGATTCGTAACGTGTGACACAACTCACTCATTGGCCGGCAGTTGCCTTCCGAGGTGAGCCTTACAGCGAATAGCTTGTGCGGCTACTTTGAGGTGGATGTGGCCGAGGCGAGCTCGAGCCATGGCTTTTCGACGCCAGCAAACCCCATGCCATTTGATATCAAATCGACATGGAATCTAAACAGAGATCAAGGCACGAGCACAGGGGAACTTGCCAAGTGCTATGCTATGTCAGCTCTCTTGCGAGCGTGGACAAGTCTGGAATTGCGAATGCTTTCTGCGCCTGCAGTGAGGGCAATCTGAGCCACTCAGAAACACGCCTTGTGTCCGGTGAAAGCTTATTAAAGAGAGGATGGACACACACACACACACACACTCACATACGCACATACACTGGCGACATCGCATCAACTGTCAGCAGACCACTGTCCTTGCAATAGCAGCCCCTTTTTAGCATGCGATATTCAACACATGAGCGCGCGGAAGCAGCACGTGACTAGATAGCAACTCCCAGCACTTAGGCATGAAGCATGAACCAGTGACGCCAGACAACAAGCACATCGCTCAGCAGAATAGCCACTCACCCAGAGATCTATACTCTCCACCACATCTGCAGGCAGGGCTGAAAGCACTGCCACTTCGCAAGCTGAAAGACATGTTGAATCATGTAGTTATCATACAACAGGTTCCAAGGTTTGGCAAGGGACTGGCTTGCACTGCTGTATTCGCTCTTGCCACCGAATATGTCCTCAACTCAATCAGCTGGAACGTGTGCGCTTATGTCTACTTTGGGATTTGGAATGCATTTGGCTTGCGTGTTTGCTGTTTTATTATGCGTCTCACGGCTCGCTCGTGCTGCGGCCAGTTGCAGAACCTGCTTGAAGACTATCCAGCTCTGCGTGCCAGCTGGCAGCTAGTGGTGGACGAGGAGGGAAATCTGAGCAAACCCTGCAAGATGCCTGTCCCTCCAAAAAATGTGGACTCTGATGTCCTCGTCGACTAGGGCAGATCCAGCTTGGGCTTGATCGGTGTTTGACTTGGAAGTCTATGTCATATGCGAGTAGATCATCGTTTTCGAAGGATCCCATGCCGGTTGCCGTGATTGGCTCATTCCAAATTCAGGGTTTTGCCCACACAGCCTTCGTGCCGGGCAGGGCCTGTGTGAGTTGTTTGCACAATTCGGGCCGTTATCAGGCAGCATGATGACCCAGTTGCCCTTGTTGGAAGGGGGTATCTATTCAGGCAAACCATACAAAAGTGTGCCCCTGTATTTCCATTGCC
The DNA here is from genome assembly GCA_963377175.1 of Effrenium voratum. Classification (NCBI taxonomy): domain Eukaryota; class Dinophyceae; order Suessiales; family Symbiodiniaceae; genus Effrenium; species Effrenium voratum. The sequence goes on along the minus strand of CAUJNA010002313.1, from coordinate 385,900 downwards.
TGAAGAAACATGCGTTTGGGAAACTGCTCGGCAGCTACGCAGTCCCAACAAGGTTAATCTGGAAACCTGACAGAAGCCATGAACCCGAATGCAGATGAATTGGCAACAACAGCTATCGCAGTTTCTTGTGCGACATTGCGGTAACATATTTGGCCAGCCTATGTGAGACGCATCTTGCGCGACGACAAGCCAAAGCAAGTCTGCAGGCAACACGCCAGTTTAGTACATGGCGTGTCAGATCGCAGCAATGATTGCGGTTGTAAGCTCCTTCGTTACCTTTCTGGAGCGTATTCTTGGTCTTTCCTTGCAAGGCTTTGCAACATCCTCCCTAGCTACCTGCCTATCTCTCCACCTGCCTATCTGTCGATGTACCTATCTGTCTACGCACCTACCAACTTCTGTACCGTCCTCTGCCTATCTCGCTATCTGCTATCCATCGGTTTGCACAGCTATCTCTCTAATGTTTCTTTCTATCCTACCCCGCCTAGTCTACGTATTTGTTTGCTATCTAACCTATCTATCTTCCTCATAGTTGTCCAATGCAAGCTCTCTATCTATGTTTCTATCCATATCGTACCTGCTTGTGTGTGTGTGTGTGTGTGTGTTTTTTTTGCCTGTCTATTAATCAATGTGTCCACCTGCTATCTCTCCATCCATCTATCTATATATTAATTCACTCAAGTTTGCATCATCGTGTTTGTCTAATTGTTATTGCTCTATGTGTCTGCCTATGTATATATATATATATAATTATATGTATTCCACATCTATCAACCAACCTACTTGCTATGTGTTCTCTATTTGTCCAGCCTAGCCAGTTGTTTACCTATCTAGTTGTCTATCTTTGCATGTGTCTATCTATCAGGACAGATTGGTTCGTTCCAAACGCGGTTCGTCCGAGCCCTTGTCAATCTATCTACCTATCCAACTATTCGTCTATCCACCCAAATCTGGCAATATCTTTCTAGCCATCCATCTATATCTCAATAATATGTATCTATTTGTCCATTCATCCAATGATTCAACCAACCCAGCAACCAACCATCCAACCTAACCAGAACCAAGCAACCAACCACCCAACCTAACCAGCACCAGGCAAGCAAGCAACTAACCAACCAACCAACCAACCGCCCGACAGACAGACAATCAATCCATTTGTCCATCCGTCCAGCCATCAATCAATCAATCAATCAACCAATCAATCAACCATTTAATTAACCAATCAATCAATCAATCAATCAATCAATCAATCAATCAATCAATCAATCAACCAACCAACCAACCAACCAACCAACCAAGCAACCAAGCAACCAAACAACCAAACAGCAATTAATCAAACAATCAATCAAAGCTCGGGCTTCGGCTTATCTAGCTGCGCGTCTCTTTGTCCCTATATTCACCGGAACTGAGAATGCGCAAAGGGCAGCCCTTACCACAAAATCTACACGCCGTGCTTCAATGTATTGCGCCCGCCACAAATTGGCTGTGCGACCATCCAAAGACTGCCTGCTATGAAATCAGCAATTCCATGCTGCAAAGCGTTGCGCTTGTCATGAAAAGTTAACTTTGCAACGAAGGAAAACGCGCCCAAACTGTCGTGCCTGCCACGCATTCCAACTATGACACGCTGACCGCCTTCGTCTAAAACAAAGGCTGGACTGCAGATCATTCTGGCTGACTTCAAGCCCAGCAAAAACAAGCCGATGTTACGACACGGCCAATCAAGGTGACACTCGAGCGAACTCTTGCAGACGCATTCCAAGCAAGACACTTTGTTGCGACCACCTCTATCACGCAAATTACAATGGCAGGGCGGCGCCAACGTGCAATCCTCCAAAACGCTGCGCATGCGAAGCGAAACAACTGGCTATTTCTCCAAGGCACAGGCGCATTTTGATACAATCCCCACTTAAGAAATGTCCTTGGCTTAACTAGACTGCATGCTTCGCTCTTGGCGAAATGCTGCAGCCAAGCGCTGCCAAGCGATGTGGCAAGCAGCCGCGTGCCCAGCGGTCGCACAAAGTTCTGTGGACCTTACCCCCTCACAAACGTTTCACGTCGCGGCCTGGAGGGAGATTTAGCAACGCAGTCCGAGCGAGACAACTGCAACAAGTAAAGGTAGTCATGCTGGCCAAGCCCCTGTCGCATATTGAATTGCGGGTATGCTCTGGCAAAGCTGGATGACGGAAGTTTCTGAAGGGTGATATGCCTATAGGAGGGGGAGCGGTTTGACCTTCTTTCTTTCTTGCTTTCTTTCTTTCTTTCTTTCTCACTTTCTATCTTTCCTTCTTTCTTTCTTTCTTCATTGCCATCTTTCTGTATTCCCTTCGTTCTTCCTTTATTCCTTTCCTTCTTCATGTCCTTCTTCCTTTCTTCTCTTTCTTTGATTGTCTCTTTCTTGCGTTCCACTCTCTCTATTTCTTTCCATTGGATCGATCTATCTATCTATCCATCTGCGCCCGACCTTACGAAAGTGCTGCGCCTGCCACGTAATCTGTACTTGACCCCGCGAAAGTGCTGCGCCCGCCACGAAATCTGCAATTGAGCTTGCGAAAGTGTTGCGCCTGCCACGAAATCTGCAATTGAGCTTGCGAAAGTGTTGCGCCTGCCACGAAATCTGCAATTGAGCTTGCAAAAGTGTTGCGCCTGCCACAAAATCTGCAATTGAGCTTGCGAAAGTGTTGCGCCTGCCACGAAATCGGGATGCAGCAGTTCGCGTGTCCACCCCAACACATTCTGAGGCTCCCCCAACGGCACGGCAACGTTTTCCACTCGCATCTGCTTGCGCGAAGGCTTGCGGGCGCTTGAGGACTCGACGACACATCTGGCAAACGCACGCTGACCCCTAGGCCCTTCTAAAACGGGAGCCTTTCTGCTACGCATCGGCGCACGCCATTCAGAAAGGCGAATCAGCAACGCGGGAACCCACTTCATTCGCCAATTCGTCATTTCTTTGCAATGATGTCGCGAACTCCGGTTCCACGACTTAGCTTGCCACCTGCTCAAAACGCAGCCCGGCGGGCTTTCAAGTAGACATACGCATGACATACGCTTGTCAGTTGTATGTCGGTTGTAGAACAAGATTAGCGGACAGTAGTGGGCCCTGGGAACAACACTTTCCCACTGGGGCTTGATATGCCAATTCAAATCTAAAGGGAAAAACACCACACTAAAATCAACTAGACATTCCCCTTTCTCACACGTTCAGGATTCGGGCCTTGATCGAAAACGCCAAGCCCTGGTGCTCCTGCCTGCCCCTTTGAAACATCAAGGGGCACGTCTTCGTTGATGCTTGCATTCTTTGTGGCAGAACTGATCAGCATTTACTTGTGCCAGTGGGACCGGTTTTGATGAGGAGTTCGTTGACATCAGTCGTTTGAGAGATGCTGCGGAAACCGGGGGCCAAATTGTCAGGAAGAGCTGGATGCCGCGCCCATGACAGATCCTCAGTCAGAGGGCTGGGGGTTGACTGTGAATTTGGTTTAGGTTGAGCCAAATGGATTAACGGGGTTGGCAACAATCCTGACATCAACAGGTTTCCGTTTGCCAGTTAGACAATTCGCAAAGGCTGCGACAGAGCCAAGAGTCTGAGTCCGCCACAGTAGCTGATTACCAATGCAGGATGTTTAGACCTGTCCCCGCCTGAAGAAATGAAACATCGCTTTTGCTGCCAGCTTTGGCTCGAGGGGAGGCGACGTGCTCAGGATTTCAAACCCTCACAAGGAGAGTACATTTCCGCTCCCTTTGCCATGCTCCTTCCTGTGGTCCTCCTTGCATTCATGTGCCTTTGTGGCAATGCTCAGTCCTCCAATGCCACATGTGCTGCCGGTGACTGCGATGAGCCCGCTTTGGTGCAGATGAGTCGAACCTCGAGCCATGAGGAGCTCCAGGGCCGGCGCCGGCGCCGGCGCCGCCGCCGCAGCAGGCGGCGCCGCCGCTCCGACGACTCATCCGACTCCAGGCGTCGCCGATCCAGCTACACGGGGACCATTCCCTACGTGTTACAGGCCTACTGTGGTGACAGCTGGTTGACAGATTGCTCCGATGTTCCCGATGGATGGCAGCAACACGTGGGGGCCTTTGATCCGGACATCACCACGGAACCACCGGAGGCGGATGGAACGGCCTCGGACAACTACATGACTTTCGGTGGTTCTGGGGTGGAAGGCACCCTTCCTAGTGCCAGCACGATCGAGGGGTGGTTCGATGACTCGAATACGGCGAATTTGGACTTTGACATGGAAGGTTCTTTAGCCGGTGCATTCTCCACGGTTGCTACTCTAACCGAGGAAATCCAGACCAGTTATCCTGATGCCAAGGCCCAAGTTACGTGCTTGGTGAGTACTTATGACTCGGCTGCGGAGTACAAGGATACATTTGACTACTTCGGCATCATGATTCATGGTGATTCCATGACATCTGGATCATATTCTATCCCAGAAGATGATCCCACAAGCGGTGGCACCTGGCCATACATCAAGGATTGGATTGATTCTGATATTGACAACAGCAAGATAGTCTTGTCCTTGACCACAACGGGACTTGAGGGATACATGGTGGATTGGTTCAAGCAGCTCATTGCAGAATATGGTCTTGCAGGCATGTCCTTCTGGTATTGGGACCAGCTGGACGACTCGATTTCAATTACTTGTATTGAGGATCAGGGCACCCAGTGTGACACATCGGACTCCTTCAAGTGCAGTGCGACCTGCAACGGAGGGAGCGCAGATGGATATTGCTGCGATACGGGTGACATGACAAGTGTTGGGAACTGCTCCACTTTGGGACAGGAGGGCTGCTGTGGAGGGACCGACTCAACGACGTACTGCCAGCTAGTGAGTTAGGTTGGCTGCCTTGCGCACGTCGTTAGTTGGCGGAGCACTTGGGGTAGACCAGGAGCTCGGATTTGAAGCGTCATCCTCAATAGTCTAATGTATAGACTATATATTGATAACTGCATGTGCACGACATGTCCAAACGATTGATGGAAGCTCAAAAAGAGCTCTTTTGACGAGAGATGCAAGCTTTGAGAGCTGCATGCTAAACACTCGTGCTCGTTTGGAGGAGTAAAAAGCCGCAATGAAACGATGCATGCCAGGCAGCCAAGACAGCAGTGGTGTTAGCCTCTTCCTCCAAGCCGTTGGCAAGACTGAAGACAAACCTCGGATTCTCCGGTTGCCCAAATGCTTGTAATTAATTGAAACAGATTCGGCTGCAAATGTTGCAGAATTCGCACTTCCGATGTTGGCTTTGCCGCCTTTGAATCAATAGTACGAAACTAGAGCCATGTGCAGCCATGGAAGGCCTAATCAAGATCCTCCTGGGATCTCGATCAGTCCCATTCAAGAAAACTGGTCGTGCGTCACCGCTCAGGGAGTCATCTTTGGGCGGCATCGGCAACCGGCGTGCCAGCCGCGTACTGGTGCTGCCGGACCGGGACTGCGGTACGGCTTCTTGAGTGATGAAGGATTCGCATGTTGCTCGATGAAGCAGCGATTCAGCCGATTCAAAATGTCAATGCTACTCACATGGTACCAGCAAACATGAAGGTTGAGGTGCTTGAGTGGCATTGCAATTGCACTGATGGATGCGAGCAGATGGGCAGCAACCATTGAGACTTGTGGCATCTTGACCTTTGCTGCTAGAGCCGTAAGCCATGCTTCTGGTCAGGAGGACATCGCGCAGACAGGCCAGTGCTGGGGCAGTCACCGGAAGATCGCTTCGTGACTTGATCCTCAGTTCACACTGTATACCTTTTTACTCTCGACAGCGGGAATTCTTGTCACTCGTATGCTCCTGAAAAACAAAACGATTCTGAAGCGGAGAGGATGAGGTTTCCTAAATTGCAAGTGCATTGTGAGCTGATGTGTTGGAAGGTTTGCGATTGATACTGCTGTGTCTTTCGTGGCTTCCTGTTCCAAAGAAAATGAGCCTGAATTTTCTTCTGGCTGCTTGGAAGCTGTTCCCAGTGATCAACGAGCTGCAAGTGACTCAAGCATGCAAGGTAAAAACTCTCCAGCCCTCAGAGTTCCACCCCGTCAAAATTAGCCGAGTGAGTTGCAAGTGGCCAGACGAAGACGAAGAACGGGTGATCAAGGACACGCTTGGAAAGAGGTTCGAGGCGCTCTCAAGGGTTGCACGGGGAGTCGTTTTGGCACTTGCACGCCTTGCTTGACTGAAGACAAGCAACTTGAGAGCAAACTGTCCGTTGCATGGATTTTTGAACGGAGCTTAGTGCGCATGCAGCAGGTGGACAGACGCACCTTGCCTGGCAATGCCCGCTCATTATGAAGCAACTTGACCCTCAGGTTCTTTGTGCCACATGTTCATCAATCTCCTCAATCACTCACATAAGCAAGGGATATTGACCAAACAAAGAAGATCGAGCAAAGCACCTCACTCAAGATGGTGCACGTGTTCCCTCTCCTTGTTTGATTCAATGAGCATTCGGCCATACAGTTGTGAAGTTCGGGGGTGCCGTTTCCTAATTAAGATTCCTGCCTGCCTCCGAACCCACTTCAAGGATCTTCACAGCATGTTGGTGCACGCGCGGAGTCCTTTCCGAAAGCAATATTTTTCGGATTTCTAGATTTCCTTCCGCCACCTCACCCCATGGAATCAAGTAGCAAGTTCAGCGCCCCTTGGGATGAGTGATTTGATCCCTACTTTGTCTTGTTTGCAAGATTCTGCAGAATCTTGCTCGTCAAGCAGTCTCACATACTCTCACCTTGTATGCACCCATGAAGTTCGGTTGAGGCGCACCCTTCTGCTGTACACGTGGCATTGATGCCGCACTTGTTAGGGCGCGAGCTGTCTCTTCGCTATTGTGTTTGTTTGATGTGTAGTCTTTGTGGGCATCATTGGTTTAGGCTAGTAATGTTATGTTGCTTCTTGTTGATTGATGTATCTCGGCTTTGGTGATGTGTGCGTGTTTGCGAACTGGGTTACTCCTGAATTATTTGTTTGTCATTGTTGGTTGTTACATTGTAGTTCTGAATCCTTGGTTGGTCGCCGGTTTGCTGTTTGTTGATGGTTTGTGGTTGCTTGGCTGGTGGCGGTTGGTCGAGGGTCAGCGGCTTGCCGGGTAAGTGCTTCGTCAGTTCGTTGATCAAGTTGGTTGGCCTATTTGCTTGTTTGGATTCCCCTTATTTGATTTGCTGAGCTTTGTTTCTGTTGCCCTGTCAATGTACCATGCGGGCGGAGGACTGCGGAAGGGTTTGCCTCGCAGAAGCTTCGCGGAATTTTGATGAGCTGAAGTGGCCGCGGAAGCAGCAGCAACCACCAGACATGCCCGCGGAAGCAGTTTTAGCAAACACACGTTTGCGGAAGCAATGGTTCACGCCGCGGAATTATGTGAGACAAAAAGGAGAATAAGAAACAAAGCTCAGTGGGTCCGGCAACAAAAATGTGTGACAACGCGACTGAGCTTGCCTTTTGGCTTATCGGCATGTCGGTTTGAGAAACTGCCAGGGCGCGGAAGAGGAGTTCCTCGATTGCTTGCGGGATATCCTCGAGAAGCGCAGCTTCACCGCGGAGGAGGTCACGCCGCGAAACCGGGGGGTGGCATCCGGTGGATGTGGGAGTCCAAAAGATCCTATATGACTGCGTCTTTTTTGGAGGGATGGCTGAAATGTAAAGGGAACCCAAAGGAAAACCATCCTGATTTTGAGAGAGACCGATAATGTAGAAGGGGAAGGGAATTTGGTCTTATGTGTTGCAAAGTGAAAGCTTCATTGGAGGTATTTTGCAATTTTGCTTTTATGAAGGCGATGGAAGTCACTGCGGTAATTTGTTTTTCGCGAAGATGATATTTCCCGGAACAAGGAGTTTCAGTCAACTCGCCATGTTTTGGCGACGTCGCACGGGGGATCATCCCACAGTCATCACTTCCCTGGTTCTTTGTGGGGTATGTGGTGATCCGTGAAAAGATATCAATATGAGTCACTGAAAATGATAAAATACTGAAAGTCCAGAGTTTGCTGGCGGTTTGCGGACCCAACAGCACGCACATGAGAGGGGGCCTTCCACCTAATTGTCCCATGTCCAGGGGAAACAAGTAAGTCAGTCCGCTCGCATATTTGCGAGTAAATCTGTTGTTCGCTGTCTTCAAATTTAGCTAAGCAGGTATGGTTGATTCATGTAGATTAGACAGGTGGCTTGCGCACTACCCAGTCGCAAGCTTGAATAATTTTCGAAATGTCCTCGACTCTGGCAATGTTACAGTCTGGAAACATGTTTTGTTGCCAGGAACCAGCAGCTTCGATGTGAAGGCAGAACAATCTGACATGCATATATCCTATTGCAGGCTGTAGAGATTTGACTATAGGGCAGGCTGTATAATTTTGACTATATATGTTTGCAGCAGGTTCCTCCGCTTTGCTTTGCTTGAGCAGACAGGCCTGTAGTCAGTGTTTAAACTACTTGTGCAGCAGACTTAAGCAGAGATTCGCAGGCTTGCAGTCCATCATGTGCTCTATGCTACCAGTGAGGTATGAACGCATTTCCTCTGGTTTTGGCCAGAGAGCAAGGCCATTGCGCAATTGCAAAAAAAAACAAGCATTCCAGCAGAATTATGAAAATGTATCACAATGTAGACACGCAAACTGGACCAACACAAGGAACATAGGCGCGCTTTGCACAAAGAGAACTGGAAGGCAGGTGGCCAGAGAACATAACTCAATTTGTGTTAGGCAAGATTATCTCCGCAGAGCACATTGGCCGCGTGTTTGTTCCACTGGATAAGCTGAGTCTTTGTGCAACTTCTTTAATCGCCCAGGCAAGCTTTCTCCCAAATCTTGCCTCCAGGAGCAAGCCGTGAAATCAGTTTAAGACTAGAGTGTATGAAACGCTGTTACTCTGGTTTGGGACAGAAAGCAGTTCCGTGCAACAATGAGAGAAAACAAGCGTTCCAAGCAAGATGCAGACATACAAGACCCAGGGAAATTACAGAAACGGGACCAACAAAGGAAAGGAAAAAAAGGATTTGTCCTTCATTCAAGAAACACAATTGCCCAAAAGTATGTGTGCATAATCCTGACTCCAGAAACGGAAGGATATGCCGCGTGGCCCCTGCACGGTGCTCTGCTTTCTGCGTGCTCTCCTGCAATCAAATGCGCACGGAGCCGATGCGAGGAGAGGCCCTGAAAAGGTCCCCTGGAAGAGAGCCTGCCGGTGGCATCCCTCCCCTCCTGAGTGACCCTTTCCTGTCATTTGGCAACATACAGAGAAATGGGGGGCGCCGGGGAAAGAGGGAGGGTACCATTTTCGTTTGCGAATTGTGTAGTCCCACCGATAAAACGGTGAGTATGGCTTATTTGAGGCCTGGGGCACTGGTCCTTTGAGCGGCAGGTCATCTTGGCCCAAGGGGACGATGGCACCTTCGCCATCCTCATTGCTTCTGGCTGCTGCACTGTGGAGGCGGGCCGTCGAGTAGGCACTTGACACGATTTCCGGCTCAACCTTCCAACCCATCATTTCCTACAGAAAATGGTGCCAAGCCACATGGAGTTGATTGTGTTTAGCGGAGGCATCGGAATGCCAAATGAGGGGCTCTTGTGGGCGGGTATTGAAAGGACGTCAGAAACTAGACATGGAACCAATCTTTTGGAAGGAGTTCCTTTTTCGAAAGTGTGGCTGTGACTCAGAAAAGTTGGTATCACCTCAAAATTATGTTTGGGGACGGGTCCCAACATGGCAAACCGGTCAGTCTGTGATTTTGAGGCCTAGTTGCGGCCATCCGCTTTTTCAGCCCTTTGAGCCAAAACTGAATGCTGGACCAAGGTTATTTCTTATTTGCCCAAAGAAATGTGGAATCATGTAAGTGGTTCGTCCTTCAATGGGGGTTGTGCAATTACCACACGTTCCAAATTGAGCCAGTGTCATCATGTTGTAATTCCAACAGGACACTAACCGCTTGCTTTGTTTAGCAGGTTTGCCTGCTGAAGAGATAAACACCAGCCTTGTTGGGTCTGAGTCTGTGCTTCATTCTTTGAGTCCTTCTCCATTGTTATGGTGCGGTGCCGTTCCGTTTCCGGAAGCAATGCGGGCTTGACCACTCCAACAACCTGGGACTCTCGCTCAGCAGTCATGATCACGATCTGTGGTATCACTGTCACTGCCCCTTAAGCTTACGACTGTGCGCATCAGGTTGACTTTCCCTATACAGCTCCAGAATAGTGTTGCCCGTTCTTGCATTTGCAGTTAAGGTTTCAATGCACAGTTTTGCCATGCGGTGAGCGAAGGGCGTCCGCTTGAAATGTCTCGGCAAGGCATGAGATTGTGCCTATTGTGTATAGAAGAACCATGATGAAGCAGCTGTGTTGTCATTGTGATACGAGTCAAGAAGAAGATAGCATCAAAGCACGGTTTCGAAACGATGGATTTACAACTTCAGTTGTTTGAGAGCAAGAGTCCGTGTGTGAGTGTTATGTGAGTGTGGGTGAGTGTTGTTGTTCCCCAGATAGCTGAAAGCTATAGGGGTTCTAACTTCTAATAAAGAAGGGAAAGTGATTTGCGAGATTGAGGGCCGGGTGCCGGGGGACATGCAGTTTGGGGTGCTGTGGAGGTGCTGTTTTGCAAGCTTGACGGCCGGGTGCTAGGGGGCATGCAGTTTGCAGTACTGGTGGAGGTGCTGCTTTGCGAGATTGACGGCCGGGTGCCAGGGGGCATGCAGTTTGGGGAGTTGGTGGAGGTGCTGTTTTGCGAGATTGACGGCCAAGTGCTAGGGGGCATGTAGTTTGGAGTGCTGGTGGAGGTGCTGTTTTGCGAGATTGACGGCGGGTTGCTAATAAGCATGCAGCTTCGGGCTGGTGGAGGCCGCTTTGCGAGATAGGGGGGCATGTAGGTGCTGTTTTGCGAGATTGACGGCCGGGAGTTAGGGGTCATGCAGTTTCGGGTGCTGGTGGAGGTGGCGCTTTGCGAGATAGGGGGCATGTAGTTTGGAGTGCTGGCGGAGGTGCTGTTTTGCGAGATTGACGGCCGGGAGCTAGGGGGCATGCAGTTTCGGGTGCTGGTGGAGGTGCCGCTTTGCGAGATAGGGGGCATGTAGTTTGGAGTGTTGGTGGAGGTGCTGTTTTGCGAGATTGACGGAGGTGCTGTTTCGGGTGCTGGTGGAGGTGCCGCTTTGCAAAACTGACGGCCGGGCTAGGGGGCGTGCAGTGTGGGGTGGCGGCGCAGGTGCTGTTTGGTGTTGCTGTTGGAGGTGCTGCTGACCACGTGGCCTTATTTCCCGGATAACTGGAAACCATAGACTTCTACTGAGTGCTGTTCAGTTCAGGTGACAGTACGTGACGGCAGGGTGTTCGGGGACGTGTCCGGTGCTGGCGCGGGTGCTGCGTTGGGGTGCTCTTGGGGCTGGTGCGAGCGCATATGGATGGCAGGGTGCTAGGGCGGGTGCTGTTTGGGGTATCGTGGTTGTCGCAGCATCATGATGCTGGCCGCAGCATCATGATGCTGTCAGCAGCACCATGATGATCTTGAACCGATTCGGACGTTGTTGCTGCTCTAACTCTCGCGCGTAATGATGGTTCGTGGCTTGTGTATCATCATGTGTTGTCAACCAAGTTATGATGCTGCTGCAATCGCTGCGGTGCCGCGTTATGGTTCGTGGGTGTGGTGGCGGGCATAATGCTGTCAACATCAGGGTGGTGCTGAATTTCATTACACTGTCGCAAGATGATTCGTGGCTGTGGTGTCATCAGAAGGCTGCTTTTTTTTCCGGCACCATGATGCTGTGAACATCACCATGATGCTGTCCGCATCATCATGATGCTGTTGAGCTCATCATGACGTCGTCTCTGCCTTTTTTCTGCTAGATATGTAGGCGGCATCGTTCGTGGCTGGGTCAACATCATCGTTTTGCTGATGGACTCACTAGGACGTTGTCTGCACGTCTATGTAGCGCACTATGCTAAACAGCTGTGCTATTTTCCATGATGCTGTCAACATCGTCAAGATGCTGTCAACATCATCATCATGCCGCGGGAACCATTATGATGCTGCGTCATGGTTCGTAGCCGTGGTGTGCTATCTGGGGTCTATGCTGGTGTAATTGTTGTTTGTTTTTGTGTGTGTTTGTTCCCCAGATAGCTGAAAGCTATAGGGGTTCTAACTTCTAATAAAGAAGGGAAAGTGATTTGCGAGATTGACGGCTGGGTGCTAGGGGCATGCAGTTTGGGGTGCTGGTGTAGGTGCTGTTTTGGGTGCTTAATAGGACGGGTGCGTTTTATTTGGATTGACGGCAGGTGATTGGGCATGCAGTTTGGGTGCTGGTGCAGGTGCTGTTTGGGGGTGTGCAGGTGACGGTGCAGGCGGACTTTTGCAAGATTGACGGTAGGGTGCTAGGGGGCATGCAGTCTGGGGTGCTGGCGCAGGTGCTGCTTTGGGATGAGGTGCTGGTGATGGTGCGGGTGCATATTTGCAAGATTGACGGTCGAGTGGTTTGGGGGTGCTGTTTGGGGGTGCTGTGCGGGGTGATAGTGCGGATGGTGTTGAGGCGCTGGTGCAGGCGTGGCGTTTTGCGAGATTGACGGCTGGTGCAGGTGCTGTTGTTGGGGTCCTGGTGACGGCCATGTCTTTTTGCGAGATTGACGGCAGGGTGCTAGGGAGCATGCAATTTGGATTCTTGTGCAGGTGCTACAATATTTTTGGGATGCTGTTTGGGGTGTTGGTTGAGGAGCTCTTCAGGTGCTGGCGTGCAATCGTGGCACGTGTTTCGCTATCTGGGGTCTATGGTGGTGTAATATATAAAATATATACATATATTGTGCGTGCGTGCCCCTTATACATCCCGGAGCGGACCTCAGATTGACTAGTTGAGCCAGTTGTGATGCATGACACGCAGGAATAGTGGCACGCGACCTGGGGGGAGGTGTGGTTTACAATACTGCGTGACTTCAAACAGTTTCAGGCACGATTTTATAGGCCAAGTGCGGGTGCTTTGCCCTCAACAGGAACGAGCACAACCTGAGATGACATTTGCGCAAAGCTGGCGACTGGAAATGCCCAGGTGAACGGGACCAAAGTGGGCGAGGTGAAGGCCCTGTCCGGGATGCACGTTGGCATGCATGAGCATTCGAGGGTGCCTGCGTTTCCCGCTTCAGCTGGTTTGCGGCAGGACCTGTTGGCCGAACCGAAAGACTTCTTTTGAGTGGGGTGATGTTTCAAGGTGAGGTTCAGCGAATTCAGGCGGCAGGTCAGGCAGTGATTGCCACACATTCTCAAATGACAGAACCGAAGCAAGGCATCAAGTTGCGAGTGCACGCTGCGAGCTTTTTTTGCAGGCGCTTGAGCATACAGTGTTTACTGTTTGACCAACCCGTGTTTCCAAAGGCGTTTGCTGTGACCAACCCTTTTTTCCAGGCGCATTGCGACACATTGCCATTTGGGCAGCAAACAACACCTGGAAGAGAACAGGACTTCAGCTCAGTGATCGACTTAGTTGCTCCTTTAGCTCTTGTGTTGATTTCTCTTGCATGGTCCATGTCAGTCACAGCGCCAAATTAAAATTACTTCTTTCCAAAGGTCTTCTGAACAGATGAGATAGTTGCACGGACACATTTATCCTAATGGCTGCAATACTTGCTTACGAAAGATTTTAAAAGACACAGCAGGGGCACAGCGTTGGGCACAACTGGCAATCTTCAAGCGACGAATAAGTTAAGGCGTCCCAGCACTGGTAGCTCGAATCAAGCCCGAGCTTTGCTCGACTCGGTCATTGTGCTCTTGGAAATGTGTTGATCAACCGTGGCTTGGCAAGGTTGTGCTTCCTTGATTCCAGCTGCTGATTTTCACCACAAGTTTAGACTGTGATTGATTGAGTTGTCCCGGACGCGTTGAGTCGTATTCCATGCCCTTGTCCAATCTTGTTGGGCCTAAACACTTTCTGTTGCCTGGCTCAGCCTGTAGACCTTTGCATGGATGAGTTGGGCGAATACGCAGCCGGAAGCAGCGGCCTAGACCAAATCAAGGCGGGCGAATGGCCTTTGGTCCTGCATTGGTTGCATCAAAGCCGCAGGAGCAATGGGATTCAATCAATGCACAGCTCTTTTTGAGTTCTTCGCGTGGGCCCTGATATCATGGCCCAAACCAAGACCGAGGGCCCCGTGATTTGATAGGCTTCCGCTTCCTCGCAGGACAGCGCTGGAATCGAGCCAGTGGGCCTTCAGCAGGGCCATTGGCAGCTGCAAGTTGAGCACCTCGCCGGAAACGGGAACTGTTTGATTGCTGGGCGCGGTTGAAGCAAGTCAGACCCAAAAGAATGGAAAGTGGTTTGCGGGAATAAGGGGTGTTCTTGAATGTTTGTTGCCTTGAGAGAGAGCGGGCCATCCTTTTGAAATGAATTTGCCACAACGGGCCACGGAAGGGCTTTGGAATGAGCAGGATGGCTGTTGCTGAGAAAGTTGGCAAGCCTTCCCTTGCGGGACCCGGCGGGCGGAGCACTACGGTTCGATGTATATCCGGTCCTGCGTACCATGCTTAAAAGGGCTTGGCTATTGGGAGCAGAGATGGACGTTGATCCTGCCAAAAGGGTTTGTGAAGATCACTCATGGCCCATCACCATCCCTCACGCAAGGTGCAAAGCGTATTCGATGTGTTCCAGGCATTTTGTAGATCATGTTGCAAGATGGAATGTATTGAAACGCGTCGCAGCTGACCCGAGGTGCTTGGAGACAGAGTGTCATGATGCTTTGCACCCTTCAAGCCGACATGCTGACTCCAGATACGGTAACATATGGTGCCGGAATCAACGTTTTTGGGGGTGCCACGCAGTGGCAACACGCCCTTTACAGCTTGCTCGAGATGGAGAGGCAGCCTCGTGTTGCAGACCTGATAGCTTACAACCAGGCTATCAGTGCTTGCAGGAGGGTTTCGCGGTGGCAGCTATGTCTGCATATACTCAGCAGTATTCGTGATTGCATGTTGAAGCCTGATGTCATCTCCTACAGCACAGTCATCAGTGCCTGCGAGAGAGCATCAGAGTGGCAGCAGTCTTTGCAGCTTTTGAACAGGATGCGTGACACATTGGTGAAGGCAGGTTTTTGCAAAAATGGGTCACAATGCAATCTGACAGTCCCTTGCCAGTGAGAGTGTCATGGATTGTCCTGCGATAGTTGTACCCAACAGTACCGGTTGCAAGAGTCGGTGCAGGCGAATGTCATCACCTACAACGCCGCCATAAGTACTTGTGGTAAGGCTTCGCAGTGGGAATGTGCTCTAAGCATGCTGCGCGACATCATTGCTGAAGGAGTGCAGGCCGGCCGCTGTGTTAATATGTCACCAGCGGTCAATACTCACCGTCATTTACCGCAATCATGGGAATGACATGGGGCACACTCACCAAGATTTCACTAGGACATGAGGGTTACTCTCCAACATCCCATGTGATTGGGGGACACAATGAACACTGACCGTGGCTCATAAAGCTTAAATTGGCTTGGCTGAGCCAATTTGCCGTCTTCAGCACTGAGCTGTTCGATGCGGGTTTCAGGGCCACCATACAGGAGCACTTCAGTACCGACTTCTGCTCCAGGTTTTGGGAGGAAAAAACATAGCAACATAGTTGGAAATGTTCAAGCAACAAGCATAGGATGCATTCCGAGTGACCTGCGCCACTGCTTTTGTTTTGATTTGCAAACTTCGCTGTGTGACTTGGTCTGTCTTTCAACAAGACGTCGCTCCTTTACAATGTTTCAGCACACAACGTGTGCTCTCGTGAGCACGTCCGTCTCATGGCGCGTGAGTGCAGCGGCCACACTCTTTCACATGTTGCCAGTGCACCCAGCAACAGCACCAGATTAGAATGTCCTCGCTTATGGGCAACATGCACGACTCAAGTTCCTTGATTGCTGGCCGAGAATTCGCGAGAACAGACATGCAAATTGAGCGGATAGCTGGCAGGTTGATGCGATCTCTTTTGGCTCTGCCATCAGTGCTTGTGAAAAGGCCGGGCAATGGCAGGCAGCGCTGCTTTTGCTTGGCCAGCTTGACGAAGACGGACTGAGGAGCGACCTGATTGTGGTGAATGCCGCCATAAGCGCCTGCGAGAAGGGTGCACGGTGGCAGCTTGCCCTGTTTTTGTTGAATCAGGCTGGGAACCCAGAAAGCATGCAGCATGCTCTTGGAACTTGGATGTACATGCGAAGCGGTGAGATTGAGCCCTGCAGGTTGATTCCAGAGAACTAGAACCAGATGTGATCACGTATAGTGCCACTATCAGTGCCTGTGAGAAGTCTGACCAGTGGCAGCAAGCGCTTGGCCTGCTGGCGGTCATCGATGCGCGCAGTTTACAGGTTGCCGTTGTCCCAACACAAGAAAACTGAGTATTGATGCCGAAATGTAGTTCCTGGGATTCCCGTAAAGCCTCCAATCTGGCTAACCCTTGCCAGGGTTCAACACAAGACTTGAAGCTTGATGTGTGACTAGAAGTTGATGGACAATTTACAGCATTAATTCATTGCAAGCCTTTTGCTTACGTGTTCTTGTTGGTGTTTGTGTTTGTACTCGTAGTGCCTGATCAAGCTGTTTGATTATGTTGCAACTTGACACGTGACATGGGGTTCAGCAACTGGCGAGCAGGGCTTGCTGTGAAACGCAACACTTCAAGGATGTCGTCGTTTCGTGGGCGAGCGGCAATCGTTGCACCGTGCCAGACAGGTTAATGTCATCACCTACAGCGCCCTTATCATTGCCTGCGACAAAGCTGGGGAATGGCAACATGCCCTGCTCCTTTTGGGTGAGCTTTTCAGCCGCAGCCTGCAGGCCAAGTCGACGCCACATAGTGTGTTCACGCATCACGGAAGTTGGTCAGTCTAGAGCAATATGCTAAGAGTTTCCATGTTGCAGGACGCAATTTCGGAAAAACAGCACGCAAATTTACTTCTTTTGCCGGTGTTCTTGTCCCAGTTCTAAGCCCTTTTCGCATCTATTTCCATGTCTTCCTGCCTGGTTTTGCCGTTCTTTGTTCCTTTCGTGCTAGTGGGGTTTTGCTTGGTTGCTTGCTTGTTAGCGTGCTTGTTTTTTTTGGGTTGCCTGCTTGACTGCTTGCATTGCAGTGCCCGTGCTGGCATGCTTGAATTGTCTTTGCTGCATTGTTTGTCGGCGAGGCTTCTGAATGGGGGTTACCTTCAGAGCCCTTGGAGCCCAAATGTCCTCCTCCAAATCAGAACAAGACAGTCCTTGATCAACAAAATGCCCTGCGAATAGAAAATACAACGTCCGCGTCAAGTCCCTTTGGGCAGCGACCAATTGAGCAGCGTGTTTTTTGTTTTTTTTGCAGGAGCCAAAAGGAGAGGGGAACTGGCATGGTGGCCGCGTACGTAGCCTACTCCTGGGACCGTGTAGCCTCGCGTAGCCTCCGCATAGCCACTAGCAAAGGGAGCTGTCGATAATCGTCCGCGTAGCCTCTGCCTAGATCCTTTGTCTTGAGCTAAAGGCTTAGGTTGAAAGCTTGCAGGTCTCAGCGAAAGAGGGTTAATTTCATTTGCCTTGGCTCAGAACTGAGTTCGCTCATTCCGCGTAGCCTCAGCGTAGCCTGCGCGTAGCCTCCGCGTAGCCTCCGCGTAGCCTCCAAGGCGTATTCAAGGCCACTGGCCCACATGCCTCCTACTACTACTATTGCCATTACTACCACTACTACCACCACCACCACCACCACCACCACTACTACTACTACTTTTAGTTCTACCACTACCACTACCACTTCCACTACTACTACTACTACTACTACTACTACTACTACTACTACTACTACCTACTAGTACTGCTACTACTGCTGCTACCACTACCACTATTACTACTGCTACTACTGCTACCACTACCACTACGGCAACAATCACTCCTACTACTACTACTACTACTACTACTACTACTACTACTACTACTACTACTACTACTACTACTACTACTTTTGGTTCTACTTCTACCACTAGTACCACTACTACTAGTACTACTACTACTACTACTACTAGTACTACTACTACTACTACTACTACTACTACTACTACTACTACTACTACTACTACTACTACTACTACTACTACTACTACCTACTAGTACTAGTACTAGTACTACTACTACTACTACTACTACTACTACTACTACTACTACTACTACTACTACTACTACTACTACTATTACTTCGGTTGCCAACGCATATTCGCGTAGCCCCGGCGTAGCCCCCCCGCATAGCCACTTATCAACAAATATGTTCCGCGTAGCCTCCGAATAGCCAAATTCCCAGGGGGAAAGACAGCCGCGTAGCCTCCGCGTAGGTATGTGCTTCCAGTGTATAGGCCCCACACCATTGAAAAAAACACGGTTCAATTGTGTCAATAATTGGGGCCACAAACAAAACGTGGAAAATCGGCAGTCACCTCCATGAAAAAGTTCCACTTGCAAGTTTGGCCAGGTCTAGGCTACATCTCCGTTCTCTACGCCCACGCTCAATGTATAGCCTTGCCCTGATGGTGTTACATGGATTGAGTGGACCGTAAACTCTTTAGTGCCAGTTCTTGAGTGTGACTCAATCGAAGATGAGGGTGCGGCACAGGCAGATCTCATCATCTACAACTCTGCCATCAGCGCCCCAGCTAAGTCCCAGAGTTCATCTGCGTGTTGCTTGTTTTTGAAGCTCGCATGCCAAGCATTGGAGTATGTAGCACTTTGAGATGTTCTGTGCTGTCTGTTGCGCTGCGTTTGTTCAAGCTGACTACATGTTCAGGTTGGCCTCAATTGGAAGTTTGGATTCATGGTTTTGGGATACAGGAACCCCTTCTTGTAGAGGGTAAATGGGAAACCACCTAACTTCCACGCCACCACTCCAAACCACCAACCAAGGGGAAGCTGATAGGTTGCTTAGGGAAGCACCACCAGGTGCCTGTGCGCAAGCGGCCCAGACCCGAGCAGCGCTCATGCTGCTGGAGGAGCTGTTGGCCATCCAGCCGCTTGGCTCGGGCCTGTTCCACATTGTTCCACCCTCGCGGTGAACACGTCGCAGAGAGTTCCCTTAGGATGATTCCAGGCGTTCTCTTCGTTTGCCATGGGAGGGTGGCGCAGTTGCTGCTGTGCATGCCAAACGGACATGAGTACCGTACCAGCTTGACGGTTTGCCAACCGCTGATGACCTTTGGTTACAGCGAAGTTGGAACAACTTCATGTATGAACCGCGCGGTTCTGTTGTAAAACCAGACGTCACCTGGTTCTGCGTGTTCAACGAATTGCAGCAAAACAACGGAATTTCTCCGGATATTATTGTAAGCATTCCAAGTTGGAGCTATGTCTATCTGGATCCCAGGGACTGAAGTTCTGTCCTATCGGTTTGCAGGCTCAACATGAGACTACGAAGCACTAAATCTAATCGTCCTCGAAGTACTGGCCATCAATGTGTGTATTCATTTCGCCTGGATGGGATGCACCCTTAATAATTAAGCATTGCGCGAAAGTAGCTCGGTAGCTCTCAATTCGTTCGATGTTCCTGTTCAGCACCATCCATCCTCCTGGAGACTAGTGTAGAAGTAGGTTTGCTGCCCCCTTCTTTCGAAGGCTCCGCTTGTTGTACGCTTGGCTCTGCATGAATGGGTGATGACAATTGCCACCGCCCCATTTGGCAGCCATCAGTCAGGCAGCCTAGATGGAAGCCTGCTAAGTTCATTCCTGGATGTTTTTAAAAGGAGGGCCGGTCTTTGCAAGTCCCTTGGCCCCTTGGCAATAGGAAATCAGTGAATATCACAACTGACCAGAACAAAACCAACCAGGCATCACCTGCAAAGATGACCGGATATTTTTTTGAATAGAGAGCTTTTGCAGCTAGGCGTTTCTGAAAGAACTTGACGGGACACCAGTTGTTGGTTCCAGAATTTGAATGATTCAAAAGCCAAGCCGTCGAGAGCAACGCTGCGGAAAACTCCAACAGGATATCATCTCGCAGATGAAGACCCCCCCATCTCAAAGCACCCACTTGTTCCCCGCGCCTCAGGTTGCAGCCAGCCTTGATCACCTACAATTCCGCCATCAGCGCCTGCGATGCCGCGGAGTGGCCGAGGGTTTTGAAGCTGTTGGAGGAGCTTCCACAGCGAAAGTTGCAGCCAGACGTCATCACCTTCAGCGCGGCTCGGCAGAGCAAAGGGACCACTCACAATCCAAACTCATTATGAGGTGGGCCAAGCAAGTTGCTTCGCCGCGCAACTCAAATTGACGTGTACCCCTACTGGATATACCCCATACACAGTTGCTATAGCCTTGCCAAAAGGTGGATACGGATATCTGGTAAATTGGGGTCTTATCCCAGGGGCACACACTCAGCAAGACAAACCCTTGAAAGGGATGCCATGCTTTGTAGGTCACCAGCCCAGCAGTTTCCAGGAATTTTCTGGGTTTCGGTTGATTTGCCTGGTTGCAGGCTGCAGGTGGCTCGCTTGGCTTGCAGAGTATGCGGTCCTTGAGTTCTACATTTGCTTTGCCACAAGCTGTACTGTCGAAGCTGCAAGCAGCCCGACACGTGGCACGTCCGCGGGCGTTGTTTGACACTGCTTAGGGATGCCCGGTGTACCCGAGGCCACCCAAACATGCTGGCTCCAGTCCTCGGGTATGAGACGGTTTAAAGTGCGATGTCAGCATCAGCTGAGAAGGTTGGATTTTGTTCAACAATATTGTTTTGAAACTCTCTTACTCCCCCAAATTACAAATAAACACGCAACCCAAAAGGGTCCAAAAGGAGTTCCTCTGCAAATGGCGATTTTCGGGATTTCCTGTAAATCTGAAGCAAAGTATTGTAGAAAGGCCCAAAGATGAAGGCTGAAGCTACTGTAAGCCTGTGGCCAGAGGCGGCAATCAGCGCCTGTGGCGTTGCTCAATGGCCGTTGGCTTTAAGCTTCCTGCAAGAGCTGCATTTGCGGCGTATCCAGGCGGTCCGGAGGTTGCACGGGAGGGGAGTACGGTGGCTGCCTCCGGCTTTGTGAAGACTGAGTGGCTGCTGGAAATTTGGCCTGTGGTGTTGAGTGGTATGTTTGTGTGTGCCACCGTGTGCTTGGGCCGCTGCCTCATGGCTTCCATGCTGTTGAAATGATAAGTTCGTTGTGGCGAAATGATGTGTGCCTGCTCCGGAGGTGCAACGTGTTGTTTGTGCCTTTTGAGACCGGCTTGTTCCCTTTAGTGAGCATTGTTGGAGGCCTGGCTTGTTGAAATCCCCGCTGCTATCTGGTGCTGATGGTGCTGGCAGTAGTTCTGCTCGGCGATGCTGAAAGGAGAGGTATGATTTGCCTCCCTTGACTTTGCTCGTGCCAAGATTCCAACAACATTCACCCTTATGTTCCATTGGTTTGAAGGTTATGTTCAGTCCCTTGTCCTCAATTAGTGTTTGTTATATTACAAGTCCTTGTTTGCAGGCTGTTTCTTGGATCTCATGTTCTTGTCTTCGGTGTTGCAGGCTTAGAGTTATTTTCTCTCAGCTCCAAAGCACAAACACGGATAAACACGGACACTTGCAAAAAGAGTCCTTGGAGGGGGGATCGTCAGGTGCGGTGTTTGTTGTTTGGCTGTGCGTAGTGCTTAGATCGCCCTTGTTTGATGACAGCGTAGCCATTCAAGGACCCATACTGTTTTCAAGAGGAGGTTCCTCATGTGTCCTCTTGCAGTTGGAACCTGCTGCTTTGGCAAGCAAGCTCATCTTGCTGGCATGCAAACTAAAGGTACGACCAGTCGTTTTGGTTGCGGGCAACCTAAACTGCATGTATCAAAGATAAAGCCAAAGCAAAGGCTCCCTTTGAATAGTGCGTGTTGGCCTGCCACTGGCTTTATTGGTTTTGAATGATGAGAGTCTCTCGGTTGTTTGCTTCCATTTGGTAAGCATTTTGGGAAGCGGTTCGTTGGCCTTTGCTTTGGTCAGGCAGATCTTATTGCGTGGAACTCCAGCATCAGCGCCTGCGCAGTGGAATGGCAGCAAGCCTTGAAGTTGCTGCAGGACACAGCGTTCGGAACAGTGTGGGTTGGATCATTGGGGAGCTTATTCTTGAAGTGCAAGTGAAAGGGGTACATGCATGCTTGGGGTCCAGTTGGATGAGGTACTTGTGGAGCCTATGGGTTCTTCCTGTGGTCGTACATATTTCTTTCACGACTCGAATATCCTTGTTTGGAACAAAGATGAGAAGATGCCAATTTGCACTATTTCTGGCCTGTACTGGAAGAGTATTACTGGCACTTCGCAGCATGTGAGGACATGGTGGAGCAACGGCATGACCTTGACGTCATTTCGTTCAGCGCTGCCATCAATGCCTGCACAGAGACCACTCATTGGCAACATGCACTCTATCTTCTGCAGAGGCGGGCAACGGGCCAGGCGAACAGAGCGGCCAGTGCCAGAAACGCTAGAGCTTCCCGCTGAGGGATGAAAGCCCATTGCCATGATGTTTCCCGGTCTCGAAGCGGGTTGAGGCGAAGAAAGGGACCTTGCCTGGTGCTCTAAATGCTGCTGCTGCTGCTGCTGCTGCTGCTGCTGCTGCTGCTGCTGCTGCTGTCATTTTTGATCGCACCCAGCAGGGGAGCATGCGATCCCAAGCGCGTAGGCGGGTATCTTATTGGCGTCTTGATTCAACAAGGGACTAAGTGGCCACTTTGACGTTAGGTCTTATCAGAAGCGTGTTCTTTCAAACAAAGAAGCAGCCGAGTGAGCTTTTTTCCAAAAAGAGTCTTCCTGAGGGCGAGGGGCCAGCTGCACGACGTAATCTCCTACAATGCCACGATTACTGCCTGCGACAAAGCTTCCCAGTGGCGATCTGCGCTGCAGCTCTTGACGGACATCCAAACTGCGGGTGCCTTTGGCCTAACACGGTCTCCGCGACGACCGCGCGCCGCCCACTGTTGGGGTTGAACGCGTGCACTTAGCAGGAGGCAGCAGTGTGAAGGCGGCAACAGGCGGCGGTGTTTGGTTAAACAGGCTTTGCCCGGCGTGCGCAGGTTTGCAGAAACAAAGTCGTGCGCTAGTTGTTTGCATCCGCAGCGTGTGTGTGTGTGTGTGTGTGTGCGCATGTGACTCCATCAGAGCTGTGAAGCTTTTGCATCTTATCTCAGTGGCAGATTGCTGCAAAACGATACAATCATGTGCATGAGCTGTTGGCGTCTCTCGCGCCTTCATGCGCTTTCGTGGGTAGGAATGCATAGATTCCTCCGCAAAGTTGTCCTGTTCACTTGCGAGAGCAGCGCCCTTGAGCTCAGGTTTGCAGCCAGATGCCATCTCATTCACCTCTGCAATCGCTGCTTGCAAGGGCGCCCGCCAGTGGCAGCGATCTCTCCTTTTGCTTGCAGAGGTTGGGGAGCGGCAGTTACGAGCTGATGCCGCTGAGCTTCAAGTCGTCTCGAACGCGTCATGGTGCATGTAGTTGGCAGGAAGCCTACGGTTTATTTTGCCTTATTCCGTGTCAGGGACCCTCCCGAAGGATTGGTTGAGGTCCGTGTCGTGTCCAGTGGGTGGTTGTGGGGACCGTTTCGAGTCGTGTCGAGTCGTTCAAAAACCGTCGCGGCCGTGCTGTGTCGGCCGTGTCGTGCTGTGCGGCGCTGGCGCATTGCTGTCTTCGCCACACAGCGCCGCAGTTGTTTTTGGTAGCCCTTGGTAGCCTTTGGTTTCGCTTGATGGCATTTGTATTTTTTGTAGTTCTTGGTAGCCTTTCGTGGCCTTTGGTAGCCCTTGGTAGCCTTTGCAGTCTTTCGTAGTTCTTGTTTCAATTTTGGTGGCTTTCGTATCCGTTGGTGGTCGTCTTTTGTTGTTCTTGAGATGTTGGCAGCTTTCATAGTCCTTGGTAGCCTCTCGTCAGCCCTTGGTAGCCTTTGGTAGCGCTTTCATTGCGCTTTGGTAGCCTTCGCTTGGTTGGCTTTTGTTGCTCTTGGTAGCCTTTCTTTGGTAGCCGTTCCTTGGGCTTTGGTGGCCTTGCCCTGCGAATCATTGGGGGATACCCGAAAAACGACACCACAAGCGCCAGCGGCGTGACGCACTTTCCTAGACGAAGCTTCCTTGTGCGAGGCGCCGGCCGGGTTCAGGAAATCACAAGAAGTGAGGTGAAGTTGCCTGTTTCGGTGGCTCGTGTCCTACCTGGTTTCATAGGGATTGTGGTCAGGCAAAACCAAAGGATCGTTGCAGGCATGTTGGTAGAAAACCATGTCAATAAATGTCAATGGGTTTTGCGCGCTGTTCAAGTAGCCTTGAAGTGTAGCATGTTGCGGATGTGCGTTGCCGGACACAACTTCCTTTGCAAAGTCAGAAAGAACTAGACCCCGGTTATCCCGAAAGCGTGTGTGACAAAGGTGATGCAAGAATGTTGTGATGCGCACAGGTGTGATGTTGCTTGTGCACACGGCGTCGTACCACGTATCCAGGCACTACTCTACTCGACAACTCAAATTATTAAACCTACACTTACACACACCAAACAAACATCTAAGTCGGCAGGCTCTGCTGCTTGCAGCTTTGCGCTGGGCACGGGTTTGTGTTCCGCAGGGCGGTTCGGGGTTGGTGTTGAGGTTCGTGTCAAAGCGGTTCGCGCGTTTCCGCCTGAACGTGTCCGATTCGATTCGTGTCGTCCGTGTCCTTCCCAAAGTCGTTTCGACAACGTTTCGAGTCCGCAAAGTTGCGTTTGCGTGTGCTCTAGCTTAGTTATCGTCTCATTTAGGCTTGGAAGCAGACAGTCGTACAGTATCTCGGTCAGATCTGTTTTTGCTTACCGGCAACAGACCATCCAGGCATGGCCCGGCTTTAAACCGCCAATCACCAGAGCAAGCCCCCATACCGCACCACCTACATCAGGTTACAGAGAGAGGCGGAAAGATTACAAAGAAAAAATAAAGTAAGGAAAGACAAAAAGAAAGTTAAGAAGGAGAGAAGGAGAGAAAAGGAGAGAAAGAGAGAGAGAGAGAGATTGATAGGTTTGATAGATGGAGGAGAATAGAAAATATCTCCCGCCAAATGAAACTGAAGGGGCCTGTTACAGGAAGAGTTGACTTCTTTTGTGTCTCAGGCTTGCAGGCCTAGGTGGCTGGCTTTGTTATAGCTATCCTGTGCGGAAACCGTCCAATGAGTACAAAATGAACGTGTAAGCAAGCTTAGAATCAAGACAACATCAGTGCAAATCAGTGAATGGTGGGTGCAGCGAAAAGTGCAGTAATGACGCGGCAGCAAGTCGTAAGCCACATTTGCGGTAATGTATGTGGTGCAGGACTAATACGTAAACAGCGCAAAGTGGGGCACTAGCCATAGAGGTCACATCAATAGGCAGGAGGTCCACAGCAATGGTCACCTATGCAAAGCCAAAACATGCCACATAGAAGCCAAAGCCTACCTCGACCCGACACGAACCGATTTGAATGATCCGCATGGCAAAGTCAAGTTTTGAAGCTTTTCTCAAAGCAGATCCTTGATGAAGATACTTTTTGTCGGGAATCATTTAGTTTTAATGAATATAAGCTACAACGAATCTCATTTAACTTAGGCTCATGACATCTCACGAATTCCAAAAGTGAGATGAGGTGATCATGCAGGGCCTGGCACTGGCAGCCTGCGAGGCCGCGCATAAGCCCCGCAGCGGCTGCGATGTGTTGCGACAGCTGCGAGGCCATCGGAGACCAGCCGTCGAGCCACAAGTTGGGGGCTGGATGAACTTTCAATTTTCTGGGAAGACCATGTTAGTGGCAAAAGAAGAAACGTTTGGACTGTTTTTGGGCCATCTACTCAGGAAGTGATGCATGTTGGTTGGGATTTGTTGGTGGCTGCGTCGAAGATGCTGTTGACTGCTTCATATGCGAGATACTGGGTGTTTTGTTGTTTGAGGGAAGGCTGGTTCTGTTTTGCAGACGGGCTCGGTGCGTCGAGGAGTTTTTCTGGTGAGCAACCCAGCGCTGGCCAGGTTAGTTGTGAGATGTTTTTTTGTTCTTTTATTGATTGATGCTGGGCGTGCCTGAGTTAAAGTGTTGGCCGCCAGCCAAGAAGTTGGAGGACTGGTTTGTTGCCAGTAGATTTGGGGTGTTTTCGGGCAAGCAAGCAGCAGAACTCAAACTCAAGTCAGTTGCTGGGCCCTTTTAAGTTGATTCCCAAATCAGATCTTGGAAGTTATGTCTCATCACGTGCGCCCACCACTTTCTGGGCAGTTCTTTAAGGGAAGCTGCATTGAAGGAAAGCCTTTAAAGGTAGGGACCTTTTGTGTTAAGACAACCCTACGTTTGACAGCGTGTAATTTCATGTCCTCCTCTCAGGAGAAATGCCCTCTGCTCTGATTCACAGACCGTTTGAGTGAAATGTCTGGATCTGGTAGGAGGAGAGTCCACCTTGGTGAACCTTGACATTCAGGCGCTGAGCAAATTACAGCTTGATTTCCTCATCCGCAGGCGGATTGCACCTGGCGAGAGTACGGGGCAATTGAGGGCCAAGAGGACACGGCCAAGAGGACAGTTTCCATGAGGACGAGAAAGTGTCCGCAGCTGTCGCCGGCCAAGCAAATCCAATTGGTTTTGCTTATGACTGCCTGCTAAACAGTAGACATAGACAAAACAAACAGTTGGCCAAGCATCAGTTGAACCCTATTAGACCATGGTTGGCTTATCGCATTGATTCGAGTGTGCATAGCTTCCTTAATTTTCACCATCACTGCCAAAGCTGGCTGTTGACTGGCAAGCCGCGCTGCTTAGGTTGCCGAGTTGTTGATCCTTTTGGCTTCGCGGGTCGTGGGCACTGCACCCGCTCAGCAGGTAAGAGATAAAAGCAGCTGAGAGAGCCTTCACTGAGCAGATCCCTTCGCACGAATGTGGCACAGTGTACGGAGAGGTTCAACTCTGCAATTGGCCCAGTGTGAAGAAATTTGAATGGATGGAAATAGCTGAGGAAGGCTTGCCTCAGCATGCCAGACAGAAGTGTCATCCATTTCTTGCCACGTTGCTGCTTGCTCACGCAGCTTCCTTTCAACTGGCACATTGGTTCCTGGCAGGCCTATTTTCAAAGATGTTTGCATTTGGTGATGCGTTTCGAACCTTGGCAGTGATTGGAAGCCTACCTCTCCACTGTGCAGGACGTCAAAACACAAACAGAGTTGCTCAGAGGGCACCTGACCTGGACTCAAGTTGTTGCTCGAGGTTGCTTAACCGGTGCAAACATGCAAAGACGTTCACAATTGAGCGAACAAACGCGAAGCACAGGCCACAAGCTGGCCGCTTTTGCTGACTGACACAGACATGTGAGTGGTTCATTCGGGCCAACCTGTGCAACAAGATGCAGGGAGCCAAGAACCCGGTAGGAAGGGAATCAATAATGTGAACCAGCGGAAAGGGCTGAGAAGCCGTTGCACGACAAGGACACTGCTACTGGAAGTGAGTGAGCGTGCTAGAGGGTTCCTGGTAAGCTTACTTACCAATTAGAAGCACTGGTGGTTTGTCCAGCACAGGAATTCTAGCCGTTTATCTATCAAACTTACCACGTCACCCTCATTCACTTTGAATAATGTATAATATGTTTCTGCATCCATTTTTCAATGTATTTATAATATGGTATCCTCCTGCGGAGGGCCTTTCTGGAACCATTTGAACCAGGCGGGCGGACTCATTGGCGAGGCAGTCTTGCTGGGCCAGGCGGGTCTCACTGGGATGCGGCCCACTGTGATCACATTGGGGCTGCTCTTCGCTCAAAGGTCCCAGGCAGTACGATGGCTTGGATGTGTTGCGCATGCTCTCTTCGGGCATGCTTGAATAGTTTGGTTGGCCAGCAGTTTTGTGATGTGATATCCTTGCTGTGGATCTGTTTGTTCAAGTGGCTCATGACTGACATGCCCAAAGCTTGTCAACGGCACAGTCCCGCGCCATCAGCATGTTTGGCTTCTTCTTGGACACTCAGAGCGAAGAGCCTACAAGCATGCAACTCTAGTGAAGCCCTTCAAGCTAGGCACATTCCAGACTTTGGTGGAGATTTGCGGGTGCATGCGACACAGTAAGAATGCCCGCTTGCAAGGCGGGGGTCTCCGTACTAGCATCGTTGGCGCAAGCGGCGAATGCAAATTATTCACCTTACTGAGTTGATTGCTTTACCCAGTGCTGCGTCAACTAGTGAGGTGTGAGGTTCATGTGGCCACCTCCTTCGCTGCCCCTCGGGGTGGGTGTTTTCAGTGTCCGAATTGGTATCGCGTTTGTGCAAGAAGCGTTTCCCAGGTGGGTGTTGTTTTGTTCCTGGCAATGTTTTTTGTGTTCCCTGCAGTGAAAAAAGACGACTTGCTGGAATCGAAAACGTCGATCCAGGAAAGAAACTCGAAGCCCTTGTTGCTGCCTCGCTTTGCCTGTTAAGTTGCTTTGCCCCAATCACACTCCGCCATGCTTGTTTGTGTCCAAAGCAGCTGTGCTTTTGCCAGTTGCAGAAGTGTGATGCTTCTGTCATACTTGAGGCCAGCAAGCGTACCGCAACGGTTCGCGCTGTTGGGCAGGCAGACGTCGGGGAAGTCGGGCGTGTTGGATTTGCAGCAACAGAAGTGAACATGAAGGCATGTTGCACTCGCTTTCCAGCCAGATAAAACGTAACTGTTTTGCACAAGACAAATGGGAACTCTAGTACTCTTTGCACATCCTTGCGCCAGAAAGGAACAGTGCCTGGCAGGTCTTACAAACATAGATTAATTGTGCACATGTTTGACTCGTTGAATGTTGAATGCTCGAGGTTTGTGCTTCTGCCTTCTGTGATTCAGCTGCAAAGGTATGGTCAGCGAAGAGTAACATGCCTGTGTTATGCATCATGGCATATGAGTCTTCACTTCGCTCGATTATGGGTAAGCCACCACACATGCTTGGATATCACACTACCTACATTGCAGACCTTATCTGTCGAACTGGGGTGTTGCAGACCTTGATTACCGCGATAAAACCTGTTCGGCATGTGCAATTGTGTCCCTTTGTGTCCGCAGGTGCCTAGCCTCTTTGCTGCATGCCCACCACTGTGCATTGCCCTTTCACCATAGAAAGTAAAGGGTCCTCTCTTAACAATGTTGCACCCGCACCTTTAGTCAACCAGGACTGTATTAATCCTGGTGGCACATGCTGGGGTGGCCTTTGCATGCGTTACAGGCAAACCAAGCGGACGCCAACCATGTTCAACCCCCACTCTGGGATAATGCTTGGCAGCATGTTGTAGCTTTGGCCTTTGCTGAAATGATGATTCTGGGGGCAACACTAAAGTTCTGCTTGAAGGGCTGAATGTTGACCAAGGCTAAATGAGTGTTGTTCTGAGGCTCGGTGCCCCTTTTGGGGGGTTGCACCACTTTTACATGTTTCACTCGGCGACGCGCTGGGACGTCATCGTACGGAATGTGTGTGTGTGTGTGTGTGTGTGTGTGTGTGTGCGGGTGCCAGAAAACGCTGCCTTGAGCTTTCTGAAACTTGCAGGTTGTTGGCTTCGCCATTGACCAGCCGGTCACCCAGCTGATTGCGTGTCTCCACCAACGAGCTGACTCCAGGTGATTTGACCGTTGCAAGGAAGCAGTGCTTTCCGACAGGAGTATCTTGTCGCCCATCTCTGGGCGGCATTTCTGGCAATTGTAGCCGAGGGCGCTGTTACTTCTCACAAAGCTGCGCAATGTGTCTAATGGCTGTCTTTGGTAAATTGGCAAGAGCTTGCATTCAAAGAGTTTTCTCGGTTCGATGTGGATCCGATTTACTGATGCCAGCTCGAAGGGAATGTTTTTTTTGTTCAGATACTAACAAGAGCTGAAGCAAGCAAACCAGAGGTAGAAATGATTGTGTTTGTCTTAAACTAGCTTTGCACGTTCACAGGAAACCACCCAAAAAAAGTGGTTGGTGGACATGAGTCCTGACCTAAATGATATCCACCAAAGGCGTCACTCCCCTCCTTTGCCCAAGGAATGAGATAGGCCAGATCTTTCTGGACTTCCCTGAGGCGAGAGCCCGCGGGAAATTGTTGCACGTGCAGCTACGGTTGGGCATGTATCAAAATGGGGGGGGGAAGGGGGTTCCCAAGAACTGGTGGTTGTTTTTTGGGGTTGTCCTTCAGAAGAAGACGGGTCAAGGGATAGGGAACCCCAGACATGGTAAGTTTCTGTGTGGTGTCTCTTTGAACAAACTGACAAGAGTGCCCTTAAAAACATGCACCCAGTTAGAGAGTTGCAGGTACGAACAGAAGGGAGTGATTCGCAGAGATCCTGTAAGGATCATGAAGGCCAGACATGGGCAGATACCATGACCCGGCAGTAACGAATTTTGTAGGTCTGAAAAAGTGGTCAATGGAGATGGGTTCGTTGTGCTTTGCGAGAAACCGCTATTGTATCCTGCGCATGACATCCTACACGTGATGCTGACAAGACTTCTGTAACTCAGGATTTCCTTCAGTGTACCGAATACACCATTTCAAGAAAGGGCAGTAAGGAAAGAAGCCGTGTTGCGGCAGACTGTATCAGAGCTGTACGATGCTCAGATATTTGGTTTGCTCAAGAGCCCCTCAACGGGCACTTTTGATGCAACTCCAGGGTTTCTTGCAAATGATGGCTGCTTTTCTTGTACAGCTTGCTGGTTCGTGCCGTCAACAAACGGCCTTCTTGTGGGAAGGTCATCTTGGATGATCATCACCCCTCAAGTCGTACAGTAGTACAGAAGTAGTACAGCCCAGGTACTGTTTGGCCCGCTTTCATATTGGCATGCGATTAGACAGTTATTTCCCGTTGAAACTGGATTTGCGTTTGTTTGGGGTCCGCTATTCATAGAAAGTGTTTTCCCGCGGAGCCGCCAAATCTGAGCCTCTTTTTATATCTTCTCATTCCAAGGGGGCTTTTCCAACTCAAAGGCTTAGACCTCAGATCGGGTTGGTGTTTCAAGCTGGCAATCCTTCAATTTCTACAACGCCAAAGGCGGAGCCCAGATCCAGCCCTTCGGGTGTGTGGCTTGCACCCTTCCCAATTCGAAGGCTTGCATCTCAGATCTACTGAACATTGTGTTTACAGTGGGCACTTTGGGATCTCAAAATGTGCACTGGCAATACTTAATGGCGTATTGGCAATAGTCACTATGCATTGGCAACTCAAGCCCATCCCCAAACCCTACAAAACAACCAAGTCCAACTAAACAGGAGATGGTGCCCTTAACAACGCCCGCGGCATCTTCGGCCATCGGTTCTGCTTCAGGAGAAGCAGCGTATGGTGCAGCTGGCAAACCTGCGGAACCAGACTAACAAGGCTGCAAGCAGAGCGACAAATGTTTAACAAGGATGAAGATTGCAATGACACCCTTGTTTGTCTCACCAGCTTGGGGGCCAAACACACAGATACCTGGAAATATAGAGTCTTTTGCACACACTCGTACACATGCCCACCCATGCGCAACACACAACCACACATAATATTTCCATTTGCACACACACACACACACGAAATACCGCAAAAACATAAATCCACAGCCCATAGACCTCCAGCCTGGTAATCCAGAATTCTGGTCAAGATCTTTCATAATTGCTCTTGGTCATTGATTTTGGCTTTCCTCAAGCTGGGGTTGCTTGAGGCCATTCTTAATCACCGTGAATGCTGTCATGTGGTTTGTAGTGTCGGATCGTGCGATCGTGCAGCTACTTCCTGCGAAAGGAAGAGTGGCCTGCCGGAGAGTCCGATTTGTTCGAGCCAGGGAACGTACTCAAAGCATGGGGGGTTGGTTTCCGTTGCAACTGCCTTTTTTGTAAATGTGTATTGACATAGACTCCGTATGTTGTGTGCATGTTGATTTGGCTTGCAGGTCCTCGTGGGCAAAGAGGAGGAGAGATCTGCTTCAAGGCCAGAGCCCGGCCGTTTCGATGTGCGCGGAAGGCCTTTGCATAATGGACGTTGTGATGTTTACACATTGTTGGCCTTCATTCTCCTTCCCTGCTTGGATCAATCAAGAGTGCCGCGTCAGCACGCCATCTGCAACGATGTGCGTATCTGTGATTGTTCTGTGTTGCGTGCTTTGAACGCCGCGAACTGGAATATACTGGTAGTCGGAGTAGCATGCCAATTCTTCAGCAGGCTTTGCGAGACATCGAGTTGAAGAAAGGTTAACAAGTGTGGCGGGCCAGACAAAATGGCACCATAGTTTTCTTTCCTGAGCCTTTCTGATTGGTTTGACACGTTGAACATTTTCTCGGTGAGCGTGTTTTGCCCGAACAAACAGTCCGGCTTGTCAAAGCAACAGGCATACGCACACACACACACACGCAGACGTGACCGAAGACATGCAGACTTGTAGGCACACGGATTCAGTCAGACGCACAGATGCACAGACAGATGGGAGGACGGACAGACAAACAGACTGACACACAAACAGAAAACAGAGATAGAGATAGACAGATGTATTAAAATCATTTGTTTTGGTTGCTGCTACGCAGGACAGTGCCTGACAAGTCTGGCAGCAAGGCGGGTACTTCAATGCTGGCCGGGCAGTGCAGTTTGCATTGTATCTTGAAACAATGATCGAACCTAAGGCTACATGTGTGAATACGAACAGGAAGAGACTCTTCGCGATCCCTGTAATTGACTTGCCCACGCAACCAGGATCAGGTTTATTTTTCGGGTCCAATGCAATACACGCATATATACACGCCGTGTGTTTGTATACATGTGTTGGTGCGTGTGTGTGTGTGTCGGTGTGTGTCGGTGTGTGTCGCTGTGTTTCTGTGTGTGTGTCTGTGTGTATGTCTGTGTCTGTGTTTGTGTGTGTGTGTGTGTCTGTGTGTGTGTGTGTGTCTGTGTGTGTGTCTGTGTGTCTGTGTGTGTGTCTCTGTGTGTCTCTGTGTGTCTGTGTGTGTCTGTGTGTGTCTGTGTGTGTGTGTCTGTGTGTGTGTGTGTGTCTGCGTGTGTGTGTCTGTGTGTGTCTGCGTGTGTGTGTCTGTGTGTGTCTGTGTGTGTGTGCGTCTGTGTGTGTGTCTCTGTGTGTGTGTGTGTCTGTGTCTGTGTGTGTGTTATTTGTGTGTGTGTGTTTCTGTGTGTGTCTCTGTGTGTGTGTGTGTGTGTGTCTGTGTCTGTGTGTCTGTGTGTCTGTGTGTCTGTGTGTCCGTGTGTGTGTGTGTGTGTCTGTGTCTGTGTCTGTGTTTGTGTGTGTGTGTGTGTCTGTGTGTGTGTGTGTCTGTGTGTGTGTCTGTGTGTCTGTGTGTGTGTCTCTGTGTGTCTCTGTGTGTCTGTGTGTGTCTGTGTGTGTCTGTGTGTGTGTGTCTGTGTGTGTCTGTGTGTGTCTCTGTGTGTCTCTGTGTGTCTGTGTGTGTCTGTGTGTGTCTGTGTGTGTGTGTCTGTGTGTGTGTGTGTCTGCGTGTGTGTGTCTGTGTGTGTCTGCGTGTGTGTGTCTGTGTGTGTCTGTGTGTGTGTGTGCGTCTGTGTGTGTGTCTCTGTGTGTGTGTGTGTGTCTGTGTCTGTGTGTGTGTTATTTGTGTGTGTGTGTTTCTGTGTGTGTCTCTGTGTGTGTGTGTCTGTGTCTGTGTGTCTGTGTGTCTGTGTGTCTGTGTGTCTGTGTGTCTGTGTGTCCGTGTGTGTGTGTGTGTCTGTGTCTGTGTCTGTGTCTGTGTTTGTGTGTGTGTGTGTCTGTGTGTGTGTGTGTGTCTGTGTGTGTGTGTCTGTGTGTCTGTGTGTGTCTGCGTGTGTGTGTGTCTGTGTGTGTCTGCGTGTGTGTGTCTGTGTGTGTCTGTGTGTGTGCGTGCGTCTGTGTGTGTGTCTCTGTGTGTGTGTGTCTGTGTCTGTGTGTGTGTGTTATTTGTGTGTGTGTGTGTTTCTGTGTGTGTCTCTGTCTGTGTGTGTCTGTGTCTGTGTGTCTGTGTGTCTGTGTGTCTGTGTGTCCGTGTGTGTGTGTGTGTGTGTGTCTGTGTCTGTGTGTGTGTCTGTGTCTGTGTGTCTCTGTGTGTCTCTGTGTGTCTGTGTGTGTCTGTGTGTGTCTGTGTGTGTGTTTGTGTGTGTGTGTGTGTCTGCGTGTGTGTGTCTGTGTGTGTCTGCGTGTGTGTGTGTGTGTCTGTGTGTGTCTGTGTGTGTGTGTGTGCGTCTGTGTGTGTGTGTGTCTCTGTGTGTGTGTGTGTGTCTGTGTCTGTGTGTGTGTGTGTCTGTGTGTGTGCGTTTGTGTGTGTGTGTGTCTCTGTGTGTGTGTGTGTGTGTGTCTGTGTCTGTGTTTGTGTGTGTGTGTGCGTCTGTGTGTGTGTGTGTGTGTCTCTGTGTGTGTGTGTGTGTGTCTGTGTCTCTGTGTGTGTGTGTGTGTCTGTGTGTGTGTCTCTGTGTGTGTGTGTGTCTCTGTGTGTGTGTGTCTGTGTCTGTGTGTGTGTGTGTGTCTCTGTGTGTGTGTTTGTGTGTGTGTGTGTGTTTGTGTGTGTGTGTGTTTGTGTGTGTGTGTCTGTGTGTGCAAAGTGTGTTATGTGGACAATGGTGCATGCCGTCCGGCCAAAGCGGGCATGTTTCCGATCCCTGAGCCTTTGCTCTTGACGCGCAATGCTGTGATTGCTTGAGCCACACCATGTGAGAAACACACTGATACCACGAACTCGCTTCAAACTGCAAAAGCCCTCGGAAATTCATCGACAGACACGCATGCGAATGCACGTGTGGCTTTTCTTCTTGCTGTACACATGTATTAGGATGTTTCTGACATTTGTGCTACATGGCACCTGCAAAATTATGTGAGCCTGGCGGCAACTACGCCTAACTACACGGCAATAGCCACAGCCATCTTGTTCCCGGCTCGTGGCGAGCCCTGTCAGGCAGGCTCCAGAGACACGCGAGGCGCTAGCAAGGCAGGGGGCTCGGATCTTCACGTTGGATTGCTTTCTCAAGACAGACGTGGCATGTCGTACTTCTTTGTTGCATCAACATGCTTGGTTTGCCAATCAATCATGGGGATGTGTTGGCCGGTAGCCTACAGATGTTTGCTGCGCTGCGCATAGCTCAACGCATGTGTACTTAAATTTCGAGCCCGTTCCCATGCCACAAGCCAGCTCCGCACTCATCCAGCTTTGTTGTACTTTATCATTTCCAAGGAGTTTAAAGGCCCTTGGATGCTTCTGCATGTCAACTCCTATCTATTGGTTTTGCTCCTGGGCAGCTTAGAGCAAATCTTTTTGCACTGCATCGGGGCATCAGGTGTGGTTGATTAGTGACCTAGCTCCCGTTTGGACTGTGTGGACCTATTCAACTACCCTGAGACGAGCAACATTTCCCCCCCTTGTTGCATGAAGCTCCACGCTGCTAAAGTTGGATTTGGGCAAGGTCGGCTAAAACAATACAAGGAAACAGATCTGTGGCATTACAGATTGTACAGGGAAATCGTCAAGGATTTCAATCTGGGATCCCAACAAGGTGTTCGCAGTAATTATATTTGCATTCTGGACTTGCACCACTGGGGAACATCCATCGCTGACAAACCTTGGGAGACCATTCCGAGGGCCGATATTGGGCCTCAGGACTTGGCACGCGGCCACTCCCGGCAAGCGCCCGCCTACAGCAACTCGACTCACCGACTGACGCGTATGGACTCAAAAGGGAGGAAGCCTGGAATCGGTTCCGTTTCTCCTTGTCGCTTTGTGGTTTTCGAGCATCCTGACTTGTTGGGATCTCTGAAAAATCGTAAGACATGTCATTCTTCAGCACGAGCTTCAGCATGGCCAGGAAGACGTCAGGCCAGTCCACGAGGTCGCATCACAATTTGTTTGTTGAAGGTGGCGTGCGCTGTAGAGTCGCTGTCTATGACGTGTCGGAACCCCCGGTTTACCACTGTGGATGAAGCGGAAACAGGAAATGTGATTTTGGTAGACCAGGGTTGAGTTGCCCACTTGCTCTCTTGCCATCCTTGTTCCATCCTGCTCCTGCTCTCTTGCCGTCCTTGTTCCATCCTGCTCTAACCCTTCTGCTTGGTTTGCTTTACTAGTTCCTTACAGACACCTATGTATGTTTAGACACATGCCAAGAAGTGCGGTTTTACGTGCACTATGCAGGTTCGCGGAAGGGGGAGGCGGAAGGCAAGTTTTGAACCAGCAACACTGGACAACGAACACGTAGAGTTACTAGAAATGGCATTACAGTGGAATCTAGGCATGCTACACAACATGGCTGGACATGCGCTACTTGTAGCAACATTGCAAACATATGCTACACATATGATGGGCATGTGCCAGACATTCGTTAGGCTAGACTATGCCAGGGCTATTCCAAACATTTGCGTGCCAGGCATATCATAGTCACATGCTATCCACGTGCTAGAACTGCGATAGCCTCGTGCTAGACGTGTGTCATGACTATTCTTTAAACAGACTTGTTTTACATATGTCCTGGCAATGTTCCAGACGTATGGTAGGAACACACTGGACATGTGACAAACCTTCTCTTTGTGGCAAGTAGAGATGCTAGACATGTGCCAAGCATATGCGTCTCGCATGTTGGAGCTCGGATATATTTTTGGTAGGCATGAGCTAGACACATTCGAATAATTTCCTATAGAATCATGCTGGAAATATGCTAGGCTATGCGCATGCTACACAACTAGCAGCAACCAAACCAATTATTTATTTATTTATTTATTTATTTATTTATTTATTATTGAAGAGGTTGAATCTGTCATTGCGTCAACTTGTTTTTGGTTGGATATCCTGCCTGGCTCGCAAGGTAAGACTGAGAACTTAGAGGAGTCGGTCAGGGCAGCCAGGAGTTCTCAGGGAAGCCGCTCCTGATTTCCCCAAATAGGTTGATACAGGTGGACCCCCAGGTGGAACCATAGGTTTCATTGGGTCCAAATTTCAGTGATTTGGCTTTTGTTTCTTTATTTCTCAGAATGACCAAACAAAAGGGATTACTTGTGCCTCTCTTTCTTCACCCAATGGCCACCGCATCATGCAGGCACGAATCGACAGTTAGTGATGCAAGAAGCCGGCCTGACAACTCCGTCGAACTAAAAGCAGAACCTGGCAAAGACGACGTCTAGTATTTGTTTGTTTGGGCCAGACGCTGTAGAGTGTTGTGTAAGAACCTTTGGGGAGGGGGCTTCAGCGTTTGCGGTTCTATTTTCAAAGCGCATGTTTGCACAGTTTATGAGACGGATGAAGAGATACATGAGTGTCTTTCTCTACATCTCTTCCTATGATGCCATGTGTTGCATCATGTAGAGTTTGCTGTCTTTGCTTGGTTTCGATTGCGTGCAGATTAAGCCCATTGTTATGTGTTATGTGTTCACCATGTTCAGCCCCAATTCCGCAAGCTCTGTTTCGGTTGCAGCCTCAGGAGCCGGGGCAGTATGTTGATGCCGGAAGCAGGCCTGGCAAGAGGACTGGCAAATTATCTTACTAACTAATGATTGTTTGACAGCCCTTCAGCGTCCGTTGCTTGGGATTGCAGGTAACGCGTCTTGAATGGGTTTTGCTGGGGTGGGCCGCATGCCTAGGGAGGTAGTCCACATGGGTCCCAGCGTAGCGTGGATTGCATGCCTGGCTTGGCAGGCTGTGTTGCAGAAAGCGCAATGCAGCTGGATTTCGCGCTCCCAGGGGCAGAATGCGAGGGAGCCATTATCATAGTTGAGTCTTCCCACCATACGTGCAAGCGAGTGTGCGCATACTTGCTGGAAGTGTTGTTGGGTTTTGTTAGCCCGGGTACAACATTCCTTGCGTCGGCTTGGAATTAAACCTGTGAAGTATTTAGGAAGTGCCCATTACTATACTTGGCAGGCCCATGCAAAGCTAGCTTAATCAGCGAGGAGGTACATCATGAGAGCATTGTGCCTTTGCATTTCCGATACCCATCCTTTCCATGATATTGTAGCTTCGTCAAGCTGAGCTGACACACACACAGAAGACCTTGCAGGATTGTTGTTTGCCACAACTTCAGAACATGGAGCTTCTGTTGCAATGTGGCGAAGGTCTTGTTTTGGTGGACCCCGTATTTTGTTTTTTTAAGAGGAAACCAAAAGGAAAACCATTTTCGGGGCGCCCCAAAATCAGACACGCCCATGTGGCGAAGGTCACAGGCTTTAAGTACGCTTGGGAGGCTCCAAGCGCGGCAGTGCGCTCCTCCCGAGATTTTTGGCTGCATTGAGCGATGCTTGATTCGACAGGTGTTTTGTTGCCATCGGAGGTGTGCTCCTGTCTGATTTGGCCTGTCAACTATTCAGCCGAAATTCAGCTTTTTTTGTCAAGTGACAATGTTTCATGGTTGCTAGATTTGCCTTGCGACGTTTGGGCCTCTCTTGTGCTGAGGCGGCCTGGGTGTCGACGCCAAGCGAGGGAGCCGTTTGGAGAGCATCTCCAAGCGAGGGAGCGTCACCTCCAAGCGAGAGAGCGTCACCTCCAAGCGAGAGAGCATCACCTCCAGCCGCACCATTTCGCGTGCCAACAGCGGAGGCCAGATGGCGACAAGGGCAGACCTGTCCCCGCCAGATGCCAAATGATAGACACTTCAGAGATCGGAGTATCCCCTGAACGACCAGGCCAACCTTAACATCATGTTTACCGTATCTAGATGATTGCTGGGAATCAAATCTTCTGCGTGACTCCCACAAGATTGCTAGAAGCCTCGCGGTGCAACTTCTCTTTCTCACCTGTACATTGACAGGATGCTAGACATGCCGCATGGATGCCTCATGGCGAGGGATGTCAAGGTGCGCAGGTTTGGGCCAGAATGGGCTGATTCGTCCAACACACTTTCCAGAACAGCACCTGAATCGGAAAGATCCCGTGAGCGCAGCGAGGGATAAATTTGCAGCTCCCAAAGCAGCTTGCAAAAAGGCACACACGGGCTACGCTGCGAGAAATTCTGCCTTTAACTTTTGAAATCCCAGGCTTCACTATCTCGAAAAGTCCCAGTGGACCAATGGCTACCAAAGCTGCAGGACTTCTTGGGTCACGTTCTTTCTATTTTGTTTTCCAACAGTGGCATGTTGGAATCATTTTGCCATGACACCACACACATCCTCAGCCTTGGGGGCAAGTTGCTTCACATCTCGCATGGTCGGCACTCGATCACTGAAGCCATTTTGTTTGTGTGAGTGTGAATACTTTACCTCGTTTCGAGTCCAGTTACGAGAGCATGGCATCCCTTAATTCCCTCCTTGATTCATGGCTAGACTTCATCCCAGTGCGAGGCCAGGTTTAGAGCGAGGCCTGGCATTGCTCACTGCCAGGCCACGACAGCGACAGCGATGATTCCGCAGATTTGTCTAGGCCCAGCGCTGGCAGTCAGCTTTCATTACCGTCATGCTGATTCACGCTCAGTTGGAATCCTTGTCACAACCATAGATTGCAAGAAGCTTGCCTGTTGCTCAAATACGTTTATGGAGGTTTATCTTCGTTTGGTGCAACTGCGGACGATTCCTGGATGTTTTTCTTGAGCTTCATCGCATGCAATATGTCAGAGATTCCACAGCCTGGTACTCACATTTCGGGCGATCAGGCACACAGCCTCAAGCCAGGAACAAGCACTCTTTGATCTCAGGTTGTGAAATAACAGGCCTTCGCAGTGCGTCTGAGGTCATGTCCAAGAAAACTTACGGAAACGTGATGCAACATCATTGCTGAACTTCTCGCTGTTGGGAAAGACACTGCCCCTCAAGGCTGGCTGGATTTCAGGTACCAGGTGCACAAAGGATATGAAGACGCCGTTGTTTGCAAATGGACGTCAATGCCAAAAAACACCTTTTGCAGACATGATTTGAATCGATTGTGCCGTAACTGTAGGACATGGTCTTTTAGCCAATGTTCTGCGCTACCAAGAGCCAAGAGAACTTCCCTCAAAGCGACAAGGTAGTCAAAGGATGCCCCATGGCGGCATCTCGGATAACGTTGTGCTCCACCATCATAGTAAACGTAGGCTTCTGAAAGACGCGCCTCAAAGTGACAAAATGATAGGCACGCATCGTCTTTGGTTCTCCGCGCTCAGTCTCCCGATGGCCCGCGTCCAGACGGAGGGTGTAGGCCGGCAATGCGATCACATCCCACTGCAATCACCTGACTTGCAGATCAGTGGGGCTTTCCCATGGGTGTATACTGCAAACGTCCTAGTTTGGGGTAAACCATGATGCCGTTGCATCCGCTCTTCGGAAACCGTTCGCTATGTTAGGAGAGTTAGAATGACTTAGTTGGATGTTCGAAATTTAACAGAATAGACATGACCCAAGCCCATTCGAGCACCTGTCAATATCATATTATCAGCGACCGCTTTTTCGGGAACAACATTGGGGTCATGGGGAGCAAAATCAATATATCATCCATGATTCATTTTGACGGATGCGATAGGGTGGATTCCTTCTTTCAGCTGAGAATGCTGGGCCTCGCTCGGATGACTAAACGTTGGGGTGTATTTTATGGGTTGCTTGGAACAACATGGCACTGAGCCAGTCTGCTCGTCCAGCCATGACACGTCAAGATGCTCACACTCGACATCAATGGTTTTGCTTGACGGTTTGACTAGTACACACAAGATATGCAGAGAGACCCCAGGTGATTTGCAGGCTCACGTCATGACAACCAACCCCAGGTAACAAGAAGTTCTGGAAAGCTGAACCAGCTTTGTTTATGATGACGACTGCTTTGTTGGAGATCGTGGTTCTTCATGTGGAGGTTGTCCTATGCTTGGCTTCTTACTGGCCAAGACAGCCTGGAGCAGTGTTCGAATCCATTAGCACAGGCCTAACATGTGTACAAGGCTGACGTGTATTTCTTGCGAGTAATTATTCTAAGATCATAAGCTGGCAGAGTGATGGCCGTGTTGTCGCTCATTGAGGGGCTTCATGTCGAATTGCCCAGCATCGTACCACAAGCAAATGCTGTTATGTGTTCTTGAATCACGACACTCGTGCCCCTGGAGCGGCTCTCAATGCTTTGAGAACAGGCAGGAAGCTGATTAATGTGTCTACTTCCGCATGTTGCATTTTTTTGTGTGAGCACATTCAGAGCTCTGACAGCATCATTTTCAGTTTGATGAAAGTGACGCTGCTACGCTGTCTACGACTTGTTTCACTTGTTTCTCTCGTATAGCACCTTGGGTTTCTGTACCTGGTGGACCGGTTTGGTTGGCCAAAGATCACAGGAGACAGTGGGGGAGCCTTGCTTTCTGTGGATATCGGAAAATCGTCAGGCGGATCCCATTTGGCCATGAAGGACATCATGGTCGGGCACTGAAATCGAGTCGGCCCAGTGCCACAGTGGTGGGGCTATTGAGTCATTGAAGCATTGGGCTTGGGCTTGGCATGTACGTCTGAAAGCTTTCTTGTGACAGAAATCTTTCCACAGCCTTCATAGAGTGCCTGCTTCAGTGAGCATCTGCACGAGGTTATGATTGCTACCCCCCCCCAAATAAAATTCAATACAACTTGGGGTGAGAGCGGTGGGCCCCCTTGTTAGTTGGGAGGTGTGGATTCCCGGCGCAGTTGACACACCCAGGGCCGGCTGGCACGACGAGGGGTCCCGGAGGCTGGGTACAATGACCTTCCATGCCTTAGGCACTTAGACATCCCCTCCAGAGATTTCAGTAGGGTGTCGGAATTCAGCGTTTTTGACTGGCAGCATGAAGGGAGTACTAGGATGTCAGGAACGCTATGAAGTCTAGACTCGCCCCATGGTTGACCTGCATCATCCTGCATCCAACTACTTCTGCTTTAAGCTAGGGCGAATTGCAAACTGGTTGTTGTTGTCCAGGATCAATCGAGTCCAACCTTATGTGTGTTGGCTAGTTGCCATTGAACCCAAAAACACATTGTTTGCACTGCCTGATTGAGTTGTACAAGGTCACGAAAAGTTGCAGCTCTTTGGCTTCGGCAGGGCCGGCCGCACACGACGCCCTCAAGCGGCACGGCGCCA
The DNA here is from genome assembly GCA_963377175.1 of Effrenium voratum. Taxonomy (NCBI): domain Eukaryota; class Dinophyceae; order Suessiales; family Symbiodiniaceae; genus Effrenium; species Effrenium voratum. The sequence goes on along the minus strand of CAUJNA010002313.1, from coordinate 344,118 downwards.
TTTGAGGACGAAACTGGCGGGACTGGCCCTGCTAGGGTTCAAAGAACCGGAAGGTTGCTGGAAGGACAACATGACATTCTTCGTTGACCAAGGCAGTTTAGACATGCGAGTGGCATGTTGACACTTGCATTTGTTCTGTTTGGGCATGAAGACCAACTCCCATCTCTTGTCTTTCGGCCAGCTATAGGGCTCCACCAGATGATGCATGCAGCATCCTCAAATGCTTCATTGGCCGCAAAGATAATTGGCCTGTGCTCAGAAGACAGAACGCTATCCACGCACTTCTCTTTTGCAAACCATCTACAGCGCTGTTGGCTGTTAGCTTATACCGAACGATGTTCTGCCAGAGATGCAGGTAGGCTTGGAAATAAACGCCAAATTGGGCCCACGCGAAGGAGCTCGCCATGTCAAAGCGACGGGCGCATGTCATGACTGGTTTGGGCATAATATCAGGTCTAAACAGGGGGAAGCATAGAGAGGCTGCCCTCCTCCCCCAAAGAACAAAGCTAGCCAATGATATACCCAATGATGGAGCAGGTGGTTGTTTCCGACCTTGCTACTGCTCCTCAAAATTGAATCCCCCGTTTTCACAGATACAGCTCGTGCAAATTTGTTTGTTTGGGTGCTGAGACACAAATGGCCCAACCAGACAGTGTACCGATCCTCAATGAGATCCTGCCACAAACAACCGGTGGCAGTTTGAAGATTTGTGAATTACTAATGACCCTTCGAAAAGGCAAGAACATCATTTGTCTTCCAGAACTCAGCAATCCCACATGCTCACGTCGCGGCTGTTTGCACGAGGCAAGAAAGAAAACTCCAAACACGATCCGCCGAGATGAGGGGTACATGCCGTTTGCCCTTGAAGAACGCTCATGCAAAGTTGACCAAACAAATCATGCTTCTAGCGAGGAACCCTTCTCACAAATGGCGTGCGGGATTCTAACATTGATTTCTGGTCCTGCAGTGTGCCAAACTTCAGAACTTTAGGCACCCACTGGAGTTCAGGGGGCGTATTGCGTAGAAGCCCGGCGCATGCGACATGCGGGGCTTCTCAAAATGGCGGACCCCCTTTTGGTTGGCATGTAAAGGAAGCCAGAATGAAACAAGCCATCTGACCCCTGGTTTGAGAGACAACCATGGAACAAGCATTCAGCATTGTGGCTATTTGTCCAACCCACATCCCTCCAAATGGCCATGCGCCTTGTGGAGGAGCCTGATAAGCCCACCACGGCTCCGTCGAGGCAGACCTCCAGGCATCGTCCAATGGGACCGACGCAAGTAGCTAGATAATCGACAAAGCGTTCCACACGAGCACACGATGGGCACAATTGCGCTCCAAAAGAGGCTTGCACGGTTGTGCCCTGATTGCAGCATTGGTTGTACTGGATGGCCTTCATCCCGCAGATTGCCGCCCACACTGGTTCAGACCCCCTTTGCAGAGAACACTTTCATTTGTTGACCCCCCCCCCTATTAAGTTTTCACCCTAGCAGAATTCTGACTGTGGACCTTAGTTGAGTCATACTTGCATCGCTGTGCGGCTGAATAAGGTGGCAGTCTGGACTGCTGGTCCCCAGCACATGGATTTGTGTACGCTTTTTCACTGTGGAGCTTTGCTCGAGACATGCCGTGTGCGATCTGCTTTGGTATTGAAAGATGGTCAGGACAGCCTTGACCCCTGCCTGCCGACGGTATGGCTCCCAACAGGGCGGGGTCTAGGGGTATCTCGCTGAAAAGCCACTTGGGCTGGTTTTGCCACAAGTGCTACAGGAAATAAACTGGTGTGGACCATGTGGCCCTTCACCCTTCACCAATCCGGGATTCATCTAATCGTAAGCCACAGTCACATCTTGTACAAGGTGTCCAAATGCAGTCCACTGAGTCTTTTGAAAGACTGGCGCCTACGCGACAAGCAAGCTGTCACCAGTTTATATGTTGGCTGATGTCCTCGCCTAGCCAGCACCGTTTGAAGGATCAAATGCCTTTGCATTGCGTCATTGGGATTGAATCCTTTTCCTACTTGATTGATTGACCGAGCAACATCGCATCTGAATTGGATGGACGGCTCCTGCAGACTTGCACTCCTCATGCCCTTTTCAACCCAGATTTGCCTTTTTTGCAGCAATCGGCTTATGCACCAGCCTGCTTCAAGACTCAAAGCAAGTGGTGGGTAGATCCTGAGCGCACCATCCCAACCAGCAAGTAAGCTTGTTTCCATCGTTTGGAAGCGAACCGACCCATGGTTTCAAGTTATGAGTACCGCCTGCGTTCCAACTCGTAAAATCCATCTAGTGATGTGTAGGTGTCTCAATCTGGTCACCGGCGGTCACAAGCCCCTTTTACGTGCTTAAGAGAGTGCGGCCGAACTTTAGATGGGTTGGCCCAGGAAGGTTAATTCCTTGTTTGAACCGGGTTGGATGCATGTGCGCAAGTTGACGCATGCATCTCATTCCATTCAATACCCATGCCAGGCACTTGTGATGTGAAAGCACTGTCCTTCCTTTTCAGGGCAATGCCCTAGTGGAAATATTCAGTTGTCTGATGCTGTGAGGGGCACTTGGCTCAGGTGGGTTGCCAGGCGGGCTCGTCGCATTGAGGAGGCGGGGTTTGAGTCACACCGAGTTGCTGATGCCTCGCTGTTGGTGGAGCAATCCTGGCAGCACTGGAAACCGGTTGACGTGTCAGCTATGTAGCGTCTCCGTTTTGCGGTCAGCCCTGCCAGAGCCTCAGAGCCCAAACCTGTTGTTTGCGGAGATACCCTAAGAACAACAAAGCAAGGACACGTGTGAAATTCATCTTTGTTGACATCTTTTGACTATATGATTTGAGATCGAACCAGCGCATAGTTGCAATTTGTAACATATTCAGCTTTGCTGAGCGTGAGCGGATTGTTCAAATGTTGCTTGATTCTTATCCGCCGGGAAAGACAAGATCTCACCATCCCATCCTGCGGTGAAACGCCGGGAAACCAGTTGCAAAGGGATTCCAACCTACCAGGTATTCTCGTCTCTCAGAAAGAGACCAACAGGGGATCTTAAACTAACTTTGTGTCACGAATTCGGGCCTTGCTGTTGCTTGCATCATGTTATATGCAGCTATATTGTTAGGTGGGTTGTTGTCTATAGTATTAATTTGGGGTTCCTTACAAGTGGCGAAGGACACTTGCGACAGGATTGACAAGTGCTTTTCAATTCGCTGGTGTTTCTTTGCTTACTAGGTCTGGCTGAAGCTTTTACTTTTTGGTCCTTTGGTTGGGGTAGAAACCTGATCCTTTTGAAACCACAGTTGTTCCCACAGTATATCTATTTGCTTTTGGCTTTATCGCTGCTTGTTACCAGGGAGGTTTCCGTGGCATCGCTCAGGCGCCTGGCCGCACAGAGGCGCGGAAAGCGCTGGTGCGGGAGCCTGGCAATCCGAGCATCCAATCCGAGTTATCAGCTTGGGGCTACTCACTTGCGGCTAGCCTTTTTGGGCTTGGTTTAAGGGACACAGAAAGGAGACAAAGTCATTCTGAGGGTTGTAATTTTGACGCACGGTCATGTCAGTTGCATGCAGCGCCAAGCTGTGCCTTGCCTTGCTTGTTTGCTTGCCTGCTTGGCAAAAATATCGCTGCTGTACTTACACCCCTGCTCGTGAAAATACTTTCATGCTTACCCACTTAGTCGCTTGTGTACTCTTTGTATTACTCGCTTGCTCAGACTTGCTCACTCACTTGCTCACTTACTTGCTCACTTTGTGACTTACTCTCTGATGTTTTCCACGCACGCTTGCCCACTCACTTGCTTGTTTGCGTACGTACTTGCACGCCTTCTTACGTCTCTTCGCTCTACAGTTCTCAAGCTGACATGTGAATGGCTTTTGAAAGCAGGGAAGCCATTTGAATGGCTCAATCTTGCTTATTTGGGTGCAGTTTTGATATTGCGGCAGCGTGAGTTGTTTGTGCTATGCTTGCACGCGTGTTATTTTGCCGGCTGTCAATCCGGCGAAGGAGCAGACACTCGCAGAGACTCATGCTGCGGGGTTCCCCCCCACAACTATCATAGCAGCAAGCGGGCCGGCACAGAGACTTCAGCTTGAAGGCAGTATTGGTCTGTCTGAGCCAAGCTGGACGGTTAACGCTGAACCTGGTCAGTGTTGTTCCCACAAGCGGAGATTCACAGGGATCCTCGGATGCTGTGTGGCCCTCCTGAACTTGTGAGTTGCACATATCCGTGTGGCACACACATCATGCAGAAGCCCTTGAATTGTTTGGCAAGGTGTCGCAATGAACCTGACCTTTCCTTTTACTCAAAGCCACATCCGACGCGGGGCAGGCGGTGTAGCAGTTGGCTTGAACATCACATGTTTGACCTAGGTTTCTGGCTCATAAAGTTCTCATATTCTACATCGACACGAAAGCAGAGAGCAGTCTTTGCTTTGCAGCTGCAGAGCCGAGGCTGGTCGCCTGACGCCCATGATCCCCAAAGGCAGTGCTGGCTGGTTGACAGGGGTGCTTTGCGCGCTTCATGACAGTGTTTCAATATGATTCTAAGACCCCGCTTCAAGGTGGGTCAAATACAGCGAGGTATCTTGAGCAGTCTACAAAGTATTGCATGGTGAACATTTAGCGCTGCCGGGTGCAGCGCGACATAAGGAAGCCAATATCCCAGCTGCAAGGCCAGGAGGTTGAAGCGGGCAAACATCAGCGGCCCGTGTATGCGACAAAGCTTAGCCCCCGTAGCGCAGGAGGTACTGCTTCCGTGGCTGTTTGACTGGTTTCAACGACAGCTGAAAAGGTTTGGGCCTGGCTTTAGAGTGTATCTGAACCTTCTTTCGTTGATTGTGTCAAAACCAGTTGCCCCGTCAACATGGAGCGTTGCCGCTGCTCAGTTTGCGAACTTGGTTGGCGCGGTCACAAAATTCTGACGGCTGGCTTCGGGATTAGCATGTTGTGGGTACGCCTTTTACAGTCCATCCCAACCGTCATGCAGTGCTTTCTTTGAACGCTTCAGGCTGGGTTTGTCTATCAGCGATACATGTTGCTTTTGTTTTGTGTGTGTAATCTGTCCAAACCATGCCTGCCGATCATCGGCAGATGCAGCAATGATCTTTCTGTGCCTGGCTGCAATGGCCATTGGGAGAGGGCAACCTTTGTGCGAAAAGTGAAGCTGATTGCGGCGCTCACGCCATGCCAGATCGCAGCTACGTGTGTGTGGACATGCCGGTGAGGCGAGACTTTGCGAAGGGTCTTGAGCGATGAATTGTCTCATGCCAGCTTGCCTGCCTCACAACGTAGTGTGCCTGACTTTCAGGATGTTTGAACAGGACAGAGTGGAAGGGAGGCCAGGGGGGGGAGGGAAATGCAGATTGGCTTTTTCAGATTTATCATTCTACTCACACGCATGCCCGTGTTGGCTTCGTGACTTCCAGCCAAGACCTCACTGCTTGGTGATCCAACGCAGCGTGTGTTGTTGGCGCATGAGATGGAGCTGAGCTTTCCCGATGTCTGTGCTAGGTCCCATTGACTTTCTGCCTTTATTTCGCTTATCTGGCTTATCTATGCTTTTATTCTGCCAATACCGAATTCTGCTATGCGGCTGCAGACAATTGCGCTTGATGAAGGGCCATTTGATGCCATTTGTACTGTAGTGCGGACTGCCATGTGTGCCACGGAAAATGTATAGTATGCAAAGTCTACGGACGCATATTGAACTGATTGAATCGGCTCCCCACAGTCAGGACAGGGATGAGATTCAACGGGCTGAGAGAACTTGGGCATGGGACAAATGGGTTGACTGGGCGGCTGACCAGAGCGCCTCGCAGGCCGCCCACCAGCGAGCATTGCACGCCGAGGCTGGGCCTTCATTTCGAGTGCGGGTGTCTAGCCATGGGCACGAGCTGGCGCATTTTCTCGGCCACGGCCTGGTCAAGTATTCGCAAGATGTTGGTGTTTGTTGGCGTTTAGAGATCCAGGTGCCACATAGCCCTCTCCAGATGAAAAGCACTGGCCCTCCGTTGGATGTAATATGGTGCAGCAAGTGTTTGGATGTTGAGGGGAAGTGGATTCACCGTGCTGCATATGGACTTGCCAACAAGAGTGAATATTACGTTTGCGACATGGAACTCTTCTAGTTGCTTGATAAACGAAAAACACAGTGCCACCTGTCCGAAACCTCATGATGGCTGCTCAATCATTGCCAGCATGTTGGGTGTTTTCACCAGTGAGATGGGAGTTGCCACCGAGTACTGAGACAAGCATTCTGATGTCTCTACAGCATTGACATCGGTTTGTGCTGGCCTTGTGCTGCTGGCCAGGTTTCAAGCAGCCTCATTCCGCAAAATATACTAAGTTGCCATACGGTAACAAGCAACAGAAAGCACCTTTGTGGACTCATGTTACTGTTATTGCTATGTACCAATGGGATGTCGATTGATTCAATTGTCATTTACTTTCAGTGGTGCAATATGAGAGGATTCCGGTTGCCTGCTTGCTTTCGGATTCGAGGAATCAAGCACGACCAACCCTTTTGAGGGCAGGTTGCTGTTGGACTCGCTGGCTCTTTTGAGTTGGTCCCACAGTCGGGGAGGATTGAGCTGAACAAGCATCACCTTGCCGTGCAATCACGCATGGCAGAGCGATGAATGCCGGCCATGGCCATGCTTCTATTTGGATGGTGATAAGTGTCCCCGTTGCCCTTGGTGGCGTTTGTCTCGTGCTACGTCTGTTACACGATTAGGCCATGACCCGGTCATGACGGATAAAACGTGCGCTTTGCAAAAGAGCACACCTAGCACTCACGTCATCACCAGCATGGATGGCGTTGCAATTGCAAGCTCATGTGTTGCTGTTTCCTGACAGCGTATGCCAACCCGCCGAAAGCATATCATTTGTTTTCGCGGAGCGGGGCTTTATACTGGAAAAACGTACTGTGGCCTGGCAAATTCGGGTCAACATGGAGCAATATGGGGCAACACAGACCACCATGCGTTGACTTGGCCCTAGCTGGGTGTTAGTAAAAAATAGGGAATTACCTGCGGTCTGGTGGTTTACTGTGCCCCATACCCTGACTGGATCTTTGCAGGCCACCCACCATCGAGCAGTGCACGCCAAGGTTGGGACACTTGAGAGTAGCATTGGACAGACCTGTTTGGCAGCTGCTCTTTATTTCACAAACAAGTGCCATTTGTCAGTGGTTCACCTCGGAAGGGACAAGCACGACTCGTGTGCATGTTACAGAATTGTGCAGCTTTGGCAGGGTAGTCACAGGAACCTGTGTCACAAACAGCATCCCGGCCCGGCAGCAAAACGATCAACTTTGGGTCTTCAAACAATCGAGGTTGCCACCAAGCCGCATACAGTATATCCTTTCGAGCGGGGATCCGTTTTTCCGTCTACAAAGGATTGCATCTGTGATTAAAAAAGCAAAAATAAACGGATCCCCGCAGAAAAGCGGGCCCTGCTATGTGCTTATCGTGATTAATTGTCATTTGTTTTGCCGTAGTAAGAAAAATAATTCCGAAAGCTGGTGTGAAGCGTGGTTGGTTCACCCCCTCGCTGTATATCCAACTAGTATTTCACACAATTTTGCTTTAAAACAGTGAAGTGGTTGGTGCAGACACCAGGCCTTCAAAAATATATCCGTGAATTTGTTTGAGGGGTCTGTAACAGAGCCGCGGCGGACATTTGCTACAGACCTCGTTACAGACCTCTGTAACAAGCCCCGCTGGCTCGTTACACACCTCAGATGAAGAAACCGCTTGGCTCGTTGCATGCCCCTCGTTACATACTCCAACGCATGCACACACGCTCTGTGATTTCCATGGTGCCTGCGGAGCGGACTTTGCGTTACAGGCCTCGTTACATAGCCGTTACATACCTTGTTACAGACCCAACCCCAGCCCGGGCCAGCGACCCCCCTTTTTGCTGCAGCTTGGCTTGCGTTGAATAGCTGCAATGAGCTGGTGCTGCGGAGGCGTGCTGTGCGTACTGCGCTTGTACTGAAGAGTTGCGACTTTCGGGCGGGAGCTGCTGCTCTTCGTTGTTCTACGCACATTGTGCCACGGATACTGGTACTTGTCGAGAAATGTTTTTTCCGTTGCAGACCTGCGCAACAAGGGCCTCCGTTACAGACCTCCGTAGCAAGATGCATGGCGCGTCGCGCGTTACAGACCTTGAACAATATCATAGCCATATCAAGCTTTGCCTTTGCTTTATACTTCAGCCACAAGTCGGGCTTCGCAAGAAGCACGAGAACGAAACCATAGCAACGACGATAGCCAGCGTGTCCAAAAGGTTTCTTTCCAAGGACAACATGATGTCAAGTCTCTCGACAGATCTGCCTGCATGGGAGCAAGCCATGGACATAAGCCAAGAAACAAGCGAATTCATCAGAATTAGTAAAGCGTTCTTCCGCGACAAAGCATCTAGTCGGTTTGCTATGAATAATGTCCTTCAGGAAGCCGCTTTTTCAATCGCAGTCAACTCAATGCAGGACAATAGGAGTTGGACAACCACAGCTCAGTCTTGCTGGACTACAGGATGGTGACAAGCTGATGTTAATTGCATTGCCGCGAGGCACATGCCACCCTCAAGCTGGTTTGAAAAATTCAAGCTTTGCCAAGCCAATAGCTTGTCCAAGCATTCATCCTGCCTAGCACCGCAGAACAAGCCAGCATTGATGTAGTTCATTTGCGGTTGCATGTATAACGTCTTCAGCCAAACAACTGCATACGCAACATTGAAGTTTTCCAAGTGTATGTCGTCATGCCCCAGACGACGATGGAGATTGCGAGGGATTGTGATTTGAACGGAGGACATTACGTGCAAAAGCTAGTTGAAGAAAGTCCCATTCAAAAACCGGGCCCATGATTTTGAACAATCTGATGGGTCAAAGTCAGAAAGACAGACAAACATGCCCGAGCAGTCAGACATTTCCATTCTGGCCTTGATTTAATGACAGGCGTCCGGTCACCAGAGATATGGGGCTCGGAGTGGTGGGGGCCTCACGTTTCGTCTTGTCGGGAAGCTGCTGCGATGAAGACTTGACTTCTCTCCTCTCAAGCCTGGAGCCATGTGGCAACTCTTTTTAAACTAACACCGAGAAGTATCACTTTTCATCTCACACATGCTTCGTCAATCAACTTGAAATGATTTGTGTCTACAATTGAAAGCTGTGTGCTTCGCATGGTCAGAGTGGTCAGAGCATCAACATGAGTGGATCCATGGGAACCGGATTCATCATCCCAAGCAACTGATGCGAAGCCTTTCGTAATTGCCAAAGCCTGCAGCTTCACATTTGGCTAGAGTCAGATGTTTTGTCCCTTGCCTTGTGCTGACCGGATGTTAACTCTGGGAAGTTGAGAAAGGGACACAAAGGCCTCGATGTTTGTGTTTTTTTTCTTTCAAAAAACGCAGTAGTTTCAATCATGTGCGACAAACCATGTTGACTCTCCTTGTCAAGTCAAATAGATGAAAACTTATGATAGGTTCCGAACAACGGGTTTGGCATGGGCCCGGTCTGGAAGGTCCCAGCCCGCGGGGGGGGGGGGGGAATATTAGCAAGAGTCGGCATACCCACAACCTCATCATTTGCTTACGCCCCGCGCCACACCAGCATATAATCAAACCACTCGCCAAAATCTATATAAAATGCTTCAAGTTATTCATTTTAAAGAATAACTTAAACCATTTCAATCAACCTCGCAACATTTATTGATATGTTTTTCGCTTGATACATGGTCGCACCAAGCATAATAAATTTCTTTCTTCTTACATTTCAAGCATCTAAACCACAACACGCCATTTACAATTTCTTTACTATCCGGTCGTTCCAATTTTTCACCATTCAAACTTTTCTGTAAAAAATATTGATGGTTTCCAGATTTCTCGTGTTGAGACTTCTTACCTTTTTTAACTTCATAATCGCACAATTCGCAATAATGAACTTTTTGCCGGTATTCTTGTATTTTTGCCTTTCCTTTCTCGCTCTCTCTCCATTTCTTTTTTCTTTCCTTAATTTCATCAATATTATCTTCTTCATATTTTTGTCTGTATTCTTTCACCTTCTCAGGATTATTCAATTTCCATTGTTTTTTATTTTCATCATTCTTAATCTTATTTTGTTCTCGGCAGTAATTACAAAGTTTCATCCTATTCTTAAACAAATCAGAAGAATAAGTATTATCACATTGCTTACAAGTTTTCATTTCTTCACTCATCCTCTACCATAGTAAGGCGTCATTCCTTTAAATGGTTTTAGACATAATATTTAACGAGCTTAGGGGTAAGACCCTTATAGAAAAAAACCACCAAACAACAAACCACACAAAAAATCAAACAACAAACCACACAAATAACAATTACAAAGACATTTACCCAAAATCCATTTTCAGCTCTTGAAAACGCCCATTATCAGACCCTGATAATGCCAATATTCCATTATCAGACCCTGATAATGCAGATATTCCATTATCAAACCTTGATAATGCCATTATCAGACGCTGATAATGCCAATTTTCCATTATCAGACCCTGATAATGCAGATATTCCATTATCAAACCTTGATAATGCCATTATCAGACCCTGATAATACCGACATTCCATTATCAGAGGCTGAAAATGCCCATTATCAGGGTCTGAAAACGCCCATCGGGTTTCTCCCCCTTAAAATTCATTATTTTCAAAATTTTAAGTTTCAGATGTTTTACTCTTTTTGTCATTGGATGAACCTGCAAATTTCAAGTTTCAACACCAACCCCAAACTCGTTTTCCTTAATCCACCAAACTCACCAAAATATCACAATTAGTATCAGCATTTTTCAAGTCTAATGATATTACATTAAATCCAAGCGACTTTGCTATGGTTCCCACACTTTCAGTTCCACTAAATTATTCTAATAAATTCATATTATTAGAATTATTTATATTTTAATTTTCAACAATTACATATTTACCATCATCACCCTTAATTAGTTTATAATATTCTAATGTTTGTTCTTTTGGACTTTTGATTTGTCCCTTATTTAACATATCACAATATTTTTTACGCTTCGTGTCATAATCACCGCTGGGTCTGCCTATCCCTTTCTTTTCAAATATTTTGTCAATCTTTTCCTTCTCTTCATTGTTATTTGTTGGTTCGTTTGCCTTTGCATCAAGTTTCTGGTCAATAGTTTTTATCATCTCGTACAACAGTTTAACATTTTTACTAACTGTCATTATCTTCTTTGATAGTTCAGCAATAGCATCATTCTCAACTTCAGACATTTTCTATATATAAATATTTATATAATTATTTATTTATTTATTTATGCGTTTAACGTGGTGTTAAATCTACTCTTTATATACTAATTTTTCATCATTTGTTTAATAGTTTCCTGTGTTTCGTTATCACCATTTTCCGATAGTGTTGCATCCTTACCCCATTTAAAAGTTATATTATGAGCATCGGTTTCTAAATTAATACTGTCTTTGGTTTTATCAATATTCATTTTCTTATCTTGTTTACTCAATTTGAAACTTGTTGGAATACATGAACATTTACAATTTCCTTTCTTTTGTATTTCTAATTCATTTTTCATTTCTAACATCTTTTTGCACATAGGACAAACAAACTCAATAACTGATGTTTCTTTAACAATTTCTTCTTTATCTTCATCTGTTGAAGATACAGCTGGTTCTGTCTTATTCTTTTTGATTTTCTTTCTTCCCATTTATATTAATATTTACATTTTTATTTTTGATATATTGAATTCCTAACTTAATTATTTCTAAAACAAAATAGCATACTTTCTTACATTTATTGTCAGTTATTATTACTTGTTCTATATTTTCTACTTCATCTATTATATCAATATAATCTGTATAACTCCTTTGCATATTAAATAATAAGATAAATTATTCTAATTAATCTTATTATTTCATGCATAATAGAATATTGATGGGGCACAGCACTTGGAGTTTTCATTGCAATTCTTCAAACTAATTATCTTCAATGCTTATTGATTGAAGCAATGGAAAACCTGTTCCATTTTATGATATTCGCCACCAACATATCATAAAAATGATGTTCCATTTAATATTAATTACAAGTTAATTTTTAAATATAATTTTCTATATTTCTTTAATATCAACTATGACAGATGTCCCAATAATAAAACCAATAAACATAACTGATTATGAATTCAAACAATCTAAATATGAGCACGTGCCAAAACTACCATTTAGAAGTATTATAGTTGCGAGTTCGACAGGCGGCAAAACGGTCTTGGTTCAGAACCTTATCTTAAATGTTTATAGAAATTCATTTGCAAGAATATTTATATTTTCCCCCAGTGTTCATAATGACCCAACTTTTACAGAAGTAAAGAAATATATTAGGGATGAACTACATGTAGATGATGAAAAAGAACAAATATATTTTGATAATTATAATCCAAGTGATTTAGAAAATGTAATTGAAAGACAGAAGAAAATAATTAATTATATGAAATCTAAAAAGATAAAGAAACTACATTCAATATTAATCGTTATAGACGATCATGCCGACGATCCTAAATTTGTTAGATATAGTAAATTATTACATGGATTATTTACAAGAGGTAGGCACGATGCAGTAAGTGTGATTTGTTCAACACAGAAATACAATGTTTTGGCGCCTATCATTCGTTTAAATGCCAGTTCATTATATATTTTTAGGTTGAAAAATGCCAGTGAGTTAATGAGTTTTATTGAAGAAAATAGCGCCATTGTTGACAAACAGCAATTATTAGATATGTATCATCAAGCCGTTAATGACGCACCTTATAGTTTCTTCTACGTGAATATGAATGCTAAGAATGTGAATGACATGTTTTTTATCCGTTTTGAACAGGCATTTCAAATTACAAATGATGAATAAAGATATTCTAATTTAATATAATATATTAATATGGTTATAAAACAATGTAAATGCGGTGGATTTTATCGTAGAGGTAATTATAATTTTCATACTAATTCTTGGATACATAAACTTTATAAGGCATTGAAGAGGAGGGCAACGGACGAGGAATTATTAAGATTTCAAAATAATTTTGTTGATGAAGAAGATTTAATAGATGATATGTGTAGCAATGCCTCAACGAAATTGCCAGAAGATGAAATGACAGATTATGATAACAATTAATAATATTAATTAGTTTCTATTAATATTATTAAATTTAAAATAACGAATAACTACATAAATTCAAAGCAGGTAATTTATAATATATTTTATCTTTTTTACATTCATTAACTTTTTCTAATTTATTGATTATTGCTTTCAATGAATTTATTTGTAGAATATCAATTCTTGACATTTCACTTATCGTATTTACATCTATATCTTTTATTACTTTAATAGCCTCTTCGTCATCAATTTCTACTGGTTTTGATTTACTTGAACCCATTATATATAGTATTATTTAGATTTTAATTTTTCAAAATTGAAATGTTGGTTTTCTTCTTCTTCTTCTTCATCTTCAGTTGGTGCTGGTATTTCTGTTGGACTTTCAGATGAAGAACTATGAACAGTAATAGGTGGAGAACTATGAACACTAATAGCTTCATTTGATGAATTGCTACTGCTACTTTGTGCATTTCCTGCTGTTATCTGATTAACTAAATCTGCAATATTTATTGTTGTTGCAATTGTGCTGTGTGATAAGTTTAATATTATATCTGCTACTGTAGCGCCGTTGTGTAGCATTATTTCTATCATTTTTGTCAGTTTGAACTTCTTTTCTTCTTCATCGCTGTCATCCTCGTCTGGTGGTTTCTTTGGCGGTGGTTCTGGCGGTTTGTTGTTGTCGAGCATTTTAGTAAAGGCTGACACCATTGCATCGCGTTGGTTTTTCAATGTTTGTGTTGCCTGTGTTCTTGTTGGCTCATTTCTTTTGTATGTGTTGTGCCAAAAGTTTTTAAGCATTATTTGAAACATATTGTCTTGGTTTTCCTTTACCTTAAACGCTTCAAATGTCATATTTAATGGTTGGTTTGCATCATTGTATAACTTTTCTTGAGTCTCTCTGGTTGCTGTAGCAATAGTATCTGTGTTGGTTGCAATGTCAACAAATTCTCTCGGTATGCCCTTTTTCATCAGTTTCGGTGGTTGTATTGTCGTTGGTGTGTTTGGTTTCATTAGGTTATGTATTGAAAAACTATCATCATCATATTTATCATTGAATTTATGTTTTTTCTTTTTCAGTATATTTTTAGTTAATATTATCATTAAATATACTTATATTATTATTATTAACTTTCACCACTTCCTGCCGCTCGACTTGGAGGTTTTGCCATCTTCTTGGTAGTTGCTCCTATTACTTGTTGGGGTTTGGCGATATATTTGTAATAAACTAAGTCGCCATACATTTGCGCGATTTGGTCTGTTATTGGCTTCTTTACATCGCCTTTTGCATTCTTATGAAGTCTTGCTAGATGTGAAAATTCTTCCAACTCCGTTGCCTTAATTAGTTGTATAATATATAAATCATTTACGACTTTGCTCATTTCAGTCAAATTATTAGCAAAAATTCGTGGTTGTCTGTCCTTTACTGAGTTCAATATTTCAAATGCTTGTTGTTTAAACTCCGGTTGAATGTCTGGGTGCAGTTCATCAATTCTTGATATAATCAGTTTTTCTTTTTCACTTAACGGTGGTTCTCTTGCTGTCATCATTTCTTCATCTGGTATTAATTCTGGGCTGTCTGGGCGAGGCGGAGGCGGGGCATCTGTTGAAGGTGTCCTGCCTAACATTAAGCGATTGAATACTGACGATGCACCTTGTGTAATAAAGTTTCTATGTTGTTCTTGTGTTTCTTGCTGTCTTTGTGTTGCTTGTTGTGCTCGTTGTTGCAATTCTGTTTGCACAGGTGCTATTGTTGGTTCTTCTGGTTGTGCCGGTTGGATATCATCTGTTGTTGTTGCCGGTTCTGTGTTTCTTCTATGAACTGCATACGTGTGTCCATTTCTATGTGCTTCTTGTTTCATCATTGCCTCTCTCATTTGTCTGTCTAATATTCTCATCTCTTGGTCTTTCAATAATTCTAAGTGATCGCTTCCATCAAAAAAACTACCCTGTGGACTTGCTTTAAAAAATGTAGCATCTCTGTTTGGTAATTTTCCCGTTATTAACTCATTTTCGCCAATTAGACCTACAATTTCTTCATAAGTAGGTCGTCGTTTCAATCCAAATTTTGCATATGGATTTATTAATTCTAGACTTGCTGTAGTTGCCATATTTATTATAATAATAGTTAGATTATTAATATTATTATAATAAATCTTAAGTAAATATTAACTTTTTTGTATCTTCATACCATTTATTTAAATGTTCTTTTGTTGCATGTGGCAAGTTAGGACGATATAATTCACCCATCGTCCTATCCAGCTCATTTACATAGTTTGCTCTCTTATTTCCTTCGTCAATCTTTTTCCTTAATGCTACTGATGCTTCTTGTGAGTTTCTTAACTTCATTTGTTCGTGCAGGTGTTCTAAATATTTTGTATCTTTCATATCAAATGGACTATATTTAATTTGTGAGGATTGTAAAAATATCTTACCTTTATTTTTCTTTGCATTCTTCTTGTGATGACGATACATTTTCTATATTATTAATTAGATTATTATTATTTTGTTGTAAATATGCCTGATGTTTTTGTGATTTCTCGTGTCGTTTCAATGCACCCCTACATATTTCCATACCACATTCACAGGTAATTCGTTCTTTTGCTTGATTACTTAATTCTTCCTTTCTATTCTCATACCATATTTTCTTATATTCTTTTTGTTTTTCTTCATCTAATTTATCTTTCTGTTGTTCATATTTATGTTTAAGTTGTTCGCATCGTTTGCTTTGTTTGTAGTCTTCTTCGTTGTATGTTCCTAAATATGTTAAATGTTTTTTGCTATTCATATGCTCTGCTTTATGGCTCAATGTATATTTTCCTCCACATTCGCAATTAATTTTGGTAGTATGCCATTCCTTGATTTTTTCAGGGTGTCTTTCTCTATATAATGCTCCGTGTTTTTTGTATTCTTCCTTTGTCTTTTCTGGATTTTCCCTTCTCCGTTCGTTTCTTCGTTTGTTAATCTTATCCTTTTTGTCTGGGTATGTTTCTTTTTTATATTCCCCCTGAGTTCTTCCTGCAATTCTTTCATTTAATGTTCCTATTTCTCTGATGATTTCACCTTCCCTTCTAAACAGTTCTTCTTTTGTTTCACATGGAAAATCTTCTACAAGTTCAATATCAAAATTATTAATACCTATTTTATTCATATATGTATAAAACTTTGATAAGTCTGGTCGTTGTTTGGCATCGCATTTATGTTTTATCAATCTTTGCTCTAATTCCATTGTCGTTGAGCCCACATAGACATTGCTATTTTGATTGTTTATTATCTTATATATTTTTCCACTGTCATATTTACTTATATCCATTGGATATTTATATAAGTAAATATGTCTTTAAACCTGTTTATCGTACCTCACTAATCATAGAGCACAGATCCACTTTCGCGTAATTCCAGAACAGACTCCGAAATCATATGCACAAATAATTCTCGCACATCTTCATTATCTGTCAGTGCTCTGTTAGACCCTTTCAATTTAAAAACGAGTAAACCACCCATTTTAGTGTTCTGTCCAGTAAAATTAGTGTCCGCCATCTTTTCAAATGAAATCCCAATAACGAACTTGTCTTCTCTGTAGCGTTTATATGAAATGCTAAAGGCGTCTTGGTCAGGGTTCAAATAGTGTAATGTTCTTCGGAGGTAGTAGGCACTCTCGGCGAGGCTCTGGCATTCAAACTCTGGATATTTCTTATTGTTAATTTGTAATTGCCACGTTAAATTTAAATCTTTATCTTGAAAGCCTTTACCTTGGAATCGCTCACGATCAGCACCATCTGGATTAGGACCATCAAAAATACGAGAATTAATCATAGGATTGTAAAAATAGTTCCATCTCTTATAAATATAATTATCATGTCTGTAGTAATCATCATTATCAGCATCCACACCTGCTCTTGGCGCACGATACAATGTAATGAAACAACCATTTAATTTAGAAGCGGATTTAACAATGTTCATATTAATTTCACCTCCTCCTCCTGCGCTGAATGATTGTGTCATAGTGTGATACATTGGAAATACCAATTTCAAACTTTGACCCTCTAACAAATGTTTAACTATATTATTGTTGACCGTGTTGTCCAATTGAATTACCTCAGCTCGTATGATTACATTATTTAATTCCCACTTGGTGCTGGTGTCTCCTGTTGTGAAATAATAACCATTTGCATCAATATGAACATTGTCATCGGTTTTAGCAAAAGGTGTAATTACTGGTATATGTTCATCTGATACAATTGTAAATTCCAGTTCAAGTGGAGCATAACGAAGAGGTAAATAATAATTGCTTTCCAACAGTCCGCATACTGGTTTATGTCCTAATCGCATATAACCATTAGCGCCGGGTATTCCTGCTACTGAATGGCGAGTATATCGTGCTGTTAAATCTCCCCAATTGTTATGGTCTCGTGTAGTTGGAAATGTTGTTGTCGTGGTGGCGGCTGCGGGATCAGTTCTTTTATTGACATCTAACATTTCTGCCAGTCCAGTAGCATAAGTATGTCGCCAGTCATCATCCCAACGAGGATTAGCCCCACCTTCTAAATCATCCATATCTCGGGCATCTTGACTTTTAAAAGAATTATACGTTTCACAGTGCCTATTGTATTCAATAATATCCTGAGCTTGCTGACCCCCAACCGTGCATCTATAACGACTGAAGAAGGATGATAAATTACCTAACGGTCGTAAAAAATGACTTCGTGTTCCGTCGGTGTTTTGAAGATTAGCAAATAAACGAATACTTGATAAATCAATATATGTGTTGTCTTCTCCTGATATATGAAATCTAATATTCTTGTTTCCTGCATTTGGATTATAGACATTGCTACCTGATGGAAAATAATTTACATGTCGGCGGTCTGTGATATATTGTGCTGTTTCTGGAAGTCCAAAATTTAATGAGTTAATCATTGTAGTTTCTGATTCGGCGATTATATTATCCATTACTTATATATGATAAACTTAGATTTTATTTTTTTATTTTTATATTTTTCTTATGTGAAAGCATTGTAGTAGAATTATTTGAAGTTGTATTTTTTATAGTATTTATTAAATAATTGTTTTTTGTATCAACTATATCTTTTATAGTATCATAATCTAAATTCTTATATTGTTTATCGTATTTTGACGGTTCTTTTGTCAGTTTCTTCTCTAATGGGATTTTGTTTTGCTTGTCTTTATTTCTAAACATTATTAATATTATATAGATTTTATTGTTCTGGTGTTGAATTAGGATTGAAACGCGAAGCATTTAACCCGAATTATCATTCGGGTTGAATCCTGTGTCTATATTGGTAGTAGGATTTATTGTAGTAAGTCCATTTCCTTTCCAATTTTGATAACTGTGGTTTTCTAGCATATCCAATGAACCAATGTCAGCAGTAATCGCGGCATCATCTAATATTGCTATAGGGTCATTCTTGTTTTTAAATCGTAAGTATCGCGGGTTTTTCTGTTGATTACTTCCTGATACAAAAGGTGATGAATAAACACTAGTAGCATATTTGTTTCCGTGTCTATTGTTAATTTCTTGAACAACGGATGAGCCGAGGGAATGGCCGACCAGTCTATCAACATCTGGATTTTTCCTTAATTCTTCCATTGCGTCTTTATACCTTTCACTTAATTGAATATTATGAGTAGGAATAAAAAACAAATCTGCAATGACATCATTGACTTTGTGGCCTAGTCCTGTTTTAGCACCAGTACCGCCAATATATAAAGTGTTGCCTATTCTTGTTATTCCATTTATATTTGAATACGCGGCGTCTAAACCTTTAACATCATCAATTTTATTTTTATTTTGAACATTGATTTCTTCAGCATAGCGTGTTTTATGTTTCATTATCTGCTTATCAAAATGTTTATTGAAACCTCCTATTTTGTCTTCCAATGTCTTTTTATGATTAAAAAATACATCTTCTATTAAATCTTTACCTGCCGTATATGCTTTATCGCTTGCTACACCTGCCATCATTTGCGTCGGCGTCCTGCCTTCAATAGCACCTAATAATAGTTGTCGTCCAATCATATATTATTAATATATATTTCATTTTTTTTAAAAACAAATATCTATTAATAACAATAATTACAAAGTAATTATCAATAATAATTATAATATAATTTCTATTGTATATTATATTTATGAGTGATAGATTAACATATAAAAAAATCTATGTTGATAGTGCCTACAGATTGCAAGAAAGTAATTCTACCAGCGATTTTATTATAGAACTTGACCAAAACTTTGAAATCCCTCCAAGAACAAAAATGTTCGTAACGGAATGTTCATTCAGCACTCCGTTTTATACAACAGAGAAAGGGTTTTACGAACGCTTCTATATTATGTTATATAATAGTTCCAATGTCTTATTAAGAAGCACTGCCGTTGATGTATCCGGTGAAATTTATTATGCTAATCAATTATCATACAAAATACAAACGGAATTAAACACGGCATTTAATGATATTGCACCTGACTTATTCCTGACAGTATATGGACAAAGCGAACGCAAAATGGAACTTAAATTAAATGACCCTCTAACTTACAAAATCAAAATACCTACAGATGAAGAATTAGAAACTTATGTAAATGGTGAATGGAACAGAGGACAGTTTGAATATGACAACTTGAGACCAAAGTCTATTAACTATTTATTAAGTAATTATATTGCCTATGATCCTGCGACATCTTGGTTAAGTGGATATTTTAATTTAGTTCCTTTTCAGAATATATACATAAATTGTCCTCAATTAAGCGATTATAAATATTCAGCGCCTAACAATTTCAGCAGTTCAGTAATTAAAAAAGTTCAAATCAATCAACAACTTGGCGGAGTTATAACAGATTTTACAGCGCCCATATATGCAGATTTTATTGATGTAGGCGGTAAAAATATTAAGAGACTACACTTTAGAATAACAACTTCAAGAAACGAATTAATTGATTTTCATGGCGTTCCCATTTCTTTTAGCATTCTCTTTCAATTAGATAATTGAATAAACAACCTAATTATTAATATTTATATCAAATTATTAATATTAATATTTCTCAATTTGTCCATATAGACAAAATATATAAAACATATAGACAAATTATATAATGTATTATATATGTCAGAAGTTGAACCTGAAATTACTAATACAATTGAAGCAGACGAGCCAGTAAATGAATTACCACCAATTGAAGAAGAAGCACCAAAGGCAGAACCAACAATAGAAGCACCAACAGAAGCGAAACCTATAGAACGCGAAGCATTCGCGTTGCTACGCGAACCATTGAAAAACAACTCAAAAACTCAAGCACGCAATGAAAAGAAAATAACCTGTCCAAAATGTGCCAAAACTTTAACATTAAAATCATATAGATACAGCCACGAACGCAATTGCCAAGGACCATTAGAATCTAAACCAATTAAATCAATCAAACCAAAAGCAGTTCCAATAGCAAAACCCCAGAAGGTAGAATATCGCGAAGAAGAAGAGCAACATATTCCACAACAACAGCAACAAAATAATATAATAGCGAACACACCACCCCCAAGAAGATCGCAACAACAACCGCCTCCAAACCCGCTACAAAATATAGCACAGCATTACCAATTATTGCAAAATGAATATATGAGACAGAAGCAAGAAAAATATAATGCATTAAACAAAGGTATATTTGGTTCAAGAGGAAAGAAAAGATAAAATATAATTATTATATAATCTACTATATAATAATTATGTTTTCAACATTATCACTGGACGGCTCAAACAGGATTGTAGCAAGTGAATTAGTATTAATAAATTCAACAGAACCATCAACATTAAGCAGTGTTTATGCTACAAAACAAGAATTAGCAGACACAGCAGGATCATTAGGTGGAGGTTATACAATTGAAGAAGTTGATGCTCTTATTTTAGCACAAAAAAATAAGATAGATGCAAACATATCAGCAATATCAGGAATTAATGCAACATCAACAACAATGTTTGACGAACAAGTAAATCAATTAGGAACAATCACAAGCAACCTTAATAATATAACAGCACACGGATTAACCATAACTTCAATACTACCGACTATATCAGCAAATACAACTAAACTTGACACAAATGCTAATGATATTAGTTCTAATACATTTTTAATTAGTGGTTTTAACAATAGTATTAGTTCCAATTCGTTTTTAATCACAGGACATAATAATACATTAGCATCACATTTAGCAGTATTAACAACACACGATAGCAACATAGCAACAAACACAAACGGAATAGCAATATTAAATAACACTGTAGGCAGTAATATGACATTTGTTAATAGTCATCAAAATACAATAACCTCGCATATATCATTAATTGACACAAATATTAATAACATAACAGGACACGGAAACACAATAACAACGATTTTAACAGATATAGCAAATTTACAAGCAGGAGCAGGTGCTTCGTGGACTACAACTGAAAAAACAACTATTCAAGCAGATGTATCAACATTATATACAAATGATACTAATTTATTCAATACAAATACCGCATACAGTAATACATTTGCCTCGATCATATCAGACAACACGACACAAGATTTATTAATAACTCAAAATTCAAATACAATAAATAGTTTATTGGCAACTGATTTACAAAAATTAGATAAAATAGATACTAACCTACAATCGGTAGCAGGTGCTGTTAATTTTAGTAGTGCTTCAACTTTTCAAGATACTATTACAATGATTACCGGCAACACTTTATTTTGTAATAATTATAGGGCGCCGAGTAATGGATTACACATTCAATTCGTAATGTTTAACAGAGAATTTAATATTAATAGAGATGGCAGAATGTGGATGAGTAGTTCAGGAGGTCAATGGGAAACTCAAATAGGAGATGCTAATGTTGGTCGTGTCTGGGTTAAGGATAGGTTTGGTTTAGGTGCTGTTGGTGTTTCTGGTTATGTTTTAAACTGTGCCGGACAAGCGAGATTTACCAGTGCTGTTCAGTTTGTAGGAACTGACAACGCAATAAGTCTTAATAATGGTTCATTTTTAAATTTTAATAATAATGGTTCAATACGAAGATATACACCAGATGCTACAGAAGGTTTATATATGGCGCATAATAATTTTGTTGCTGTTAGTGTTGGCGATGTTAGTAATTCTTCTAACCAATATTTTATGTGCGACGGTGCTGTATCTAAAACCATATTCAATAAAGCAGTTGATGTATTAGGTGATGTATATACAAATGGCGATTTAACAATGGTTTCTGGTAAGAAAGTTGAAGTCAACCAAGTTCAGTCAGTATCAGGAAATACTTTATTATTACAAAATTCACCGAGTGGCAATGTTCAATTTGGCGACTCATCAAAACTAATAATTGATAATGCTGAAATGTATGTCGATACAAATGATTTAATAATCAGGAATAGCAACACTTCAAACTCTATTAATTTGGTTGTTGGATTATCTACAACATATGCTGATAATAAAATTATTTTGAATAGTGGAAGTAATAGCGAATTACGAGGCGACTGGACTATTGACGGTGATATGACTTTTGGAATTGCTCATAAAATCAATTTGAGACATTTAAATAGTGATGCTGTTTTAAGATTAGAAGCATCAACAACTATTGATAGTTATATCGATGGCACGAAATATTTACAATTGGATGATACTCAATTTTCATCATTTAATGGATTTAATTTAAGTAGTGATAAGAGACTGAAAGATAATATAGAAGATGTAGAAGATGACACTATAAATATGGTAAAAAACATTAAGATTAAAACATTTGTTAAAAATCAAAAAACTAAAAAGACTGAATTAGGATGGATTGCTCAAGATGTTCAACAATACACAAATCCTAAATATAATATTGTAAATGATTCGGGAGAATACTTAACAATGTGTTATGACAGAATGGCTTGTATTAGTTGGGATGCTTTATCAAAACTAATCCATCGTGTAGAATATTTGGAAAACGAAGTCTTTAAAAATAAAAATAAAAAAGAAAAGTCTAAATAATATTTATGCGATAAGTAATAGTCTTAACATCAAAGAACTAACGAATATTTCATATTAATATCAAACTTTTAAAATTAATTCTATTTTATTAATCTAAAATAGAACTAATTAGCGACAGCAACCATTGCATATTCTGTTTTGTATTTTCTGCTCGGGTGATAATTTGACTTTTCAGGTTCTGGTTCTCCCTTCTCCATCCTATCTTGTGCTTCCTTTGCTTCTTTCTCTGCTTTTTTCTTATGATAAAGTGCTTTACCTGTTATTCTTTTTCTCTCTCTTACTTTTTCTATGTATTCAGGGTCTTCTTCTTTTCTCTTATGATAATACAACCGTGAAAACAACGCCATCTGTTCCTTAATTTCATCCAATGTCATATCTTCTGGTTTCTTTGTCATTATCTTAATTATATTAAATAACATTTCTTTAAGACTGTTTCAAGACATATCATTAATTTAAGTTTAAGACGAAAGCATTTAAAGAAATACTTATTATTATAAATATAATATAAATATATTCATGACTAAAAAACTTATCCAACAATATACACAGAACTTGAGAACTACAAGAGATAGTAAAATTGGCAAAGTCCCGCCGGATATACAAGCAAAAATCAATAAAATAGTTGATTTGTATGAAGACCGCAAGATTTCACAATATGAAACGGCAAATAAATTGATAAATGACATCAGCATCAATGATACAAAGAAACGAAAATCAGGATTGAAGAGGTATGATAAAGCAGTGGCAAAATACGAAGAATCAGAACCCATAACCGAAAGAATGGCAAAGACAGCAAAGAAAGCAAGGACAGGAAAGGAAGTTAAAGCAGTAATTAAAAAACACGACAAGCAACCCATCTTTAAAAGAAAAGCAATATCAGGATTAGCAACAAAGGCAAAGGATATTTTCAAGAACAGGAAGACTTATGATGTAAAATTTATGCTGTTTTCAGTTGCTAATAGAAACGAAATAAAGAAACCATCATTTATATTAGATGGCATATCATATTATCCTATATTACTGAAAGCATCAGGGAAGCAAAGAGCATTGGGCGAGGCGAATGTCAAAGCAAATCAGTTTATAGAAACAGTAGTAAGTAGAAAGATTAGAAAATATCATAAGGATGAAAAGGGACTGTATAAAAGGGTAATGCTGTTGATGAACACCAGTAGCGAATTTGATGATATAGGGCATCTTGTGGAATACGCTGACGCCATTAGAATTGAAAGCGTTGAACTGGTTGAAACTGACACCTCAAACTACGATGAAAGAGAGCAATCACTGAGGGAAAGTCAGAATATAAGCATCTATTATAGATACATCCAGACCGAAGTTGACGCCGATGCTTTAACAATAAAGGAAGCATTACAAAAGAAGGAATATAAAGATAATGAATGTTGGATAAATGCTTTACTTGAAAACTTTGAAGGGACAGACCTATTGAGAGAGAAGCGACAACAAAAGAATACTATACCAACATTATCCCGTAATAAGGTTTTAGAATTGCTGGAAATGACAGAAGAAGAGTTTATCAACAATGGAGCATCCATAAACCAAATGGATAAAGTCTTTCAATTCTTCAATATTCCGGCCAGACTTTATAACTTTACAGGAGGTTTAATTTATCAACATAATCCCAAAGACTACGAAAAGGGAAGAGTTAAAATGTTCAGAGGATTAGTTAAGAATAACCATATTTATTTGTTAAACCATGATTTAAACACATTAAGGCAAATGCAAGCAAACGAGGAAGGATTTAAAGCACCAACTACAAGCAGATTTTATATTACTGACAGGAATGAACCTATTAAGTATAAAATGTTTGATGATGTAGATGATTTATTAAAAATGCGGGATGAAGAAGAATACGCTTTGATACATTCTGAAAATGATATGGTAAAAGTATTTTTTCAACTCAACGAAGCAGGATACAAACCCTACATTAAATATGGCAATTCCGGACAAATTGCTAATATTATGTGTAAGTTTTATTACAAAAAACTCAAAAAATACATTAAATATAATATTGTATCACAGAGTTTATCAAAAGATAGGATTGATGAAGATGTGGCGGTTGATGATGAAGACACATATAATAATATTGTTAGTGCTATGTTCCGATTTCAAAAGGACATGTTTAAGGAAATCCACTTATCATATTACAATGAAGTTGATATTAAGATATTGAAGGAGTGTAAAACTATTGTCCCGGTTGGGAGGTTTCATGACACGAATGTTAAGATTAAAAAGTTGAGGGAGATTGACATTAGAAAGGCATTTACTTTTGGCGGGGGCTGTATCAAATACATCCCGAGATTTACAGAGTTTGATGTTTTTAAACCTTTCGCTGATTGTGATATTAATAGTTTTAATAATCTAACTTTATACATTGTAGAAGTCTATGAAGGAAACATATTTTTTAACAAGAAATATAATCTGATTTACGGTAAGTTTTTAAAGCAGTTGTTAAAGCGTGATATTAAGTTGAAGATATTATATTACAAACAACCTAATCATGTTTATAAAGTTAATTACAAGAAAATAATTGATGAACTCTATTCTACAAACATATCAAGCAATGAAGATTTAAATAAGCAACTACAAAAGAAAGTAGCAAACATCAGCATCGGTATGCTGGAAAAATCTCATAACACATCACAGAAAAGTAGCACATTTAACTCATTGAGGGAGGCGTGTTATTATCAAAAGTTGAATCCAAACAGTAAAATCTATACAATCGGTCAGTACCAAACAGAATTAGAAGAATTAGAAGATGATGAAATGAGAGTAAAGGATACAGAAGGCATGACATATTATGTATTGAATGTGTCAGATAAAAAAGTATTGAGCAACGGTTTTACATACATCAAAGAGCTTTTGCTACAATACCATAATTTCAAAATGTATGAAACATATAAAACATTAACTGATAATAATATTAAAGTATATAGTGTTAAAACAGATAGCATAACTATCCACGAAGACGATTTGGATAAAGTTTATGGATATACTTATTTGAGAAAATGGCGGGAAGGACTGCTGAAATTTGGCGATGAGATAGGCGACTGGAGACTGCTGGGACACCCTGTGTCCCAGCACTTGGGAAGTGAAACTTCCCAACTGGAAGAGAAGCACACTATAACATTACCAACCCAACCATATAAGTATAAGTTTAATGAATTACCTGAAATACCGAAGATTAAGAATATTAATATTTCTATTGAAGATGAATGGAATACTGAAAGCATTTGTAAAAAAGTTATTAAACAAAATCCATGTCTAATCCGTGCTCGTTTCGCAGGTAGTGGCAAGAGTTATATAGGCGAATATTTCCAAAAAATGAATTATAATGTTTTGTTCGTAGTTCCGACCAATAGACTTCTACAAGAGAAAGAAGTAGAAGCGACAACATACAACAAGTTTTTTAGTATTGCGGTTCATGAAGATGCCGGAGAGAGATTGCCACAATTTGATTACTCGCCTTATGATATAATTGTATTTGACGAAATATATATGTCTAATTTATATGTGCTGAATAAAGTATGGTTATTTATTCAAAATAATCCGGATAAAATCGTAGTTGCTACTGGTGATGTTAAACAATTACAAGGAGTAGAAGTAATGACCAACTGCCAAGACCCAGCGACATACATGGATAATTGTTTGGATACAATCTTTAAATACAACATCTTCTTAACAATATGTAAAAGAGTAGGGGCAAAAGACAGCATTGAAGGAGACATGAACAGAAAGATAATAAATAATATGTATGAAGACTTTTGGGAAAATAAACTACCGTTAAATGACATCATACCAAAATATTTTGAAACAACTGATGACATAATGGCATCAGAGCATAACATCGCGTATACCAATATTAGATGCCGAAATGTAGCAAGTGAAATCAGAGAAAGATTAAACATAAGTGCCAAGTATGTAGTAGGCGATATTTTAATTGCCAGAAAATGGATTAAACAACCCAGAGTTAATATAAATTTGAGATACAGGATTACAAATATAGAAGATGATGAATTAGGGCAACAAATAACATTACAAAATATAGCAAGGGAAGAAGATAATTTTATGTTGTTTGAACCTATTGTAGATGCTAATTTTATTTATTCGTATTGTGCTACTACTCACTCATCACAGGGAGCAAGTGTAAGAGAGAGCATGACAATTCATGAGCATAATTTACCATTTGTAAGTAGAGAGTGGCTGTGGTGTGCAATTACAAGGTGTGTTGATTTCAAAAAGGTTAAATTTTATTGTAATCCGGACTTTGATAAACAAATGGATAAAAATATGATAATGAGATATTTTCAGAATAAAGTAGAAAATTATAAGATACAGGACAGGAGGGCAAAGAGAGAAATAAATGAAGAAGAATACATTAGTGCTGAATGGTGTTTATCACAGTTTCGCGCCAGATGCCAAAAGTGTAATACTTCATTTAACTTTGAAACGAAGAAAGGTAAATTATGTAGCAATTTTACTTGTCAGCGCCTTGATAATTCAATCGCTCACCATATAGATAATTCAACTTCATTCTGTGTATATTGTAATGTTTCAGCTCATTAAGATTTTAATATGTTTTATATTAAAATCTTAGTTTTAGACTAAAAAAGGTTTAAAGAAATAATACCTATATATAGTAGAGAGTAATGAAGGAACAAGAAGTAAATAATTATATCAATAAGAAATGCTATGACTGTTGCCACTTCAAAAAAGAACATATGGAATTATACAAATTAAATTTACCTAATGGAATAGTAAATAATATAATTGAGTATGCTTTGGGTGAAGAAGATGAATGTAAAATTTGTCAGGAATGGAGAGATAATCAAGAATTAATCAGATGTCATTTAAATCTGAAAAGAAGACATAATTGAAATGTTGAAGACGACATTATAATATTTTTAACTGTGTATGAAAGACCACCTTATAGTTATGTTAGAATATTTCTCAAAATCGGTAAGAAAAAGTATGACATGATTAACCATATATTATGGATGTTGTTGAATCGTAGGAAAGACGGGTCTGATTTAAAAGGAGACATTAAATCATATATTGAAAGCAACAAGTTTAATGTGAAAAATACCGTGAGAGATATCAATATTATTTTTGAACTGATGCATGACAGACGTAAGATATATACACAATTTAATAATCATCAATTAACTTATTATCCTGAATTTAAATTATAAATAATATTATCAATATAATAAATCTTAATTTATTATATGGATAAACAAAAAATAATTAGTGATATTTACTATGACAAAAGCGGATACGGTAGTAAAGGAATAACATTGAAAGATGCCAGACAGAAAGATAAAACTATTACTGCGGACGATGTTAATGAGTTCTTTAAAAAGAATGTTGAGGAAAAAAGGAAAATGCGAGGGCAGAATAGTTTTGTTGCTCCTCATGCCTTCTGGGAATTTCAGTTAGATTTGTTTTTTATTTCAAAAAATGATTTGGAAAATCAAAAGTTTAGAATTGGAGTAATATTAATTGATATATTTAGTAAATATGCTACTGTAATACCTATTGCAAGTAAGCAACCGCCAGACGTATTAGCAGGAATAATGGAAGGCATTAAGAAAATGGGCGGAAAACCCAAAATGATATACAGCGACGAAGAAGGCAGTTTGTTTAGTTCTACCATTACAGATTATCTTGATGAGGAAAAAATTGAATTACACACCACGAGAGGCCACCCTGCTTTTGGAGAAAGATTTATTAGAACCTACAAAGATATGCTTTTTAAAAGAGTTGATGCGGATGAAAAGAAAGGTAAAAACAATATACAATGGATAGATTACAATTTAGAAATATTATTGACATATAATAATAAATTAGTAAGTTCCGTTACGAAAATGACACCATTAGAAGCAAGGAAGAAAAAGAATGAGTTTGAAGTGAAACTGAATATATCAATGAATGCCAGAAAAACCCGTGTGTATCCTGATTTAGATGTAGGGGACAAAGTCAAGATAATGAGAAAGAAAGCGATTAGTGAGAAAGAGAGAACCAGTCATTGGTTAAGGACAGTCCATACAATAACCAAAATAGAAACTAAATTGGGTCAGAAATATTATCATGTTAGTGATTTTCCCAAACCTCTATTACGACATGAAATGTTGAAATTATAGTTTTAGACTAAAAGGGTTTAAAGAAATAATACCTATATATATTAGTGAGAATGGAAATTAATAAATTACCTGTTGAAATATTGAGCAATATTAATTCCTTTAAATTTGGCAAACCTGAGTATATAAAAATAAACAGTTGTCATAACGAAGCATTGAAGAGAATACAGACCAATTACAAAATTAAAACAACTGAACCACAAACAATATACAAATACCTAAAATTAATAAATGGAGGAACAGAGAAACAAGTTAAAAGGGAATATGATATTGAAAGAAGAGTGCCATTTGGAATGGACAGCATTGAAAGTATTATCAACAAGCAAAAAAATGAGTTATTAAGTTTAATCTATGAAGAAGTAGAAGATAATACTGATTTTCAAGCCAAATTAGATGTGTTTTTAGACATAAGAATAAGGATTAGTGAGCGAGAATATAAAGAAGGCATGTTTTCAAGTTTAAGCATAAGTTTCTGTCCTTATGAGATGAATGTAGATAATTACATAAACATAAATGAACACAATATTAACAAAGTGTTGAGCGAAGCAGTCGAACATTTGAAGAACGGCATTCAACATTTGCACCAGTCTATTTACTGTTTTGGCATACAATCATTTGGTTTCAGATTAATCATTAAAGAATATGTTTAAATAACAGCATTGTTAAGATAATTTGTTATTATCTTAAACATGTTCATATTTTGGACTTTGTTATGTTCCTTGTTTGGTTTTTTGTTTGGTTTGTTGTTTGGTGGGTTTTTTCGGGACAGGGGGCTTACCCCTAAGCTCGTTATGGATTATGTCTAAAACCATTTAAAGGAATGACGCCTTACTATGGTAGAGGATGAGTGAAGAAATGAAAACTTGTAAGCAATGTGATAATACTTATTCTTCTGATTTGTTTAAGAATAGGATGAAACTTTGTAATTACTGCCGAGAACAAAATAAGATTAAGAATGATGAAAATAAAAAACAATGGAAATTGAATAATCCTGAGAAGGTGAAAGAATACAGACAAAAATATGAAGAAGATAATATTGATGAAATTAAGGAAAGAAAAAAGAAATGGAG
Source organism: Effrenium voratum (assembly GCA_963377175.1). Classification (NCBI taxonomy): domain Eukaryota; class Dinophyceae; order Suessiales; family Symbiodiniaceae; genus Effrenium; species Effrenium voratum. The sequence goes on along the minus strand of CAUJNA010002313.1, from coordinate 313,752 downwards.
AGAGAGCGAGAAAGGAAAGGCAAAAATACAAGAATACCGGCAAAAAGTTCATTATTGCGAATTGTGCGATTATGAAGTTAAAAAAGGTAAGAAGTCTCAACACGAGAAATCTGGAAACCATCAATATTTTTTACAGAAAAGTTTGAATGGTGAAAAATTGGAACGACCGGATAGTAAAGAAATTGTAAATGGCGTGTTGTGGTTTAGATGCTTGAAATGTAAGAAGAAAGAAATTTATTATGCTTGGTGCGACCATGTATCAAGCGAAAAACATATCAATAAATGTTGCGAGGTTGATTGAAATGGTTTAAGTTATTCTTTAAAATGAATAACTTGAAGCATTTTATATAGATTTTGGCGAGTGGTTTGATTATATGCTGGTGTGGCGCGGGGCGTAAGCAAATGATGAGGTTGTGGGTATGCCGACTCTTGCTATATTATGGCAGCATAGGCCCCAGACAGCCAAAATGTGTTTTCGGCCAATGAAGTGTGGGAGCACTTAGACGGTTGTCGGGTGTGGCTTTCATTCCAGAAATAGGCCGCCCACTGGCAATCTATGATATTGATCGAAGCCAACTGATTGTGTTTCGCCAATGTCCCCCCAATGACCATTTGCATCAGACAACTGCGCCGCCTAATATCTAAAAATATGCTCCGGCAATGAAGCAGCAGCTACACAGCATACCAAAGCCCTCCCCCTGGAAAATCGTAGCGCTATGTTTTTCAGGAACAAATGAGCATCGGGCAATTGTAGCGTAATAATTATACAACAGTACTTTCCACCAACAAAGCAGCAGCTGCACAGCATACCAAGAGCTTGTCCGAGAAAAATCACCTATCGCGACACATATGTTACGCCTTCTACTATCAAATATACAACAGTATTGTTTGGCAACAAAGCACCAGCTACGCAGCATACCCAAGCCCTCTCCCTGGGAAAACATAACGCTATATTTTACAGGAACGAGTCAGCATCAGGCAATTCTACCGCCGTCAACAAAGCAGCAGCTGCACAGCGTACCAAGATCTTTTCTGAGAAAGACATGGCGCTTTATTTTTCGCAGAACAAGCAGGGCGAATCAGTATGAAGCACTTCTACAGCCAAACAAAAGCAGCAGTATTTTCCGGCAAGGAAGCAGCAGCTACACAGCATGCCAAACATTTGTCCCTGAAAAAATGCGGAGAAGCTGACAAACAAGCATCAAACCAATCTTATGTAGACCTTACGAAAGTACTGTGCCTACCTTGCGAAGCTATTGCGAAGGCCCTTGCGAAAGTACTGCGCCTGCCACGAAATCTACACATCACCTTGCGAAATTAGTGTGCCTGCGACGAAGTCTGCACTTGACCGTACGAAAGCACTGCGCCTGCCAAGAAGTTTGCACTTGATCTTTTCGAAAGTGCCGCGCTTGCCGCAAAATCTGCACACCACCTTGCAAAAGGACTGCGCCTGCCACAAAATCCGTACGTGACCTTGCGAAAGCGCTGCGCCTGCCCCTGGCAAACTAATGCGAGAAGTGCGCGCGCGTCCGTGCCAAGGGTCCAGGCCCGTACCACGGAAGTTCCTTCTAAACTTTCTTTGATTAGACTGGCGCTTGTTTCAGTTTGATGACTACTCCAGCCAACCGCCATTTGGTTGGCTGGGGGCTGTATCCTTTCACTCCCACCGGCCGGAGGTCACCGCAGCGGAGGTCCAACTTCGCCAGGCGCACTAGGAATGTTTCACCCAAAGTCGGTCATCAAATCAGAGCTGACCATGTTTCATCACCGACGCCAGCACGTTGAAGGGTTTGCAAGCGAGTTGTTCCGTTTGAAATGCTTGAACACTCAGGCCAGCAAACCAGAAGAAACGCACTGCGCTGAATGCCAGCCAACCGATGCACCACTGCCAACTCGGTTTGTTTGCATGCGATCAGGAAGTGTGCGTCACCGCGCAGTTCCGGTTTTTAGCTTCTAAGTACTGGCCACTACTAGACAGTTTGTGAATTTCTGGACTCGAAAGAGACGTGTTGGCGTTCAAAAGGGATGCGCAAACTCTGAAGTTCATGCTAATTATGTGCCTTGCTTTCGACTCACTTGCATGATTGAGAGCAAGAACAAAACAGTTCCACGTTTGATCAGTACCTGCAACCACATCCAGATATCTCAGTGTACACAACGTATTTTCAGGAAAGGCGTGAAGCAAGTGGTAAGACAGCATGTACCAACACTTGTGCTATATGTCCACCAACGCCCGTCAATCACACCCCATGATTCCATATTTTTGTCCAACCGGTAGAAAAGATGCCTATCGGCACAAAACAGCATTGGCTGTTTGTTGTTTGTGTGGTCTATACCAATTTTACAATATTGAAGAACACGCGGACCTGAATGATAGAAGGTCACAGGTTCTTGAAGGTCCCATCATGTCAATACATATAATGTGAACGCTGGCGAGGATAAATGAATGATTAAAGCTGAGTGTCAGAACTGATTCATCCTGGGAACAGCATCGTAGCATCCTGCAGTTTGATATGAGCTATCTACCTAGGTACGGCTGGTACAATGCACTCATGCCACAATGTGGGTTGAGTTGGTACTCGAAGAGTAGACTGGTATCCAACACATTGATAGTTAGTGCTCAGTATTGCTCAGCCGCCACACAAAGCTGGTCAATGCCACTTGCATCGGCGTCACAATAATTCCTGGGGACTGGTCCAAGGGATGAAACAGGATAACGCGGGATAACAAATATTGCCAATCCTTGAGGGGTTGCTGCCGTAGAAAGCTCCCTTTTGGTTGCCTGCTCTCACCAGGCATCGCGGCTTTACGGGAAACCGGTGTGGCATGAGTCCTTCCAGTGAGCGGCTAGCCATGGAATGTGCTTCGTGCCACGCCTCCAATCCGCGCTGGGACCTTCTAGACTCCGTGGGAGTTGCATCATGCGCTGGGCTCGTGATCAGTTGGCAGGGCAAGCTTAGAAGCCATTATCACTGCCAGCAGCAGTCTTAGGCCAGCTTAGTCGAGAGGCGCTTATTGCATTGTGCGCCAAACGAAAGTGTTTGTCCTATACTAACACCAGTCTGAATGGATCAGTAACTCGCACATTCAAAAGGACCCCGGCCAGTGCCAAAGATGCCGATTGTCACGCTGTTGATTGCCAGGGTGTGTTTGTGCAGGCGACAGCCATTGGCCAACAAAGACGATTGTTTGGACAGCTTATTTTTATATCAGCGCAGGTTCTGACGCAGAGTGGAGACAATGCTTAGGCTGCATGACACCGCCGAAGGCGGGTGAAATTCGAAGAATTTACAGGATGGCCTGGAATGCTATGTGGTGTCTAAGGTGTTGTTCTGAGATGACTTGCATACTCACTGTTTTCGTACTACCCAAGTTGTGTTCCACAATCCAGTGCGCAATTTCCAAAATTTGTTTGTCAGCTCCTGAAAGTCAGGCTGTCCCAAAGAATGTGTGCCGTCACCGTCTTCTGAATAGAGACGAGTCTACAGGTGCACTTAAGGATGGCATTTCCTGGCGCAAAACGCGCAGAGCATGCCCCAGCAGTGGTCCAGAGCCCTTGGTTTACAGCCGACTCGCTGGGCTAGACTATGCTTGGACCGATAGACAAATGTTGCTTGACTATGGTGAACCATTCCCAGCTTTGTTTCAGCGATGCTTCGTAGAAGGGAGTTCCAGTAGCCAAGTGAACCGTCTAAGCATTGCTGTAGCAAGGTCACTGTCGGATTAGAAAGAAGTTATATATTTTAATTGCGCGGCCGCCAAAATGATCAAGATGCGTTCCGGCAGGAAGTCCCGACCGCTTGGTCACGAGGGTTGTTTCGTAGGCATGACGGGTATTCCGGACATGCCCTTGTCGTGGCTGATATTGCTACTGGATCGGAACAAGCGCATTGAATCATTGAATATGACATATAGGTACTACTTTGCTGCCAAACTAGCAACGTGCTGAAGGCTGTGACTGACCCATGCCAGATGTAGCATGTAGGGTTCAAGGGGGCCACCGGGCCACAATTGCCAAGATCGCATACAAGGTAGGATGAGTTAGGATGTAGCAGCAAGTTGTAGCGCGTGAATTTTCCTATCTATAATATTCCTTTTGAAGAGGTGCTCCATGTATCAGGGTGCCACAGCGATGTATCAACATGTTAGATGGCTTTCGCCATTCGAACAGCCTTCAGTTTTGCCCCTCAAGTCCTTAAGGACCGACTGTCCATTAATTTATTGTGCCTGCGACCAAGGAACACATGCACACATTTCCCAAGTGAGAGATAGTGGAAGGAGAAGCTCTGGAGTCAATATTGCACTTTGTTGCGACGGGTGGAATGTCCTAGGAAGGGTCACCATATCGCTGCTATTTATGAATGGTTCAGTGGAAGCACCCGCCTGAACAAATCCAATGCCAGCAGCGGCTTGAAGTTGAGGATAAGATGGTAGGCCCGGCCCTATCCATGACCAGCAGCTTGCAGACACCATTTTGCGCCCCAACCGATTGAACCATCAAGCCGGCAAGTGTTTTCTTGCCTTCGCAACGTATGGGTTTGTTACTAGAGGATACCCCAATGCTTGGTTTTCTTTGGTTGCTTTGTAAAAGCAACCAAGAAGGGGTTCCCATGTCTAAGCCTCCAGTGTTGTGCCAACATCCTGTACACATGAGCCTTTCGCCAAGTCAAGGCCCTTTGAACAGTGGGCCAAAGGCCCGCATGTGTTTTTTCCCCTGGACCAGCGCATTATTTCTTTGAATCCTTTGTTTGATTCGTGATTAGGAATGGAGTTGCTCGTTTTTCCAAGACTCAGATATGTGCAAGTGCCTATCGCGCTGGCTTATTGCAGTGGGAGACCGCTTCCAGCACACAGAAAGACACAGTCAGTTGCAGCAAACAAGTTTGATGAGGCTGCGCGCCAACCATGCTGCTTGATCCATGTTAGCCAATCGCAGTAGGTAGGGGTGTGGCCCCCACAGACGAACCTTCCGATCGCAGGCAACACAATGACTGTCCAACAGGCCATGGCCGCCACAAAGGTTGCTTCCCAAGATGGGCTTGAGCTTCCCATATTTGCCTTGTTGTTTGCCAAAAGCTTGGAGTCACGCTACGTTGTAGCCAACCTTAGCCATGCAACAGTGTGTGACGCCGCCACGTGGCGCGTCCGGCGGACTTGTGAGAACTGAGTAGGTCTTTGCAGAAGGCGTGAAGAATCAGCACGTTGCCATTGTGGTGTACCAGTCTTTCTGTCTGCATGAGTTATGACCTTCATGTTTGCTGTAGATTAGATTCACTTGGTGCTTGTGTTTGTGTGTGTGTGCGTTTTGGTGCGTACCACGGGTTAGATGAACTGCAACCTGCCAGCGGTGGTTGTCAGAGGTGGTTTGAAACCACCACAATTGCATTAAAGGCTGTGGGATTCCTCAATGAGGAATGATTTCCCTTGCTGCTTCGTCTTTGGGGTAGTGGTGCGTGTGGTGCTGTGTTGAGCTTGCAGTGCTGTGCTTTGTTGCTTGTCGCGCGCATGTGCGATCGTTTGCGTGTGGGTGCGTGCGTGCAGGTGCGTGCGGGGTCGCGCAGGTGCGTGCGTTCAAGCACCTGTGCGTGCGTGGGTGTGTGTGTGTGTATGTTTGTGCGTGTGTCTCAGTGTCTCTGTGTTTTTGGGTGACTGTGTCTTTGGGTTGTCTGTGGCTCTGTCTCCGTGTCTATGTGCTTGTGTGGGTGTGTCTATGTCTGTGTGTGTGGCTGTGTGTGTGTGTGTGGTTTTGCGTCTACGTGTGTCTATATCTATGCCCATGTGTGTGTGTGTGTGCCTGTGTCCATGACGGTGTTTGTGTGTGTGTGTGTGTGTGTGTGTGTGTGTGTGTGTGTGTGTGTGTGTGTGTGTGTGTGTGTGTGTGTGTGTGTGTGTGTGTGTGTGTGTGTGTGTGTGTGTGTGTGTGTGTGTGTGTGTGTGTGTGTGTGTGTGTGTGTGTGTGTGTGTGTGTGTGTGTGTGTGTGTGTGTGTGTGTGTGTGTGTGTGTGTGTGTGTGTGTGTGTGTGTGTGTGTGTGTGTGTGTGTGTGTGTGTGTGTGTGTGTGGTGTGTGTGTGTGTGTGTGTGTGTGTGTGTGTGTGTGTGTGTGTGTGTGTGTGTGTGTGTGTGTGTGTGTGTGTGTGTGTGTGTGTGTGTGTGTCCATCTTTGTCTCTGTCGGTATCTCTTGGGCGGGCGGGTGTGAGTGTGTGAGTGTGTATATTTTAGTGCCTCCGGCTCAGGCCGCCGACATCACAAGGTCGTCGTAGGGGGTGTGGGCGGGCTGATTGTTGTATATGTCTCATTTCCCCCCTTTCCCCCCGACTGCCTTTGCCCCCAGATCTTCTCCTCCCTAAGATCTTTCCCCCCCTTTCCCTGCTCAGATCCTTTCCCCCCTTTCCCCCCTAAGGCCTTTCCCCCCCTGAGATCTTCTCCCTTTTCCTCCCTAAGATCCTTTGCCCCCTTTCCCTGTTGAGATCCTTTCCCCCCTTTCCCCTAAGGCCTTTCCAGATCTTCTCCCTTGTCCTCCCCAAGATCTTTTCCCCCCTTTCCCTGTTGAGATCCTTTCCCCCTTTCCCCCCGAGATCTTCTCCCTTTTCCTCCCTAGGATCTTCCTCCCACCTTTCCCTGTTGAGCTCCTTTCCCCCTTTTCCCCCTAAGGCCTTTTCAGATCTTCTCCCTTTTCCTCCCTAAGATCCTTTGCCCCCTTTCCCTGTTGAGATCATTTCTCCCCTTTCCCCCCTACGGCCTTTGCCCCCAGATCTTCTCCCTTTCCTCTAAGATCTTTCCCCCCATTTCCCTGCTCAGATCCTTTCCCCCCTTTCCCCCCTAAGGCCTTTCCCCCCCTGAGATCTTCTCCCTTTTCCTCCCTAAGATCTTTTGCCACCTTTCCCTGTTGAGATCCTTTCCCCCTTTCCCCCCTAAGGCCCTTTCTCCCTCTGAGTTTTTCCCTTTTCCTCCCTACGATGTTTTCCCCCCTCTGGTTGAGATCCTTTCCCTCCTTTCCCCCCTAAGGCCTTTTTTCCTCCGCGATCTTCCCCCTTTTCCTTCCTAAGATCTTTTCCCCCCTTTCCTTGTTGAGATCCTTTCCCGCCCTTTCCCCCCTAAGGCGTTTTCCCCCCCAAGATCTTCTCCCTTTTCCTCCCTAAGATCCTTTGCCCCCTTTCCCTGTTGAGATCCTTTCCCCCCTTTCCCCCCTAAGGCCTTTCCCCCCCTGAGATCTTCTCCCTTGTCCTCCCCAAGATCTTTTCCCTTGGTTGAGATCCGAGATCTTCTCCCTTTTCCTCCCTAGGATCTTCTCCCACCTTTCCCTGTTGAGCTCCTTTCCCCCTTTTCCCCCTAAGGCCTTTTCAGATCTTCTCCCTTTTCCTCCCTAAGATCCTTTGCCCCCTTTCCCTGTTGAGATCCTTTCCCCCTTTCCCCCCTAAGGCCTTTTCCCTGCCTGGGACCTTCTCCCTTTTTCACTGAGATCTTTCCCCCCCCTTTCCCTGTTGAGATCCTTTCCCCTCTTTCCCCCCTACGGCCTTTCCCCCCGCTGAGATCTTCTTCCTATTCCTCCTTAAGATCCTTTGCCCCCTTTCCCTGTTGAGATCCTTTCCCCCCTTCCCTTTAAGGCCTTTCCCGATCTTCTCCCTTTCCTTCCTAAGATTGTTTCCCCCCTTTCCCTGTTGAGATCCTTCCCACCCTTTCCCCCCTCAGGCCTTTCCCCCCCCCTGAGAGCTTCTCCTTTTTCCTTCCTTAGATCTTTCCCCCCTTTCCCTGTTGGCCTTTTTTCTCCCAGATCTTCTCCCTTTCCGCCCTAAGATCTTTTCCACCCCTTTCCCTGTTGAGATCATTTCTCCCCTTTCCCCCCTAAGGCCTTTGTCCCCAGATCTTCTCCCTTTCCTCCCTAAGATCTTCCCCCCCCCCCCCGCTGAGATCCTTTTCCCCCTTTCCCCCCTAAGGCCTTTCCCCCCCCTGAGAGCTTCTCCCTTTCCTTCCTAAATCTTTTCCCCCCTTTCCCTGTTGGGCTTTCCCCCCTAAGTCCTTTTCTCCCAGATCTTCTCCCTTTCCTCCCTAAGATCTTCCCCCCCCCTTTCCTCCCTAAGATCTTTCCCACCCTTTCCCTGTTGAGATCCTTTCCCCCCTTTCCCTCCCAAGGCCTTTTCCCCCCTGAGAGCTTCTCGCTTTTCCTTCCTAAGATCTTTTCCCCCCTTTCCCTGTTGGCCTTTTTTCCCCAGATCTTCTCCCTTTCCTCCCTAAGATCTTTTCCACCCCTTTCCCTGTTGAGATCATTTCTCCCCTTTCCCCCCTAAGGCCTTTTTGCCCCAGATCTTCTGCCTTTGCTCCCTAAGATCTTTCCCCCCCCCCCCCCAGTTCCTTGTTGAGATCATTTATTTCCCCCCTTTTCCTTCTAAGGCCTTTTCCCACCCTCAGTTCTTCTCCCTTTTCCTCCCAAAGATCTTTCCCCCCCTTTCCTCCCTAAGTCCTTTTCCCTGAGTTCGTCTCCCTTTGCCTCCCTAAGATCTCTTCCTTTCCCGCTTAAGATCCTTGCCCCCGTTTCCCCCCTAGGCCTTTTCCCCCCAAGATCTCCACCCTTCTCTTCCCAAAGTTTTTTTCTCTCTTTCCCGATTGAGATCCTGTCCCCCGATTGCCCCTTAGGGCCTGTTCCCCCCGAGAAAGATTTCCCTTTTCCTCCCAAAGATCTTTTCCCCCCTTTCCCCCTTAAGGCATTTTTTCCCCAGATCTTCTCCCTTTCCTCCCTGAGATCTTTCCCCCCCTTTCGCGGTTGAGATCCTTTCCCCCTTTCCCCCCTTCATTTCCTTCACCAGCATGGGCAACATCCCCAGCATCACTTGCATCATCCGCATCCTTGGCAGGCGCTGATGCGGATGTTGCAGGTGATGCTGGCGATGTGCCGCTGGAGCTGCTAAGGATGCGAAAGCGCACCCGGGGGGAATCGAACACCCCAATGTTTTT
>CAUJNA010002313.1:282500-304701 GCA_963377175.1 Effrenium voratum | reverse complement strand
TGGTTGTTGTTGTTGTTGTTGGTTGTTGGTTGTTGTTGTTGTTGTTGTTGTTGTTGTTGTTGTTGTGTGGTTTGTTGTTTGTTGTTTTGTTGTTTGTTGTTTGTTGTTTGTTGTTTGTTGTTTGTTGTTTGCTGTTGCTTGCTGTTGCTGTTGCTGTTGCTGTTGCTGTTGCTGTTGCTGTTGCTGTTGCTGTTGCTGTTGCTGTTGCTGTTGCTGTTGTTGTTGTTGTTGTTGTTGTTGTTGTTGTTGTTGTTGTTGTTGTTGTTGATTTTGATATTGATTTTGAAGTTGATGTTGATGTTGATGTTGATGTTGCGTGCGCATATGTTCTGTTTTGTGTGCCTTTTTGTATCTTGGGCGTTTGATGGCAGTCTCAAGGCATTGTTCCACCTTCATCAGCCAGCAAGCATGCTTTCGGCGCAAGTGCAAGCATGCAAATGCAGTGAACATGTGTGGTATGTTTGTGACCACGTGGCAGCTCATATTATCAGTCCTGCAAGAGTTCGTGAAATGGCGTTTGATTTTGGCTGTTCACTTCATGTGTCTTGGTTGTTGGAGTGGTTGGGGAGGGCGACGTGTTGTGATTGGAAAAGCATCTATGCAAGTCTTGTAAGTATTCTAAACTAAATGCCATTGCCTTGTGTCGTGCAAAAAAAACAGCTGATGCATTAAGGAAGCTTTGTGAATTATGAAGAACTCCCCGTTAGCAATCCCCTGCCAAGGCTACTGAGCAAAGTGGGGAGCTTTGAACTAGCTCATGTGACATTCGTGTTGTGTTTTTGTGTGGCAGCACTGGCGGCTTGTGGTATTGGCGGCTTTTTGCTGGCTTTTGACGGCTTGAAATAGGTTCAATTTTCATTTTCACAGTAGATCCTTCTACGTTGTTCTGTAAAGCGCTGATCTCAAACATTGGTGAGGCTTACCGATCGCCGATGCAGCTCAAAGCGTGCTGGTGATGTTTGTTGGGCAATGATTTGGGGTCTTCGAAGCTGGGCGGACACAGCACCCGCCAGTGAGCTTTGAGCCGCTGCCAGGTGCATGAGATGACAGGGAGAGGAGGGCGACTTGGCCCTTTTGGCAACTTGTGGCATTGAATGGTTCGTTTCCGCAAGGCGGGATTTGCCTTCGCCTTTTCCAGGGACCAGAAGACTGCCCAGTAGCCATCCAAACGGTAAAAGGAATCACTATATCATTCATGTGCTGAAAGGTTTGGACTACATGTTCAAGTATGCTTTCATTTGTACTGCCCAGTTGAGGTTTTTGAGCTGAAGCTGGCGTACAGCCGTACAGCACTTGTATTGAAAGTTGTGATTGGAAGCGGCAGTTGCTTTTTCTTGGGGGAGCAAGCGTGCTTGAACAGAGCAAGCCAAAGCCAACAATTGCCAGCACGTACTCGTACCGTACCCCCCATCCATGTTTGAGTCTATTCCAAATCCCTCAAACAGGAGTTTTCAGCCGGATCATTAAACAGCAGGCCCATCCAGCACTCCCCTCAGGTATGACCGCGCAGGCAAAGCACCTGCAGCGCCCCAGGACAGGGTGCTTCAAGGGATTTGGACAACAAACAGAGATAAGAAGGAAATGAAAAAAGGTGATTTGGAGAAGTCTGATGTGCTTCTCAGAAGGGCCCTAGAAAATGTGTGTATGTGTGTATAGCTTATAGCTCTACTTCGTTGCTCACACACACATACACCCGGCACGTATCTGCTCACGCCCGAGCCTGCCATGCACCTCACGTTCTTTCGCCCAACAGCTCTGAACGCTTGCAAGACCCAGCCTGAGAGTTGAACCTGCAAATAGCTTAGCTCGGGCTAGGCTTGCCGAAAGCAGACTTAAATCTGAATTTGATCGGATTTGCGCGAATCCAAATTTGGTGGAGACCCTCCAAACCGAGCTGTGGAAGCCTCATTGGACGGCAGCACCTTACCCCATGTCCCTAGTCAGACGACTCAAACTTCAGGCCCGCCCTCGACCCCAGAGCCATACAAAACAGCCAGGTTCCTTTGTCGGCCGTATGTACCATGAGGATCTTGAAAAACGAATGGCCACAGCGGGCAAGTTTCATGGCCCCACAGAAGTCACACATGCAACAGTGCCTCGCCATGCTAGATTCATATTGATGCGAGGCAGGCAAGCCTAGTCCAAGAGTTGACGACAACTTGTTCTCTTTGAAGACTAGGCTCCACGGAATGGCCGAACAGCCAACAGGACGCTCACAACCCACACCTGGGAAAGGATGCACTCGGCACTCTTCAGGAGGAGATCCTGACTGAGTTGCGCTTGCGGCCAGAGCTCGTCAGCAAGTGGAAGTACCCCCGGCGCACCGCCCGGCAGCCAAGGATCCATCCCCCCCCCAAAAAAAAAAGGAATCAAAGAGAAGAACAACACAAATATCAACTTAATCATGATCACTAGTTTGACAAATCCCCGACTGAACTGACTGTACCATGGAATGCATATGTACACGCACTCCTTCCGCATCTCGAGATCGTAGTTTGTGAAGCTTGAGCAGTTGTCATTTGAGCCGCTTGTTGCTCTCTGAGCAGTGCAGCCCATGAGGCCGTGAAGAAGACAGCTGCCGCTGACGCACATCCACCTCCCTTGGAGGGGGGATTGAAGGTCGGGTAGCTCGCAGGTTGTTGCTGGGATGAGTTGCCAGAATGTGCTGCAATTGGGAGGGCTGCTCCAAGCGGATGTGTACCTAGCAATTTTCCTTTTGAATGCATTCCCAAAGGCTGGCCAGACAGCCAACTTGGAGGGAACAAATACCCTGGTTGGAGGCCCTTGAAATCAGCGCTGAAGCAGTTTGAGCATTTGTATTGTCATAGCCACAATGGTAAACTCCAATGCCTCTCTGGCGGCTGTGTAACCTCACGTGGGGTCTGCGGCGAAGCCAAAGCGAGGTGGTCCGCCACGGCGGTGTGGAGTTCCTCAACAACTTCGACAGCGCCAACGGCGAAGTCTTCCCCCATGACGGCGCGTGGGTCGGGCCGGAAATGGCCAACGGGGACGCAAGAAAGAGCAGGAAGCCCATGGGGATGGGCAATGCAGCAACATGTTTGGCACAGAAAAGTGTGAAGACCAGCTGCAGGTAACCACTGCAAGCATCCTGGGCACGAGTGCGGAGCCAGAGTTGTAAGCTAATTGTGGCGGTTCAGACCTTTGGCAAGTCGGTGTTTGTAGACATGTCATTCGTTTTTGCCCAAACAGGAATGCGCGTTGTGCGGCATCGTTCTTGTTGATCCTTACGGCCTTGTGGCATGCAGCACTCCTCTTTTCTGGCTCCGAACACTAAGTTCCTACCCTCTTTTCCGCAGAAAACAAGCTGAGCTGAAGTGATAGGTCAGTTGGCAAGAAGCCGCTCGCCCAAACCAACGACTGATCTACAAACTGTGATCATTGCTTTCCACCTGAAGAAACATCGCCCTTCTTCAGCTTCGCAACGATATGAGGCGCTGATCCTCGTTTTCTTTCAAGTCAACTTTGCCGCAAGATGTGCCGAGCTTGTGCTTGTGTCCGACCTGTGCCAGGCCCCCCCGATGTGGTAAAGCGATTCCACATCTTGCTCAAAGCAGATCCGTCAGATGGTGACTCGTCCGCAAAATTTGCAGAGCCCGGATACTGTCAACGCATAAATTGCCTCACAGTGACAGCACAGGCCAAAAGAATCGCTACCATGCCTCAGGAGTTCACGGATTGTTCATGATAGTTCGGGCCGGAGGCAGCAATCAGAATGCTAGGGCGTTGCCAGCTGAAATTATCAGAGATCTGCAGATGGTGCACACGTTTTTGCGGGCCCGACCCAACGCTGATGGGGGTCACTAAGCAACAACCAATAGTGCCAAGCTTGGCAAAATGTGCACCGCACGTCGCCGCGGAACGCCGCATTGTTCAGCCTCCGTCCATTGTTTCTGCGCCATGTAATTTTTCGACATGTTTTCCATAACATATCCTTGCTGCTGGGGTCGGATTCTGTGAGATCCATGGATGCATGAGCTGCTAAGTCAAGGGCAATGTCTGGCTGCTCGAGGACATCGGATTTTGTTAAGTTGGCAAATAGCGTGGACACCAGTTCGCTACATGAGGTTTCACTTGCCTTTTCCGACCTGTATCCCACATTCAAGAGAGATTGTTCAAGAGAAAATCAGGTAGTGATCATTAATCTTCGACAGTGCTAGCTGTTACTTTGCTTGCAAGGATAAACTGTGATTGTGTTTGCACAGCCATGTTTGGATCCAGATTGCTGTAACGGGATTGCACCCAGCAGTTGTGGGGTATTAAAAAAACTGGACACATGTCAAGCACATTGCTGATGATCGTCTAGGGTTCCCGAGCTCATTTTCCCAGTTTGCTTTGGCCGATCTCTCAAGTCCATCCACCAATACTAGTACCAACGGCATGCATGTTGCGATGGCAGACAAGCACGAGGCTCTAATCCAAGTGCAGGTAGGCCACTTCATGCTGGGCCGAGCAAGCACTTTGTTGCTAAGCCTTCCAATGCAACAGTGCCTCCACAAAAACGGCTGGTCTGAGGCAACCGTAGCTGAGATTCGTAAGAAACAGCCATACAAAGTGACATATTGCAGGACTCGGACAGTGCCTGCTGGCCTGGCTTGGGAGTAGGGAGTTCAACAGAACGATCAATATTCTTTCCCAAATGCTGCTGTAAAGTGGATGAAAATGTATGATGGCCATTTTTCTGCTTCGCAGTTCACAGAGACAAGCCATGCCTCCGGTTTTGCCAAGATCCTGCATTTTGGACTCTTTCTCGTGCTAGGCACGGAGTCCACGGGCCGGCGCCGGTGGTTCCACTTTGGCGTCCGCTGCGTGGGCAAGGAGCCGGTGCGCGCGCGCTTTGTGGCCGGGGAGCCAAGAGCCGGGCGGGAGCCAGGGTTTGACTGTCCCAAGTTGTCTTAAACCCATGGAATTGGTTGCCTTCTCATGAAATGAACCACCCCTGAGTATTTGCGTTTGCCTTGGGAGTGGGCAAAAATTGGAACCCTGTCAGGAGTTGTTCCGTTTTCAGCGTTTTGGCGTGAAGCAGGATCGGCTCACCTGGGCAGTGCCCAAGATGCGGGCTCACGCCACTCATGTTAGTTGCGTGAGGGTGGTGTGGGCTCTTCGATTGGGTGGAACAATGTGGATCCTGCAATACACATTATTATAATATGAATATGTATGCATATACAGTGATGGAGAACCACTCAACCAACCCTGCGAGGGGGCCTGTTCCATTCAACCTTGTTCTTTCGCCCATCATCTCCCAAGCAGAGAGTTCAGCGAATCACACTGATCTTGACTATATGATAACACCCATGACCCTCTCGTGGGGTTGGCACCGAAAACAACATTGAACGGGGATCAAGCATCCATTTGGTTGTTTGATGTGGTGTTGCTTGTTATTGTTTTTTTTCCCCGGATTTGTGTTGGCCAAGCTGCCGATGTTTTGTGTTTGAGTACAGCAAGGTGGATGTGGTCTAAGATCTGTACGGCTGAGGTTTCAGCTGATAGGTGCTTGCACCTGAATTTAGAATTCATGCGCTCTGGAAGACGCAAATGTCCGATTTTCGAAAAGACATAGGCAGGAGCGTATACAGTGTCCATTGCCGCATAAGACATACTTGGTCATTCAAACGGGAAAGCCGCAGAGTATGCTTGCAATGTGAAGGTTAAGCTTGCATTGCCCAGAATATGAAGTGAAATGAGCCTCATGGCTGAAACATGACCCGATGATCCTATTTATTGCCTTGTACAGTCGGAGCTTTTTGGTGAGACACATTTGATTTGTTTTGTTAAGCATACGGCAGCGCTTTGCTTTGATGCCACCAGGACTGAGTCAACAAACCAGACTCATGAACCCAGCTCTCCTTGCAGCGCCTTAGCCAGAAAACCTGACCGCTCGTCCCGGAACACTAGTGTTCCATTTGGATTTGGGTCAAGCCAGGTTAAGTAGGCCGAAGTCATCCGAAGTCATTTCATGGCAGAGCACAATTGTGTTGCCTTCTCACCTTGGGAATGGGCATTTCTGCCATCAGGATTATTAGGAAGCAAGAAGCCCTTGTGAAGAACGACACAGGTTGACACCGTGACTCATTCCTGCCCTCTGAGGTGAACAACTTGAGTCGCTGATCCGCACTGGGGGCTTCTTTCAGAAAAAGTTTTTTCCCCCAGCCGATTCAACAGTTTTCTGCAAGAGGCTGCGCGCTTGCACTTTGTGAGCCGTTTCAAAAGCTGTGGGTATCTTGAATCCTTGCCATTCTGAGTCGAGTACTGAGCTCGGACTAGGTTTTGCTTTTCACATGCTTTTGCTCTCATTTGCTGAGGCATTTGTTTTCGAGGCAAGTTCCTCCAGTGCCCTTTGCAGCCGCCGCTTTTGACCGGCTGGGTATCTCCGGCAAAATAGGACCCCCCCCCCAAGCAAAAAATGGCGGCTTTCATTTGGTTCTCCATTTTGTCTAAAGTACCCTGAAACTGGTTCCCTCTGAAAAAGAAATCGACACTTGGAGGCAACATGTTGGACCTCTACAACCTGGACGGTCACCGGCCCTTCTTCCTGCAGGTCCCCAGCGCTGCAGGGTGGCGCCGCCTGACGGAGGCCAACTTCGCCTGCCACGAGGCGAACTCCGACTCGTGGCGACCGCTACCTTTGGGGGGGCAACCCTCAGCCAACCCTTCACCAACCCTTCACCAACCCTTCAACCCCCGCAACTCCACGGTACTGTATCATGACCAGGGAGAGGGGGGAATCTGGAACTTGAAACATGTGCGACCTGCTTGGGTGCTGAATAAGTCATACGTTGTTATTGCCCCAGAAAAGAAGAGCAAGGGGATGGGTAATAATTTGTCCAGACCTGCTTTTTAATATCCGGCTATGGTCATAGATTGGAAATGGGACAACTGGGATGAGTTCCCCTATGACAGTGGTCAGAGTCGAGTTTGACAAGCTTCATATATACCTACTTGGTCCTTCAAGTGCAAATCTGTTCTACCAAATACGCAGCGATCGGTGGCCCGAGAAGGTCTAACCTTAAAGCAAGACGTGGGAAGTGTGAGTGCTTTTGTTGGCCTTCGGTTCCACGATGTCATGTCCCATTTTGTCTCCCTCCGTGACCAGCATGTTTACTGCAACCCATATCCGTCTCCTCATTCCACACACGTTGCTCCATGTCCTTCAGTCTGAGCTTGGGCACGTCTTGACCGCCAGGCTTGTTCCATAGTTGTCCTCGCCTGCTTGATCATAAGAGTAGTACGGTGACAGTTTGCAGAAGCCATTTCAAATGAACGAAAGCAACAAAGTCAGAGAGTAATGATATGCTTGGGAATTCATTCTGTTGTACACGCACATGTTTGAAGTCGATTGTACTTGTAAGCAGAGATGATGCAGGAAACTCAAGCATCGTATATTTTGGCAGGCGAGTTTGTGGGTCACATCCCTGGGAAGTTCTCCTGCTAGCTTCCTCCTGCAGTTTATATTCGGAGCTGAGTGCGGCTCAGGAGGTCTTGGAGGACAAACAGGTCCGATGCTCAGAGGTTCGCAGTAGGTTTAGCTGAGCATTGGCCTCTCCTAATGCGTGCAATTTCTTAGGTCACGATGGTGATGACGATTGTTCAACACAATATGAGACATGTGATACCCACTGCAGAGGATCTCTTCAACACCTTGTGTCACGGAGGGGTAGCGAAACTAGGAAACTAGGCAAAGGTTTGCGAAAAGCAAGGTT
Source organism: Effrenium voratum (assembly GCA_963377175.1). Taxonomy (NCBI): domain Eukaryota; class Dinophyceae; order Suessiales; family Symbiodiniaceae; genus Effrenium; species Effrenium voratum. The sequence continues at coordinate 296,980 of CAUJNA010002313.1, read as the reverse complement.
GCCATGCCATCTTCCAAACATTCATGAAGAGTCGTGGTGAGTCTTGTTCGATCCAGGTGCTTTGCACACTTGCATGTATCGCGCATTACAACAGGAACAACCTCTAAACATCATGGTGCTCGAATTGCTGGAACATTGATTGTATACTCCCTGGCGTGCTCGCCAAGGACGAGGTGAAGAAAGCCTCTCGTGTCAAGGACGAGATCCTGCTGCCAAGGGTGCGGCAATTATTGGAAGGTGAGAAGAAGAGGATGCCTGACTTATGTTTGACACACTGGGTCAATGGGTTGACGACTATTCAACCAATCGCACCCAAACCTGAGTTCTTTTGGTTGGACATGGATACGGTATACTGGGTCATGGACATGTTATTCGAATGTTCTTGCGCATTTCAGTTGCCCAGCTCTGCCTTTGCATACGTTATATTTGAACGTGTTTGACGATTCGTCCATGCACATTGCGAGCTACGACCTAAACCTGTCATATAGCAGAGGCCAAGGGCACATGCAGAAAGCTCGAGTAGCAGACTTTGCCGTTGGCGGAATACTCGGAAAATGCTTTCCTGGATACCTTGGTTGCATCAGACACCAATGACTGTCAGCTACAACATCCTGAATGGGCTTTGTGGTAGCATGTTTTGATATGCTTTGACAACGTTCTGACACTTGGGCCAGCAGAATATATGTATATATATATATATATATGTATGAATATATATATATATATATGTATCTATATATATACTCATCTCATGTACAGCCTTCTGAGCCAATTCATCCTGTTGCTCTGAAAATCGAGCTGGGTCCTTCCCAAGAGTCTGAAGACACAGAAGACGCCAGTGTTTTGTTTGTTTCCCAGCAACATCTGCAAGGATAGCATATGTTGCGAAGTCGTTGCGGCAAGGACACGCAAACAAGTCAATGCTGAGGCAGGCAATGTCACCCATAGTTCGGCATCAGTCTCACCAAGAAAGGAGCTTCAGTTTCCGAGGGTGTGCAATGAGCAATACAGCCGTATCAGAATAGCATGAAGGCAACAAGGGTGCTTCCATGCGAGATGCAGTTATATGACTTGAATTTGGGTCTAACAAGGCCCAGAGTGCGTGGCCTTCCCTTTTATTCTCATGGCATTGGCGCAGCGCCAAGGAAGAGTTGCTACATCGCTTGGGATTTCCAGCTTGACCACGGGGTGACCACCTACTTCGCCTTTTCACCACCGCAGCTTGGCTACCGAACTTCCGGTGTTGGTAACATGCGTGGCCGGACGGGACGAGGGACTGCTTGTTGTGACATGTTGTGACTGGAGCTGTCAGACCTCACTTGATGGTGACGGAGTTTGGTTGTTTTCTCTCGTGTACGCTGTCTGCTCGACTGTTCGATTTCATTCAGCAAGTTTTGCCGGAGGTCCGCGTAATTTGGATGGACAGTTCTTCCCGAATTTCAATGCACTTTCGACGCAAGATCAGATGAAGGCGAAGCTGAAGGCGATTTGATCAATTTGTTCGGTGATGAATCAAGAGTGATCAGCATCACGTGAGCCAACGCTCCGCACAAGCTATTCTTACATTTCGCACTACGCATACAAGTCTAGGACAAAGTGCACCTTTCTTTGTGAACTTCCACAACAATGGGTAGCACCCTTTGGTGCAGCTTCCGTCAGGTTCAACTACTGCAGCATGCAGAGCTACCTGCGCCGCTTGGAGGACTTCTTCCGCGGTTCGCCCAGGGGCCAGCCGCTGCCGGCGTACATGGCGGCCATCGAGGCCCACGGTGGAGGCAGCGGCACGCGCCACGGGAGCCGCGGCGGCAAGCCGCAGGCGCCGTTTGTGAAGGTCACGGTGGAGCATGGCGGGGAAGCCAAGAAGATGTACGTCTGGGTGAGATGCTTGGGCCGCAATTCGCTTAACATTGGCTTTGACCTTGTGCAAAGTCAAAACAACCCTGTGAACAGCGGATGGTTGGATGTTTCCTTTGGTGTGTAGGGGCTGAGTCTCACCTTAGGTGCTTTTGGATTGTTTTCGAGATGTTTCGAGGCCGACAGGTATCCCGGAGGTTCTTTGCTCTATGGGCAGTCAGCTGAGCAAGGTTCTACACGGTCTATCCATGCCAATAGATTGATTCTATTTGATTCTGCTTTATCCCGCAGCTAGAATTGCTGCATGGGTCAGCGTTCAACGTCGGAACTCAGGAAAGGACGCGACGATGCTCCAGGTGCGACAAGCAGTGGCAGAAGCATTGAAGGTCAAGCGGACGTCTCAGGCGCCAGCCGAGCGCATTCCAGGAGTCCCGTTGCCTGTTCCCTTTGACGGACTGAGGTTGCCCAAGAGCACTGGGGGCAAATGCTGTTTTGTCTGGCAGTGGCATTTCCACCCTGCGCAAAGGTGCCGAGCACCCATGAATCTATGCAGAGTAAAGTTGATTCGAAGGCGCAGATATCACACGGTCCGTGTGCAGCTGAAGCAGGCTGAAAGATTCACACTTGAAGACGAGCATGGGCAATGTGTTTCTTGGTGGTCAATACACATACGTTCTCGTTTCGTGATGATCACATGGCTGCCGGATAGGTAGCTCCGCTGTCCTGTGATGAAGATTGACTAAATCAGAAATGTTCTAGCAAACAGCACCACAACGATTATGTATGTACTTGTGTACAAGTGCATACAAGTATGCACGTACACGACATTCTTTTCTTGCATAGCCCTAGAGCACGCTGTGACAATGCCAGATGGTACTCGTTCTGTTGCTTGAAGTTGGTGCTTGCTGCTCTTGCCGGCCAATATGTTCTGTACATATCAGGTTGTCACAACTGCCTGCTGTTTACCTGTGAAGTTGTTGCCCCGGAAGCGCCTGAAGCGCTGTCCATCGCCACCCTCCGGAGGTGAAGTTGGTGAAGCGCCTGGGCTCCGACCGCCTCATGACCTCCGTGCCTGACTCGGAGCGTCTGAGCCAGAAGTGCCGCTCGTTTGGCCACGCGGGTGGGAGACGGCAGCTGATCCGCTTGCCTTGACAGTTGTTGAGGTAGCGAGGAGGCAATCGCCGGTTCTGGTCTACACTTCAGACATATACATATATAGGTATGTTCACGTTCCGGCAAATATTTGAAATGTCAATGCTTCCTTTCACAGCGGGCAATTGCCCACTATGTCGTGCTAGCTACGATAGACTTGGCCTACACTTCACTGAGATAGACAAGGCATATGATGGGTCCAGGTGGCATGATTTGTTCATCAGAGTTTTGCTACCTACGACAAACATGCTCGGCTTCTGTCTACAACTCAAAGCAAAGGTGAATCGAGAGCTTCTTTGCTATTCTGGCTTTGCAGGGTGCAAATCAAATCGTGACCACTATCAACCACAGCCACGCCACTCAAGTTCCGGGCTGCATTTGGCAGCCTTAAGGGCATTCCATAGCATTCCCAGGTCGTTTTGCAGACTCCTTACAGGCGTTCCATTGGGTCGGACGGGTCAAAACCCGAGGCCACGTGCTGATGGTGGGCACCGACTTCCCGGATGGCCTCACAGCCAAGCGCCCGGAGGAGCCAAAGGAGCTGCCGGAGCCGCTGGAGCCGCTGCCCGAGCCGCCGGAGCCGCTTGGCGGCGTCCGAAAAGCAGAGGGGTCCTCGAATTCTTGTTATTTTCTTGGGAGGTCACCACAGGTACCCTTCAGGACGCAGCGTGTGCAAAGAGGGTTTGCGAAATGTTGGTTATTCAATTGGTGTGCTGGGTAGTGGTTCACGTGATGCCTGAGCGAGCACAGGCAAGTGCGCCTCCTGATTTATCAGCTAGGAAATGACCGGGCAGGATGATCACCTACTGTCACAGGCTCACATGGACGGTAAAAATCGCTGTCAAAGGGCCGTAATTTGTGGTGATTAGGTCAAATGGCAATGCTTGCCATGGTCACACTCGAAATAGTTAAGGGTGGCTTCAATTGAAGACTGTTTATTATGAAGCTCCCTGGGCTACTTAAGAATGGCATCCTGGAACGAACATTCACCAACTCAGCCTCAAACCAGGGGATCACAATAATGAAAGCTGCGGTATTCTCAAATGAAGGTTTGGTTTGCTTCGGGGGAGTGTTATTGTTAGGCAATGACTCATTTGCGTGTATCATGCGAACTCCGGGCAAAGAAACGTATCCGCCAGGACACGATCCCTTTCTATTCTCTTGCATATCTTTTGCCAGAGCTTCTTAACCCGTGGTCTGTAAGGCCGGGTATCTCTCATATCTCGCGGGCTGGGAGCCGCCCCAAAGTGGGTGGTTTTTACTTTGGCAACCTCGCGGCCTTGCCAAGGCTCACGTCCGAGCCCTGGGAGCCGCTTTGCGGGGAGGATGTTTACTTCCACCGCGAGCGACTCTGCCTTACAAAGGCAGGAGCGCCAAACTGACCGGGCGAAGCGCCAGTTTAGCCACCAAACTGGCAATGTGGGAAAGGCTGGCTATGAAGTTGAAGGAGGAACCCTCCCAAATGGCTTGGCGGATATAAACCCCCGCACAATGATGTCCACCAGAGGGCCCAGAATTTAGAACCATTCACTTTCAAGACAACCAGTCGCTGCCCAACAACCAGGGAACATTCATGATTTTCTCAAGGGCTGTTGATATCCAGTTTTGTGGCAACCCTCAAGCTGCAGGAAACTATGTCTCATTGACTGGTTTCTTATGCCAGAGCCGGCCATGAGACAGTCAGATTGCAATGTTTGGAGCCAATCATCACCATGCTCTCATTTTTCCATACTATCCGTTGAAGCTGCGCATTCGCTCTTTCATTGCGCCCGCCGTGCTGGATGTTGGGTGTTTCGTCGTGTTACCATTGGACCACTGGAAGCTTCCAGTCGGCCAGGAGGGCCGTCGTGTGGAGCTCTTGACTGTGAGCGCCGGCGGCAGCCCGCCGGGATCACTGGAGACGCCGCCCGCAGGCGAACCGCGGAACCCCGGAGACATGGGCTTGTGTTTTGAAGCCCAAGGGTGCCCTCAAATCAAAAGGAGACACCAGATGTTGTTGCATTTGGGCTTTGGGCAACCTGAAGGACAGATCTTTACATTTTCAGCTTGGAGTGCCATTTTTGCATTGCGCCATATGAACAGTTTATCAGCGGCCGGCCAAGCTTAGAAAGGAGCAAAAGACTTGGTTCGCACTCCCCGTTGCGCACACGTTCCAACATGCCGCTTGGTGTATCGATTGAGGTCACTTAGATTCCGAACATCTCATACTCAATCAGGTTTGATTATGTCAGAGTTGTGTTTGCTGGCCGAACCCATACAGCGGCACCTTTCGTGTTTCCCTTCCACCCCCCCTGGTTAGCTGGGCCGTTTGGGGGATGTCATCAAGAACGTGCTATAAGAACGCGTGAGTCAAGCTTCCACGGTCACAATTGGTAAAGTAGGTGAAGAAGTAGTTCCAGGTGAAGACATTTCTCATACCCGGTGACATCGTTTCATTTGAGAATGCAATTGGCTTTGTTTTATGTTGTTGTGATTATAGGTCTTTGGTGTTTAGACACCACTCTGGTACTTCGGTCTTTAGACGGTACTCTAGTGTTTATTTAATTACGCCATTGTTTTACGTCATGTGACCCCGGTGGATGTTATTGACCTTGACTGTTGGACAATACTATGTGTGGCACTTGCTGCCGAATTCGCCTACTCACGCTAGGGTGCATTGAAATTCACACCCATGACAAACCTAACATAGCCTTTATGGTAGAAACAAAAGTCCATGGGTTTTGGGTGCCGTGCTGCCACGCTGCTCACATGCCATCGTGACTAGCGACAAACTGGCTGCAGCCTTCCTCACCGCTTCCGTGGCGGTGGACGGGGACTCCCCGGCGGCGGTCTTCGCGGATCGCCCGGTGGCGTTTATCTCGGCGCGGGTGCATCCGGGGGAGACCCCAGGCTCGGTTTGGGGGTCGGGCAATCTGAACATGTTCGAAACCGTGTGGTAATTGAGGGAGAAGGTGAGGAGGGACGCACCTCTGGAATGAGCAGGCTAGCCCTGCAGTATGGAATGCGAATGACGGCAGCAGGTCCGCATCGTTCCTCAAAGGTTTGTTATCATGTTTGTTTCGTGCAAATCTGCCGAGCACGCAGCCCATGAGGCCAGTTTGCCTTCTTGGGGATGCTTCGTTTTCTCCTCAGCGACGACGCTCGAGCGGCGTTGCTGCGCCAGCAGTTTGTTTTTAAGCTGGTGCCCATGCTGAACCCGGACGGCGTGGCCAGGCGCGCAGCCACGCATGTTTCTTTAGAATTGTGTAAAATGGACAAGTGCATTGCAGCAGTGAGTTGTTTTGTCGTTCTACACCGACCCCATGATGGACCTGGTTGAGGATTGGACGCCAAGGACGATGAGTGAAGTGTTCAGTTGAAAGATGTGATTCCTTGTAAATGGAAACGTATTACGATATCAGCAGCAGGGAGAGCATCAGTGTTACTAACAGCATAGTGTGTTGTAGCTGGCATACTGTTGCGTTCTTAGCTATATGTTGATGGTGTTATTCTGAGCCTTTGTTTTCCGGACAAACAATTTGTCCTACAGATCAGCCGCAGTTATCATTACTTGTAGGTATCAGCCATGAGCACAAAGGAGTTGGAGGCAGCAAACCAGTTCGTCCAGGAATCTTGCGCCTCCGTTTTGTATCCTTGGGCACTGGGCACACAGATGCTGCAAGTTCAGCTGTTGGAGTACACCCACAGTTCGGGGGCCGGCTTGTTCCACATCTAGCCGGCCCAACCCTTTGTTCCTGGTGGCTTGGAGAGCTGCTTCAGCTTGTTTCCCACGCCTTGTTTCTTGAGGCCAGCAAGGCCTTGTTATGAGTCGGCATTGACAGGCTTAGTGAATTCCAGAGACCTTGCCTGCCTATTTTGCAGCCACACGATGCACAAGCGCAGGGGCCACACGCGGGCCAATGTCTGCGGACTGGATCTCAATCGATGCTACAGCGATGCCAATCCCACGGAGCACGAAGGACGGGAACTCTGGGACAGGGAAGGAATTTGGGCCTGTGAGTCAAATGATGATCCAAATGGTCTGACTCGGAAGGATTTGTCCGTTGGGTACGGGGAGTCGGTGTTTGACTTTGTCGCTGCTTGAACCAATACAGCTGGTCTACAATTTGAAAGACTTGCGCTCGAAGTTTGTCCTCGAACTTGGTTATGAGTTATAGTAGCACTGCGTTACACGCGAGGGAAGCCAACGTGTCCTCGCCTGCCTGCCAACAGAGTTCCTTTCAAAGGCTTGCCCCGGAGACTTGCTGTTCGCGCGCCTTTGCAGCTCTTTTTTTTTGCAATGTTTGGGTGTACTTTGATGTTCTTTTCTCACCAGCAAAAGGAAGCTTTTTGCAGGGGTTCAGTTTGGCCAAGTAGGTCTCATGACCGACAGTGTCTAGCTTGAAGCGCTTGCGTCAAAGGTCAGGGGGCGGTTTTGTCACATTCGAGAAGGATATGTGAAACATGAGTTGATAGGCCAGGGTTGTTTTGCTTCTTCCTTTCGGACAATTTGAGGTTGGGATTTGATAACTTTCATGCGGGAGTTCACATACCCAGCCCAGCTGTTTGTGGGAGTTGCCTGGCATGGAGAAATCCCCCAAGAATCCTGCATTTGGAGCGCACCAATCTAACAGTGGTTTGGGCCACTCCTGTTTCCCGGCTGAGTTGTTCTGAGCGCAGCTTGCCACATTGCTGTGATGGCGTGATTAGTCTGGTCATGAGCCAGGAATCAGGTTTGCCATCCCACAGGCTGATCAGGGTTGGGCTCCAGGTTGGAGTGGCTTCAGGCGGCGCCAACAGGTGTTTGCTTTTTTGCACACACTTGATGGCCCGTGCCACATTTAGCTCGTTTTATTCCCGTTGAATCTTGCTTTTGTGTACATTACCTAGTAAGATGTTCCCTAAGAGTCCTCATCATTTCGACTAGATACCGAATAGCCAATGCAAGTCAGGTGGACGTGTGAAAGCGCCGAGCTTTACACCATGGAGTGCCTTGTTGCTGTAATATGAACGTTGGCCAATCTCGGCGCTCTCCTGGCGCAGGTGTGTTCTGGGCCTTGGAGTGGCTGAAGCATTGGGCAGAGCAAGGCTCGTCGGTTTATGTCATGGGACAACATGGCGGGGACAGTGAGAGAGCCAAATCTAGGCCCAAATGCAAACAATCATCATGTAGTGGATGATACTTGTTGTTGTTGAAGTCTTCGGCTGTTTGTTCCCGTTGCGTTTTGGCATTCATACTCTTTTTCCTAGAATGTTTGCTACGGGTGTGTGCAGTGCGCAGCCTGGGGTTACCCGGTAGTGTTTAAAGGAATCTTAGATGTCACTTAACCTAGTTCATTCTGGCCCATTGTTTGAGCCAGGGGGTTTCTGGCAACGCACGCTTCTTTGGAGAACAAGCTGTATTAGCATGCTACTGGCCAGCCTCCTTAGTGTTGGGTTCTAAGTGTGGATCCAGTTTTACAGCTGTGTCGAATTTGGAGCTTTACAAGGTCACTCCTCTTGCAGGCCGCTTGTTGGTCTACCTGGACATGCACGCGCATGCGCATACCCGTGGCTGCGTGCTTTATGGCAATCGCCTGCAGGGCATGTCCCAGGCGCGTCCTGCACTGCCAGGAAAGTATTTGGTCGCTTTTCGCTTTTGCCTAAGGGGGCGGCCATCAACCTGCGCGAAGGGTTTGTTCAAAGGGAGCAAGACCATAATAGGCAGGTACAGAGGCCTACGAGATGCTTGCAAGTTTCCTGCACCGTGGATGCTTGTCAATCATTGTTTGAAAGAGTGTTCCAAGCAGCACGTTCCGACACGTACTTTTTTTGGTTGATGCAGGCGTGATACATGTGCTCCTCTAGCAGAACATACCACGGGGCACATCGTCCCTCCAATGTAGTGACACCGTGTACTTCGGGGTCCAGCCAGCCGGGCACAGAAGTGCACAAAGGGATTTTGTTTTTCCAGCTTGCACCTTCGATTATTTGCTCTTGGGCATGTCATGCCCAAGGTTTGGAACGTAGCCTTTGCGCGGCTTTGCGCGGTGAACGGGCCCCACTTCGACTTCGAAGGCTGCGAGTTCCCGCCAACCTCAGATAAGGCAGCGCGGCGGCCAGGGAATGATGGGGTGCACGGCTGAGCACATGTTCCAGTTTGTCACGACGTGCACCTTTGAAACATGCAGAATCAGAACAACTTGAGGAACGCTGATGGATGAGTTTAGAGAAGAAGAGAGACAGATACATTTCACAGAATGTCCAGCTGGTTGAAGTTTCCTGCTGGAAGATGTGTTGGACATGTCGCGTTAGGACGTTCTTTGTGGAGTAGTTTGTGTGGATTGTAGGTTTACTCTGCTTGGGAACCTTGGGGCTGTTTGCAATGTCACAATGTGTCGCTTGGTGGTTTCCAGCCATACCCAGAGTGTTGTGGGATTTGTGTCATACCCCTCAAGCTCAGTTTTCGCCATGGATCAACGAACCACTCGGGATGTACAAGTTCACTTATAACGGCTGTCTACAAGAGTCAGTCATCTCGTGCATTGAAGCCATGCCTTTGTCAGCCCACCGAAAGAGAAGGCCCCTTGCGTCGGCTGTTCCACGCTTCAGTTCTTCAGGAGCACGGCAACGAGGAGTCGTGTGGTCGGGCGTCTGTGGCGGCGCTGTGTGGGCTGAGTGTCTTGGCTCAAATTGGTTAGGTCAGGTTGCTTGGATAGTGGCCTGCACGTCGTCTGATGGAGAAAAGGAACGAAAGCAAGGATCCAAGTTCCTGGCAAGCAAGCAATGCCTGATATGATGGTTCCTTCCTTTTCGTTGCCAGTGTGGCTCATGTGCTCAAAGACCAAAGTAGATAAGTTTCTTGACTGGAGACTCCAAGCCTCAAAGCCCCGCCAAGCACGCAAACCCTCACCTGAGGTCATGCCTACACGTGCCTTGGTCAGCCAATATGCTATGCGTGTTTGGTTGGGGCTCTGGTTTGGACATGCTTTGCCAGATTGTTGAATCCATGTTTTTGCTCTTCATGTTATTTGACTACGGCATGATTCACTCTTCCAAACTCCAGAATTCTGGGCAAACCGTTGTGTGCAAAACTATCCAAGAGTAGCTGGCGGCTGATCTTTTGCTAGCGCTTGAGATGAGGCTGGAGTGCCACTACAGCGTCGGCCGGCAGGCGGGTGGATCAACAGTCCTTGTGTCCTGTCCATGTGCTTCAGCTTTGTTTGGCTGGCATAGCTCAACCATGCGCCCTGCGTGGTAGATGGTCATGGCATGTCTGATGGCTATCCAAGTAGGCACGTGTAACATAGCATACGCGACATCAGATACTAAGACGCCAGGCTATTTGAAGAACCGGTCCGTCCCAAGGAGCTAATCAGTTGGCGCCTTGACCACTAAGAAAGCAAACCGGGGTTGTTTCAGGCGCAGCATCTGCCATGAATAAACACGTTCGCGAGCGCAAGCCTGCTACTCCTGTTCAAGACCCAAGTTGACTCGAAAGGCAACAATTCGCCGACTTCGGTCGCTGGGCAAAGGATGGGCATTGCTGTTCGCACAAAAGTCACGTACCGGGTTTCAACGATTAAGCTGCAACTGTTTGGAGTTCATGTCAGTTTCGGCAGCCGGCCCAGCCTTGATAGCAGTGGCCTTCCGCCAGCTTTCCAGCGCCTTGGACAAAATGCTCATGAACATTCCTTCCAAGGTGCAGCTCTCACCTCACATACCGTCTCAGTGAACCTGCAAGTTGCTGGCTTCATAGGTGTTAGGTTAGTTTGGTTAAGAGTAGATGGCCATTGTTTACATGGGTCTCATTCCTTTTACCAGGGCCATCTATTTTTCCAAGGGGACACCTATGGCTGGTTTCCCTCTTTCTTTGGGAATACCCGATCTGGCCAGCAATTGGGGTCCCCGCAGTTCAGCGCTCACAGCCTGTGAGGCACGGCCTGTGGAGGAGGTGCCACTACAGCGACCGCACCCAGGGATGCTGGTGCCGCCGCTTGGGCACGGAACAGAGATACGTGAGATGTGCTGTGGTTATTTGCCCACTCGCTTGCTTGCTCTTACTTGAGATGGTTGCTTGTACTTGCTAGATGGTTTGTCGAAAACCCTTGCGTAGCTGTCACATGCAACTAACGCCAGGTCTTCACTCGTTTGGGTCATCCTTCATTCGCCCAGCGGTACTTGCATGTTTCATAGCCGCAGGTATTGCAAAAATGCCTTTGACCCAGAGTCTCACTCTTTGTCACTCCACCAATAATTTTATGTACCCATTTCTCGGGAGCTGGCTGACCCGATTCACGGATGCTCCTAATGTTAACGTGCAAGATCAGAGTTCCCCCTCATGTTGAGTTTCACGATCAGTCAAATACTGAGAAGTGCGCTATGACTCGGCTGGGCTCCAGGGACGATGTTACGATACCAGAAGTTCGGATACCTCTTGCAGGCAGTCGGACAACATCAGTCTGTTTGAGCCAACAAACGTTGTCTTTTGAGATGATGGCAACTGGCAGATTCTTCACCCCAGACCTCGGCAAGACCAGAGTGGCGAACGGCAGCTGGAGGCGTTGTGTCAAAGTCCTCCCCTTCGGGTAGGCAACTATCTTGAGCCCTGGGAATGGTTTGCTTCTGTTTGCACCGAGACCTTGATGGCTGTCAGAGCTAAACAGCATGATGGAATGCTAACTAGGCCAGAGATGCCGCGCTTCTGGTAGCCAGGTCGCGCTTCTCAACCGCCGTTGTTTCAATCTGGGGAGGGCGGGCGGGGTCAGCACTTCGATCCCAGAATCTCGATGCAGCGCCGAGGTTTCTGTGTCAGGCCAGAAGATGGGCCGTGGGGACGCACATGGGTGTTTCTGACAATAAGAGAGTCCAGAGTTCTGGGACAGGTGCATGTCCTGCTGCTGGTTCCCCTTAAAAGTATCCCAAAGGAGGTCCACCATTTTGAGAAACAGCCACATTGGGGGAGGGGACAGAACACCCACCTCGCAGGGTCCCAGACTTTGAGACAGGGGCACGATGATTGCCATTGCTACAGCGTAGCGAAATTCCCAAGATGGTAAAGAGATGTGCTGCTTACGGGACATGGTCCCAACCAGTTTCATATCAATTGCCTACAGTGCTCAACTTGGACACTTGCCCATGTTTATGGGGTTCGGGGGCTGAGCTTGTTGGGCACACGTTGGAGGTGCATCAAAGCTTAGTGCAGGATACTGTTTAAGGTTCCAGCAGTCTTCCCAGGGCCGCTTGTTCATGTGTTCATGTATTCTGTATTAGCATACGATACTACATTTGAGAATGGTCGTTTCAGGAATGTCTGCTGCTTTGTCAGCTCGACGTAGGTTGCCTTCAGGACAAATCCACCTTACTGTTGGTTCTCTTTAGATTTTACTGATCTTACTGACGACCGGCCGCAGCAGTTTGTTTATTGGATGCCAAAACCATTTGTACAAGAGGCTGGCTCGACTTGCAAAGCTCACAAGCTCGCGCACGCTCCAAAGTGTGTGTTGGTGTGTGTCTGCGTGTCTCTGGGTACGTGGGTACGTGGGTGCGGGTGCGCGGGTGCGTGGGTGCGCGGGTGCGCGGGTGCGCGGGTGCGCTTGTGCGCAAGTGCATGGGTGCGTGGGGTGGGTGGGTCGGTTGGGTGGTTGGTTGGTTGGCTGGCTGGTTGGTGGGTTGGTTGTTTGGTTGTTTTGTTGTTTGGTTGTTTTGTTGTTTGGTTGTTCGGGTGTTTGGATGGTTCTTTGGTTGTTTGGTTGCTTGTTTGATTGTTTGTTTGATTGTTTTTGTGCTTGCTTGTTTGTTTGTTTGATTCTTTGTGTGCTTGCTTGCTTGTTTGTTTGAGTGTTTGTCTGTGCCTGCTTCCTTGCTTCCTTGCTTCCTTGCTTCCTTGCTTCCTTGCTTCCTTGCTTCCTTGCTTCCTTGCTTCCTTGCTTCCTTGCTTGCTTGCTTGCTTGCTTGCTTGCTTCCTTGCTTTGCTGCTTCCTTGCTTTGCTTGCTTGCTTGCTTGCTTGCTTGCTTGCTTGCTTGCTTGCTTGCTTGCTTGCTTGCTTGCTTGCTTGCTTGCTTGCTTGCTTGCTTGCTTGCTTGCTTGCTTGCTGGGTGGGTGGGTGGGTGGGTGGTGGGTGGGTGGGGTGGGTGTGGGTGGGTGGGTGGGTGGGTGGGTGGGTGGGTGGGTGGGTGGGTGGGTGGGTGGGTGGGTGGGTGGGTGGGTGGGTGGGTGGGTGGGTGGGTGGGTGGGTGGGTGGGTGGGTGGGTGGGTGGGTGGGTGGGTGGGTGGGTGGGTGCGCGGGTGCGCGGGTGCGTGCGTGCGTGCGTGCGTGCGTGCGTGTCTGGGTGTGCGGTTGTGCGTGCGCGTGTGCGTGTGCCGTTCGTGCGCGTACAGAAAGGTGCCATATGGCGTGTACGAGTGGGAGAGCATTGGTGAGGCAGGGGCTGTTGCGGAGTGGCTCGCCCGATTGTGGGTGTTGATCCAGTTTTTTTGAGCTTTTCGCGCTTACACAAGTCGGTGGCGGATGTCAGATGCACTATCGCAATCATGCATGTATACTCATGGCAACACAGGATCGCCCTTGTCCTCCTTGCAACACGCTTGGCCTTGACATATTCACGCAATCCAACCGTCTACCCTCTGCGCGGTTCTTCAAGTTGAAGCAGCCACTACGTGACATGATCGCAATGCTTTCTGGAGTCGTCCCTGATTGAGCCCCCCTCACTATGGCATGTGTTTTCCAGTCTTCAGCGGCTTCTGGAACAGGAATGTCCATGACATCGGCTCAATTTGTGCAGGTGGTGAAAGTACTTCTGTAGTTATCCACAAAGTCTAGGATGCCCGGAGATTCACAACCGATTTGTTTGAAGCCGAGTGGCCCCAGCCGTCAAAATGTGTAGTTGAAGCTTTGTTTGCTTGGGCTGAGGCAAGCTGAACCAGTGAAAGCACGATACCGCGATGTTGTTGAGTTGAGTTGTTTTTCGCAAAGTGAGGGGCTTCCACTGTTTGTTTTCAAGCCACAGAGCCCAACATTTGGAGACGTTTATCAGTTGAACAGCTTCATTTCTCAGAATCCGTGATTTGGCAATGCTTGGCTCAAGCCAAATGTCAGGTGCTGGCAGTGTCCATCCTGGACCTACACGGCAGCAATCCCTTCAGCCGGCCCTCTGCGCAGCTGGCGCCTGTCCTCGGCGAGGCCGATGACCCGTGCATGCAACGGCTGGCATGACACAGCAAGTCCACTGTGGAAGTTTCCTGCGACAAGTGTCCAGACTCGGAGCCACGCCAAACGCGGTGGCATGCACTTTGAGAGTTTCTTGCCCGGGCATTGCCTGCCCGGATATTTCCAAACCTTTGCATTTGCCAAGCAGATGTGACGCTGTATGCCATGACTTTTTGTCTGGATGGCTTGTCCACAGCATGCCAGCTGCTGTCCATGCACCCACCAGTTGCCATTGACAAAGGCAGACCATCATGAAACCGTGTTTTGTCAAATGAGATAGATCCATTGGACATGTACCCTGGACAG
>CAUJNA010002313.1:237500-277500 GCA_963377175.1 Effrenium voratum | reverse complement strand
ATGGTGCCCTCCTTTGTTAAGGAACATTAGAGATTCGGTTTAAAGCTGAGTGTCTCGAATAATTTCTATTCACAATTGTTTCTAATGACAACTGTTGGGTTTTTTGTCCTGTTGCCAGTTGGATGTTGGAGGCATCCCCAGCCATGAATTCCACCGCAGGTCTTCTGCAGAGGTCAGCTTTTGGCCGCCGAGGAGGCACATGGAACATCAAAAATAACTATTCGTTTGGGTCGGGAGATGGAGGCTGGATGTCTTTCTACCTGCCAAAGATAGATCATTTGCCGTTCGGAATCCCCCGGAAAACGCCGAGGGATGTCGCAGAGTTTGGTGCCTTCCTGGGTTTTGGTGCCCAAGGCTCCTTTCACCAAGCAAGGGCTTGCTCAGCTTTGCCAAAACATGCAGCCTTGCGTGCTTTTGTGCTTTCGTGCTGGAGTATTTACAATGGCATAGCCGCAATCTTTGACTAGATTGCTTACAAGCAAATGATGGTTGCATGCAAGTGCATTTCCTAGTGTTTTTGCTCGCTCATGTTTGTGTTTGGGGAAGGCGCGTTCTTCAACAGACAACTATGGCAAACCCTCCCCTTTGATTGCTGTTCAACCGGCACCCATCACTGGTGATCACTGAGAACCTTCAATCAGACAGAAGAGGACCTTGAGTCGATTCCTTGGCTTTTTGGGGGATCTGCATACCAGCTGACCAAGCAGCTAAGCAGAGAGGAGGTTTTTCCAGCGTCAATCTCAGGTCCAGGCGCTCTGTGCCAGGTCCCCGGCTCCTTGTGGGTGCGGCTGTGCACTCCCGGGGGGTTGCTGGGCGGCAAGTTGAACACGGACCTGAGCCTGGCAGCAGCCTCAGGCCAGTGGCATGGGAAGTATCAAAAGTGGACCCGGCCGTGGATGGGCAAACCCATTTCGCACTGGTTGGGATGGATGAAACCCTATGAAAACTGGGGTAAGCCACTTACCAACTGGTGCCGGGATGTTGTTCATCCACGGCAGGTACTGTCGAGGAGCCAACAAGATAATCACGATGCGGAGCGGTCTCTTGAGATCCTTCTCCACACAGACGCTCCAAATGTCCTGATCCAATGGAGGTATAAAAGGACGACAGGCTATTGTGTCAATCTGCAGGTACGCTGTCTGAATAAATATAAGCTGTGCTCAGAAAGGCGTTGTTTTTCTTGTGATGGTCGCACTCTGTCTCACACTGGCACTAGTTGTCAATCCAAGGTCAACAAACCTGCCGCATACATGCTCACCGATGGAACAGCCGCTTGAATGCAGCTCAGCATTTGTTTGCTTTTGTTTAAAAACAATACACTTCCTGCTTTCTGCAAAGCAGGTGTAGTCTTTTTTGGCTTGTCTTGTGATGGTTGCAGACAAAACCAGCAGCGGTCTAAGACTGCAGGCTAGGGCGAGTGACAGTCCGTTTGTGGGATGACACCTTGCCCAGGCTCTGGGACTGGAAAGAGGTGAAGAATAAGCAATAGGATCATTATTTCCTTTGCGACGCACATCTGTTGGGAAGATCGTCACCGCCTGGAGCCGTCAAATAGTCAGGATTACTGTAGTCAGAGGAACCGCCCAAGGCATGATGTTATCCAGAGCTTGCCCAGGGCGTTATTGTGTCTTGTTTCCAAGTGAGGGCCTTCGTCGGAGCCTTATGCGCACTACAAGTTTGTTGATCCTCATAAAGGGGATAACGCCCCGTCCTAAGGGAAACCACCAATTTCGGGGTCCCCTATTTTTAAGACAAAAAGAGCTCAGCCCACGTCCGTCAGCACTACACTGCACGGCCTCGCAATATAGACCAGCATTGCTTTGGCTTGGTTCCTCTAACGCCTTGTCCAAGCCTTTGCAAACAACTGCAAACGTCAACACCCTAAATTGAAATCACATTCTACGCAATACTTACCGACCAAGAAAGCTGACATAGCTAATGGTGTTTCACAAAGCCGCCTTTTGTTTGCGATGTGTGTGTGTGTGATGCCTCAAGCAAGATCAAACTCAACTGTGTCAGCAATCTTCTTTCTGATGGCTAGGTCTCTCGTATTCACACGTCCCTTGAACTTGTAGCACTTGACATGTTCATGGGTTTGAATGGCGTGCAACATCATGCCACGTCAGACAACCTCGGCACAGTGTGCTCAGGCAAAGGGGTTGGGTCAGCTGCTGCAGAAGACCGACCTGTGGATTCGCCTCAAGCAGAAGGACTTGGGCGGAGAAAAAATGCTTGGCAGCCGGTGTTGGTGGTAATCAGACTGAATAGCTGGTATAAACTTCCAGGAGAATCGTAGGTGGACAACAAGCATCCCAACCTGTCAACAGATTTATGAAGATGACGTGGGCCACAGAAAGCGATCTGTTCCTCCCGAACAATGGAAACACCCCTCCCTTGTCCATTAAATGGACTCCCCCCTGTGCGAGGCAAAGAAAGTAGTGCGCCAAACGAGGGGTTTAAATGGGCAACAGTGTAGCCGTAGGTGTGCACTTGACAAAACTCATTGTAAGGGTCCACTTGGGAAACATTTTGGCTCAAGTGGACCAAACCAGTCTTGTCTTGATTTGAAAAACACTTTCTTTCCCCTTGTCCCCTCTTAAGCCATGTACGCCCCTGCCTATGCCGAAGCCACGGTTGCAGAGGCCAAAGCCAAGGCAAAGGCTTCCATGCAGAAATACCTGGCAAGCCTCGTGCAGAGAGAGGAGGAAGGCTGGTCGGTCTTGGCTGAGGAGGTCAAGCCGGCCCCGCGTTTCTGGAGCTGCTGAACCCGGCGCAGGAGGACGCCACCAGACATCCTTGGCACGGACGAGAATACGGTGCCCATGGCTCCCCACGGCTCTGGATGCCAGGGCGGACGCTCAGTGGCAGCGCCAGCAGAAGATGCTGGAAAAGGCCAAAGAGCAGGACTCCTCGGACGAGGCAGAGGCACGCTGGGTGGGCCACACGCGGACCCACGAGGTGGCGGAAGAACTTTAGCAGTTCGATGAAGGAGTTCCCCTGCTTCGGGAAAACCACGGCCACTCGCCTTCGCCGCGTGCTGATTGTGGACGTCCAGCGCCTGCTCCGGGGCTTTGAAGGCCCCAAGCTGAAGCAGGGGGGCCTTGAGCGCACCCGGGCCAGAAGGTGCAAGCGCGCCGGCCTGGGATACAGCGCCCTCTTGGGGGAAGAGCCCACTGCTCCATGGCGTGGGTCAAACAGGCGTCTCGGCAAGTCTCGGACTTTGTCCCCTCCTTGGTTAGGGCGGAGATCCGGAACAACGTGAGGGAGCTGGACGAGGCCTTCCCACGGACCTTTGGCCCCCCCCCAGGCGGGGACCCATCGGCGGTGAAAGCATTCAAAATTCAGACCAGCTAGACTCAACCACCATCGCCAAGGAGGAGGCGGTGAGAGCGGCCCAGACAGCCCATGTGGAGCGCTCCGCGCCAGTCCTCCACGAACTTCGAGGGGGGCCATCGATGCCGAGCTGCTGTAGCCCAGTGAAGCTGGGCCAATCCTCCCTGACCTTTCACACAAAAAAGGGAGTGCATCCTTTGAGTCGTTGAAACCATCAGTAGCGCCAATGTGGCGCTTCGATGAGTTAGGAATAATTCGGAGCATACGAGCTTTGTTTTCAGGCACCCCGAATATGAGCGCAGCTGGTCCAGAGGGTCTGTTGGTTCAGTGCTGGCTTAGTGTCGGCTACGTGCTTTCGCTTTTGTATTTGGAGTTTGGCAAAAGATTATTTGTTGATCGGGCTAAGTTACTGATAAGGAAGGGGTTGGCTGGCGTGGCTCTTTAAGGATGCTCGGCGGATGGGCAGGACGGGATTGAATTTAGGTATCCTGCAGTTGTGCGCTTCTGTATTGGAAGTTGTTGTGTGATCAAAACCCGTGAGAAGTGGTTTCAAGTCCAAGTGATGAACTAGTCTCCTGCGAAGTCTGTCATGTGTCATGAATGAATTGCTCGCAATGAATTGCTTGTCTCAGATCCTGTCAGCCCATGACCGGAAGCTCGAAGGAAACTCAATTCGTGTTTCTCTGAAAACAGGTTCCGAGTGCTAAGTTGGTGCGCAACCAATGCCAACGCTGGATGAGTGTTAGCAATTGCCTTCACGCAGCAAAACATGTCAGAGTCGCGAACATGTCTCATGCGTTTTGTGTAGCTCATACCCTTCCAAGGCCACTGTGGCCCGCCTGTGCAGACCATCAACAGCTAGGCTCAAAAGGTGGCATGGTGCCAAATGCTTCACCTATCCAAAAGGCTGTTGATTTGTCAAATGCAACGGCATGCAAAGCGCAGCTCATTGTCATTCACAGTCAGCAGACTACGACCGTTAAAATCATCGTGGCTTCGCCTGTTGGTGGTATTGCTGTGCCTGTTTAAATGAAGCAGATGTGTTTTAGCCGTCCCGGGCTCAGAAGCAATTTCCCGGGTTCTCCCGTGGAATGGGGCAAAAGCTATCAATCAGTTTGGGCCGATTTTGCAAGCTTCCATCCTGCTGCCGTCATGGCGAAACCATCCTTGCGGAAGCTTTGCAGCTTAAGGCGAGATATGGGCAACTGCGTGCGTCATCAAAGGTTCGTTCTGAAGGATTTCAAGAGACTCTACTAATGCAGAAATTAGCAGAAGGAGCTCTCAGACGTTCAAGTGCACGCAGGGTATCAAGTAAGGTTTTCTGTTGTTTATGTGATACGTGTTATTTTAGATGGTTGCCATCCATCATTGTCCAATGCTTGGAGAAGATACTGAGATCCCCGAGGCGAGTGAAAAGTGCACCAGGTCCAAACGAGTTGAGATTGAGCGGATGCTTGAGGCTCAATCGTTCCATCAGACAATCGTGTAGGTGTTTTACCTCTGTTTTACTCTTTTTTTAAAGATGGTGTACGGTTGAAAAGTGTAGTCCGTGTGTATCACACTCAATTCTTACGCCCGTTTAAATTTATTGCAATAAAAGGCTTCCCGGGTCCAAAACCTGACAGCGCACACCTGCGTAGGCCTTATGTCGTGAAGGATTCTAGGGGGAAGGGCTATGATCGTTTGGAGCTTCAAGAAGGCTCGACATTTGTCTGACCAGTGTACTTTGCAACGTGGCTTTCTTAAGCGGCTTTGCGTTTCTATGTCCTGGTGTTTCTTTCATGTTTGCAGTTCGCACAAGACAACAGATGATGCGAAAGGAGGGTTGATATATGGGAAAAGGCGATAGAAGACATAGACCATGTTTGCCAGACATGGTGACATTGAGACTTGAGCATAGGTTGCACTTTCAAGCGACAAAAGGGCTCCAGCCCCCGAGGTTCGTGTTGGAAGGAAAATGTCTTGTGATGAGAGGCTTGAGAGGCAGCGGGCACTCATGCAAAAACCACAGCAACGCTGTCAAGCACGTTTGGACCACTGCCATTTCAAGCACTGCAAGTGTTTAGGCTGACCAGGCGCCAACGACAAAGGCACCATCAGCGCATCAATCTTTCGAAGTCAATACCGGTCCATTCGTGTTTACTGCTCGTTCTGATAGTTTTTGCCGCTGACGTGCATTTCTGAAAGAGTCATACAGCAAACTCACCAAGCTCCCTGCGGCATTGAGCAGGGTATCTGTTATGTGCAGCCTCCTCTCAGTTTTGGGAGTTTACTGGGCGCCAAGTATTCATATTCGCGGGAGCACTCCCTTGGCGCAATAGCCCACAAAACCAATCTACGGCCCTACCCGTGACAGACTCATGAACCCCTACGCAAACATGTGTGTGCGTGTGTCTCTGTGCTTGTGTCAGCGAATTGTGCGAGAAGGGTCGCGCTTGTATTGGCTTCCTGTCTCATGCAGGGGCCATGACGAGCGAGTTTGGAATGTGGCCTGGAGACCACAGTGCCGGAGGCAGGAAAGTGGCCTTTGGGGACACTGCAAGGAAAGTAGTTACACAATGGTCTAGGCAGTTCTGTGTCGTGCCGGTGCAAAATGATAGACCAGCAATGAAGTGACGGATTCAAGTCGCCTCCAAGGGTTGTCACATGTGATCCTGCGACTTATGTTTGTCACAACCAGTTGGTATGAGAGACCAAGAAGCTGTGCCTATGAGTTGGACAATTGGGTCTGGTGAAATCACTTGGTGCTTAAGGTTTGCCAGGGAGCAGGAGCTCTTTGTGTGCCATGTGCTGCCCCATAGGAATTTGATGTCCAAAAGCTCGACTTGTCCGATATGTGTTGCTTGTGCACTGCAAGTAGGGCAATCACAGGGAAGTAGGACTGAGCAAGATTCGCGAACCTGAGCTTGAGTTTCCATAAACTTGCGGGAAATTGTGCATTGCCTGTCAGAAGCAGTATACCATCAAACACCCTCATGAATATGAGAAGTTGGGGGCTTAAAGCACATGATGAGCAAGTCCCGGACGCATGGATCGATCCACCTCTCGCTCTGAGGAGGGGCACCCCTCCGTCGTCACAAGTAGAGACTAGATCCACGTGCTCCGACCCAGGATGCCGTCACTCTTTGACGAAATGTAGCAGCAAGCTTTCCAAAAACCACATCTTCAACTCTTGAGGGATGATGTTCTTGTTTTTGTCCCCCGTGTGCTTCTTGTCGCTCCCCCAGTATGTTTTGCTCGGTTCCTGGGCACCATGGCCCATTGGCTTTCTGGGGATCAGGCCGATGCTGGCCTCATCAGGCCCGGGAGCTTGGCCTTCGGGCATGGCCTTAAAGCGGGAGGATTTGTTTCGGTGCTGATGGACACGGTCAATAATTGATACTCATGGCTAGTTAGCTAAAAATACCATGGCTAATCATGCTATTGGCAATTGTGTGTTTTCATGCTGCACATGTTAGCTAAGCCATTATTGCCATCAAGTTGCAGGCTGTCAATGTTCTCCTGTTGTAGCTGGTACCTTCAAGCCAGTTGGTAGGTGGTTTATCCCAGTATTCACAGGCCAACTAGTCGCAGGTGGCGAGGGCTTCCAGAGAGTTCCGACCTGGTTGGCTGGGCACAGAGCTTTCATGAGATTTTTGGCAAGCCTTCAGATGGGAGTTTCAGGAATTCAGGAAATCACCCTGCATGTGCAAGACTGCCCGAAGAAGGCCAAAGTACCAGCAGAGAAGCAAACTCAGGACCTTGCATGACACCAGTCTAAGCCCAGTCTAAAACAATCCTGAGCCAACCCTAAACCTTCCCCAAAGCCTTCTCAAAACCAGCCTCAAGCCAGAAACGCTTCAACCTACCCCAAATCAGCTCCGAATCAGGAATCCTGGCACCACCACTCGAAAGGCGTGGGCGATGCCCACCACCAAGCCAACTCAGTAAAAACTGCAAAACTAGGAAACATACGCAAGGCTCCTTAAAAGATACATTTTGCCCGTTTGAAACATGGCGTTTTCCACCAAAATAAAGGGAAACCACCATTTACAAGGCAATGTTCAGGTGTACAATGTAAGGATCCCTGATACGGTGGATGGACCAAAAGCTGCACCAGTTGGGTGGATGAACCCCTATTCATGCTGGGATGAACGACCTAGCAACTGGTGCAGGATGTTGTCCGTCCACAGCAGGCTTGGCTTGTTCTAGTTGCACCGGCATGATTCTGATTTGTTGGACAGTCCGCGAGTGGCTATCAATTAGGCTAATCCAGAAGTCACGTTAGGCTGATGCCCATGTTGATTTAGCCGGCCCGCCAACGAGAGTTTGAAGGTGTTCTCGCTAGACAACTGTCTTGTTTGAAGGGAATCTTTGACATTGATGACAATAATAGGTGGCTGTCTTGTGGGTAGGAAGCTTTCCAAAGTGAACATGCTTTAGGAATGGCACAGTGGTTGGATGACACACAACTAAGCAGCTGGCAAATCTCGAAAATGAACGAGTGCAAAAGCACAAAGACACCAAGATCATCGTAGCAAACACTCTTATGCTCTTTTGGCGTGGCGGGTGATGCTCGCGTATAGAACTGTCCCAAGTTGGAGTGCGTTGATTCTACTTGGTGCAGGCGCTGACCAAGCCATCCGCCTTTGGGGCGGCAGTGGCTCCGCCGGGGTGCCCAGGCGAACGGCATATAGATTTGATCATTCACCTTAGTATGCCTTAGTACTGCATGACATTTGCACGTGGAGTTGCCTCCGGAACGGGGTGGTTTTAGACGCAATCGGTTGTGGGAAACAAACGATAAATGGAGGGTGCCTACCTACAGGACAGAACTGCTTTGCATGGCCAACTCCAGACCGAATGAGAGCAGACGAGTCGTCGCCTTCAGCCTCAAGCCTGTGTAGTTGGAGCAGGTTGCAATTCCTTGACGTCGCGGAGCTTTCCTGCTTGAGGATTTGTGAAATGCTGATCAATCTGTTTGGAACATTTCCTGCACAACCTGTGCCCAAACATGACAGCATATCACACTGGCCCTTTATGATTTCCGGGTCAACCATCAACCACATGATGTTGGGCAGGGTCCAGAATCACTCATTCACGCATTGTGCAGCACATTCTCTTGCACATTTTGAGAATGGTTAGCAGTGGTGCTCCCATTCCCTCGTTTCTGGGGTCATTCTAACTCAGCAACGCAAATGTGGACAAGTTGGAGCGAGCGGCGCCAGAAAGCCCTTCCCAGGACTGGTCGCTGATCCTTGAGATCGACACTTCAGAGCACCACAGCCGCACCATGCGGTCCCTGGCTGCCGGGCCGCTTAAGGGACTCAGAGAATTGCTGTGGATGGACATGGATGGACGAAATCTACGCCGGGCACCAGTTGGTAGGTGGGGTATCGGTCTATCCCAGTAGTGATAGGGTTTTATCCATCCCAACTGATGGAGGAGGTGTCCACCAGTTGGGACGCTCAAGGATTCAAGGGATGGCTGGCTGACATGTCTAGTTAAAAAGGGTTTGAGATGGCCGTTCAAGTTTGAGAACATACGAAACTTGGCAAACGTCATGACCAAGGTCTGCAAACATGAGGCGTTCTAAGCCGCGATGATGTAGATGCCTGGAAGCATGACAGCATGCGACTAGAATACAGTTGAATTACTATCTACCAGGGTAAGCAACTATTTGTGTCTTTTTGAGAAGCCAGGAACATTGGCCAAGCTCAATAGAATATGTTTCACTGCGCCACGTTGCTTTCAGCGCAGCGTCCACTTACACGGGGTCAATGTTACTGCCCCCCTCCTGCTGTAGAGTTCCCAGCAAGAAGATCTAGCTTCAGATGTCAGAAAGGCAACAAACACATCTTGATTTGGGATTTATCCCAGAATGAGTTCTCCTTTCTTTAAGCACTCTGCGGATGGCGCATTTGCCTCGACCCGCAGTGGAATGTGGACGGCACCAAGCTGGCAGTGGCCTCCTTCGATGCTGCGGCCCCAGTGACTTCCGCTTTGCTTCTTCAATTAGGAGTTCTCAGCATATTTCCTTTACAAACTCATATGGGTCCGGGTTTGTTAGTGAATTAAACAAGACTCAACGATTGGGATTTCTTAGGCTTGGGCGCAGCGCGTGCGGAAGCAGCGTCCAGAATTTGGACTTTCACTGATGCACTCATGCACCGATTGCGCGCACCAATGCATGGTGACAAGAATGCACGGATTGCACGCACCAATACGCCGATTGCATCCAGGGTATGTGCCCGTATGCCGCCAGAATTCCAAAAACAGCTAGAATTCCAAAACCAGGATTCGGCGGCCAGTCAAAGCTGGGACATGCAAACCAAGATTGCAAACCAGGGGCTGGCATAGGGTTGGTCAAGGCGGGTTTCTTTGGTTCAGGGTTGGCTGCGGTTGGTTTGGGGTGTTTGTGCTTGGTTGAAGGGTGGATTTTTTGGTTGGTTAGGATGGGTGGGTTGGTTTAGGGGGGTTGTTTTGTTTGGTTTTGGGGTTGGATTATGGTTGTTTCGGGTCAGTGTGGGTTGGTGTGGGCGGTGGGTTTAGGGTTGGTCTAGGGTTTAGGGTGGGTTTGGGGTTGGTTTTGGGATGGTTTAGGGTTGGTTTAGGGTTGGTTTGGGGTTGGTTTGGGGTGGCTCAAGGATTGGCTTAGGGTCGGTTTAGGGTTAGTTTTGGGTTAGTTTTGGGTTGGTTTATATGTAGGGCTTGGTGGTTCGGGGTGGGTTTGGGCGTGGGTTGGTTTAGGCTTGTTCTGAGGTGGTTTAGGGTGGGAATAAAGGGTTGGGTTGGTTTCGGGTGAGGGTTGGTTTTGGGTTGCATGTACGGTTGGTTTGGGGTTGCGGTGGGAGGGTTTGGGTTTGGTTTAGGCAGGATTTTGGCTCAGTATCGGGTTGGTTTGGGGTGGATGTGGCGCGTATTGCCTTTGCCACGCGGCGCACGGCGTATCGGCGTATCGGCGCAAGTCAGATTTCGAACACGGATCCCCCAGAAGGCTGTTTGGCGCTTCGCAACATGTGCGCCGCCTCGGCGGATTCCTAAAATCCTACAATGAATCGCTCTTTGAGTACGAAAACAATTTGGGTTGCATCTATTATCATGAGTACCGTCACAGTGGTCATCACGCGTGTGAAGCACATGCCACACTGTGCCCTTCCCCTCAGGCCACCATCTCCGTGTGGAAGGTGGTACCAGGATCCGAGACACCAGGCCTGAGCCGCTTGTCGCCGGCGGTTTCTTGGCACGTTTTCAGACGCGCTCGAGGCGTTGCAGGTTTGCCGCCAGACTCATCAAATGGTCCTGTGGTGAGGATGGTTGATCATAACCGCATGTTTACTGGAAGACTTAGCAGAATCAATCTGAATTAATGTGAACCTTGAAAGCTGATGACATTGCCTCACCGCGTTTCTGCGAACGAGCCTGACTCCCATGGGCACATCTTTGGGCACCGCCAAGCAATCCCAGAAACGCATTTTGCCGCCCTGGACGGCCCTATATTGGAATTCACGGAGTTTGCCCTGTGTGGTCAGACAGGGCTGCAACACGTTCAGAGTTGGAGGTGAAAAGCCCCCAACTCCTAGGAATTCAAAAGCAATAAATGTGTTCATTGCAGCCCAGCTTCTATCCTACCTGCTCTTTGTAAGTGTCAAAGCTCGCTAGTCAATTGTTTGGGCCAGTTTACTTTGGCTTTCCTGGAACCCAAAGCTAAATGAGATTGTGGACGGTCTATTTCCCATGGTAATGGGGCTTTGTTGTGTGGTTGCTTGTGGCTCGAAGGCTGCTTGAGCATGGAGTGTGCCACCGTGCTCAGCGGCCACGAGAACGAGGTGAAGTCTGTGCCCTAGCGAACTGGGAGCCTCAACTAGGGAGCAGAAGCGGATGGAGTTTGACGGATTTCCCTGTCAAACCGAATGGATGCCCTTTTTTTCCTAGTGAGTAAAGAAACCGTAAGGCATTGCGAGAAAGGAGAATAGAATACGGGCAACATTGCAGACACTTTGTAGGTGCATGGCGGAAGCCCAGGACAGCATGCTTGAAATAGACCATGAGCTATTTGACACCGGATTCAGTGGATTGGATGGTGCATGGTTCCTTTTCGGTTTTTTTTGGTTCCCCGTCGTGATGCTGATGACAACCTCCCACAAGTTTGTGCCTGACAAAGGATAGGGGTGCCCAAATCATTTGGAGCAGCGGAAACGCCTGGGAACCCCAATGAACCCTGTAGATGAATGTTTTTTCCCCGAATTAAATTACCATTTAGAGGCGTATTGAGCGGCGGAACGGATTTATTGTTGGGAGCAATTCTGAGAATATCAGGCAGGAACCTGCCAAATTCGGGAAACTTTTTTTCAACATAATTTCGAACAGAAAACTAGATGAAGCCAAGCAATAGGAGGGGGCCAATTCATTTTGCTGCGTTTCCAATGGCTTCGCGAGGGCTTCGCCTTTAGGTCGGTGGCCTATAGCCCCTCGGGTCAACTCTTTGCATCCTGCAGCCGTCCGCGGCCCAGCCGGGCCTGTGGCCCCCTTGTGGGCTCTGGTGTAGGTGTGTGTGTGTGTTTTCTGGGTAAAATATGTCTCATGTATTTCAACTAACAAGTGAACCAAGAAGAAAGAATGCGGGCTATGTGGAGAGGTTCCTGGCTTCAGCCCATGGTGTTGATCTTGCGATTTCCCAGAGGTGACTGGAACGGCAAGCTTGGATCGTGTCTCCCATCGGGTTGCTGAGCTGATGTGTTTTTTGGAGGTGGTTGGCTTCAGGGAGTGGCAACTTGCTTTTGTCAAAGCCAGGAAGCCTGTGTTTCGCACAGGTTTGGAAGACCATATTTCATGTGTATAATATCATACATAATGTATATATATATATTATACATAGAATATGTATTAAGTCGAATTAGCAATTAAATACATTGCAGGATATTGCAAGCTTATTTGAGCAATCATCACCTGGGGAGGATCGCATTGGACTCACCGCGCATCTCTGTGCAAGGTTGCAATTGCCAGAATTCTTTGGATTTATCCTGATATTGAGTTTGGACCGCTGCAAAGTGGGTGTTTACATTGTGACAAAGCGTGCAGACATTCCTTCTTGTCTGACGTAATATCCCGTAGTCCAACATCCAGATGGGCGTCCAAGTGTGAGCGTAGTGACTGAACTCGAACACGGGCCAGGCGACCGCTCTGCCATGCCGGCAAAGATTAAGAAGTTAGCGCAGTCCAGCGGCGCATGGTTGTTCTCGATTTCGGGCTGGCATGCGCATTGCATGTGGCTGTGGCAGGATTTCAAATGCCCGGAAGGTTTCAGAAACCACATTGTGTGCGTGCTTACGTTTGTGTGAGCGTCTCATGATTGACAGGCTGGCTTTGAAGAGCAATGTGCTGTATAGATGTTGGATGGTGTGTGTTTCTTACGTGTTGCAGATGCTTTGGAAGGAGTGCATCAAGATTATGAAACTCGAACGCTATGCCCATTGCAAGCCATGATTCGCTGATGAAAAGAAGCACTTCTCAACGGATTCAGCAAGACTGGAAGCTGCTAAAAGGGACCTTTTCAACATCAACATGAGTGGGCACAACCACCGGCACTGACTAGTATTGCAATGGTACATCACAAGACTTTGGGCACGTGTGGGCGACTGCCAGCACACCCATCTTCGCTAGCATTTGGCAAAATGCGGTTCTTAGACCAGCAGTGTAAGGCCACATCATTTGCTGCAAAGAAGGGCGCCACGTTGTCCACTCAGAATTGACCCAGGTTTGATCAAGGAGGATTCGGATGGTGTCTTGAAGAAAACAAATGAAACATAGTCAGCATATTCATCAATCATCGAAAGCAGCGTGTACTCGAACAAGTTAGAAGCAGCTGGTTTTTGCAACAGTAGCGGTCATGCACGCTGAAAAAGGTAGCCACCATCAAGGTTGCTCTTAGCTGCCTGGCATCAAGCAAAAGCCAGAGTTGTGTTTATGATGCTTTCTCGCGTTTCCAAGGATTTGCCATGCATCTCGCAACCTCAGAGTCTGGTTGATCCTAAGCTAAGCCAATGCTCGGGGAGCTTACTGCTTAAACAAAGCCAGGTCTGGGTCTACGACGCCCAAGAGACGGACGAATACGAGTGTGTTGCGCTTTTGCAGTCTCATACTCAGGACACGGCAAACACGCGAAGGCTGTTGTGGGACAGCGTGTAGGCTAACGAGGCAGTGCGGCTGAAAGTGCAGAAATGGTGGTCCCCTGGTGTAGTTTCCAAATACAGTGGCACGCCAGGTCACTCATACAAATCTGCAGCAAATATGTATTGTTTCAACCCTTTTAGCTGCGCACACCTGTTGGAACTGAGAACCCTTGGATCACGCTGGGGTCTAAAACCTGGCCGCAGGACGTGAAGGCAGTGCGGTGGCACCCGCAGCAGGATGTGCTCTTCTCCTGCTCCTATGATGACACCATCAAGGCACAGAGGGCCCGCTACATGCGGGGAAAATGCTGAAAACTCTTTGCGGAGCCAACTTGAATCTTGCTTACACTCAAGATTCAAGGACTGCAAGGAAACATGGATAGATTGGGCGACTCCAGGAGAAACCATGCTGGCCTAAGAGGGCTCTTCCAGAAGATTGCAGTCTTGGATTGTGAAACATGCTCGTTAAAAACCGAGTTCAACAAACGTTTGATATGTGCGTGAGATAGGTATCCCGACCAGTGCAATGTTGAGGAGTGTGCTGAGAACTGTCGCAGGAATTGGGGTATTTGAGTGTGTGAGTTGATGTTGGATGGTTCTGCCGCTGAAGCCCCGAATCCAGGCTGTGGCACCCTTGTGATACCAGCTTCCAAATGTCCCACAGTTTTTTCAGGGTGAGATGCAATATTCTGTTGGGTTGTCCTCTCCCCGCTCGTGCAATCGCCACCGTCAACAATCCAGACAATTTTGGATGTTGCTATTGCAATGCTCTTCCGGTGATTTGCCTTCCGTAGCGCAGAGGCAGACGATTGAACGACCAAAATCGGTATATCAAACAGAGCTCGGGCCCAACCTCGAGGTTCATCACACTGGCCTTGGCTGTCCTTTGGATTTGACTTGTCTCCTAAAATTGGCTTGTTTCCCCGAGTCAGTGAAAGGATCAGGAAGCCAGTCAGCGCCAGTAGCGAAGGCTGAGATCCGTGCGCAGGTTTGGGGCCCAGATGGAGACGACTGGTGCTGCAAGGAGACTCTCGAGGGCCACGGCAGCACGGCGCGCGGGAGGGTATGGGCTGGCTTGGGTGGAATGTTTGGTTTGGTTGTGCTAGTCTTTCGTGGGCCATGACCCTGTTGTGCTTGGACCCTGCATGGTTCAACTCAGCTGTCAGCAGACCTTAAAACGGCCATTCGTTGCCGAGTTGTGTCAAGGGAGGTAATTTCAGTCCGCGCATGGCCTGATCTTCAGGGCGAGCCGTGCCAGGTCTGGGCTCTGTGCTTTGATGAGAAGGGCTCCCACTTTGTGAGCTGCGGTCGCCCAAGCTGGACGGGAGGGCAGCTTGTTGTGCTCCCGCCCAAGTCAACGAGCCAAGCCGCGTTGAACTCTGCCTCACTTGATGCCCATTCTCAATCATTTGTCCAACCCAAATCCAACATCAGCCACAAATCCAGCCTGGATCAAAGCTATCTCATTTAGCCGCTCATTCCGAAGAACAACCCGAAAATCCATTCTGTCCCCAACCTCAGCCCGCCGTAATTAACTCACATCCTGATCAGCCGCTGCAGCCTTGAAGCAAGAATCTATGCCCGACCCAACAACCCATTAACCCATTAACCCATCAACCCATTCTAAGCCAATACTAAGCCCATATTGTATGCCCTAAGCCAACCCTACACACACACTTTACAAGCCAAAGGGACCCCAACCTGAAGCCAACCCTGGACAAACATGAAACCTATGCAAACAGAACCGGACACCTGCGTACAACCCACTCAAGACCAACCCTAAGCCAGCATATTATGGGCAAGTGCACACCTACTCTAGGTGTCAAACATTTTTTCTTTCACAAGTACAATTCGCATTTGTTGTTTATTGCTTGATCACGAGCATGATCAGATTGGATGGCCTCCCACCCACAGCCTGGGCTTAAGAAAGCTTTGGTCAGGTTCCATTTCCCAAGTCCATGGGAGGATCTCAGAGACCAACCAAAGGGAAGCCTCAAAACTAGACAAGCCCACATCTGGGCCCATTTTGATGGAACGTTAAAGGTGGATATTCCTCGGGCGTTGAGCGCCGAGCGGTTGAGGCTCGGACGACCGCAACCTGCGGCTCTGGGCACCAACCGCCGCCCTCCCAAAGGACTTCAGGCGCGCAGAGACGACGGAAAAGACTGGCTGTGCCCTTTCGCTTGGTTTACTGCTTCTGCAAGGGATGTTGGCGCGTGTTAGGCTTCTTGGGGGACTGGATCAGATAAGAAGCCGGAGTGTCGGGTTATTCTGGTCTTGACTATTGAATATTCCTGCAATGTTTCACTTACTCAGCATATATGGTCTATGCCACTCTTTGCAAGGCTTCAAAAAGGGGGCCAGACAAGGGGACAAGAGGTGGCCTGTGTTTGTGAGCAGAAGCTGTAGAACTTGTAGTTTTCTTGCAGCCTGCAGCTGCTGGCATAGGGTCAAAGATGCAAGTGCCCTCGCACGGAGGACTGGGACTCGGCACGCTTTGGAATCTTTAGAATTGATGCGGCTTCGGACTTCAGGCCCGTGGAGAATGAGGGCAGTCCGAAGCTGCAGGCTTGCCGGGAGCCGGGAAAGGAACGGCTGGGGGAGATGCGGGGGAGGGCGAGGGGATGCCGGGGGGGGGATGCGAGGTACGGATGTATGGTTTTGTCAGCTTGCTGATGTATAGCTTTCAGCGTGATCAGTCCGTTGATCTGCGAAAGACAATGAAAGACATCAGTTGCGGCATTCCGCGAAGTATACAACACTATGGGGTAAGTGTGTATTTGATTGTTTAAGAATCAGCAGAAGGCACTCAATCCGTGCAAAACACTGTATTTCCAAATGTTTGATTGACATCTCATTGCATTCAACGCTTGTTCTTACAGGCGGAACGTGTGCGCCTGGACCCAGGCGAAAGGTGATGCGAAGGCAAGCTTGGCGCCCAGAATGTCTAGCATCAGTTCAAAGTGTTTGGTTTGGTGCTTGAGAGAAGCATCCAGATATCGATATTGCAACGTTGCCGCAAAACAAGGGCATTTCCAAAGTTGTACTGTGCTATCACGTAGTATCCATTGAAGATCTTACCTTGATTAGTCGTGGGCAATTTGACTGTTTCAAAGCAAAGTCGTTGATCAGCGATTGCTGCTGCATGAGCTCTCCAGCACTCTAGCCCATGCCGTGGTTGATGCACCCTGTATGTGTTGCTTCAGGAGCAAACTCAGATGGCTTGATGCGGTAGATGGCTTGATGCGAAAATGGACAAGCCTCACCTCATTGACACTATGAAGAACAAACCAGCTGGGCATTGATGTCGAACAGAGGCACATAGCCCAGGGCCTGGTATGTATGAGGTGCTTTAACGCCTCCGGCTCGGACCGCCGACATGGCAGGCCTGCTTTCTTATTTGTGTCGTACCAGTATTCCATCAAGATTCCCCTAGCATTTTCCGAGTATTCACCCTTAGTACTGCCTAGTCTTCCCTTAATTTTCGCCCAATATTCCCCTTATTGTTTTCCTAGTATTCTTTAGTATCTTCTAGGTATTCTGCTAGTGTTCCCTTTGTATTCCCCCTGGTATTGCCCCCTCGGTGTTTTCGTAGTATTCCTTTAGTCTTCTCTCGGTATTCTCGTAATATTGCGCTAGCATTCCCTTACTATTCCCTGAGAATTCTATTCCCGTTGGTATTCCTCTGGTATTCCCCTATTCCTTTGGTATTCCCCTATTCCTTTGGTATTCCCTTATGATGCTGGTGGTGTTGCGCTGGTGCTGCCGAAAACGATGCTGGGGATGTTAGACAGTCCCAAGGTTTTTACCAACCGTGCCCCGCACCTTGAAAGGGTTTAGTCTACGAAGAGGGACCGGGTGGCACGGTCCCCCTCCCCAAAAGTGGGGATTCGTGTTCCCAGGAAGGGGTAAGGGGAGGGGAAGCAGGTAAGGAGCATTTCTTGTGTGTAACACGCCGCCTGTTGTCGGCGGACTTTAGATTGCATAAGCCAAAATTCGCTCAATTGGTGACTGCTGCAACCGGCTCTGCATGGAGCATAAGAAGTGAACACGGAAACGTGCCCGTGTAAATCGTGTGAAAGGGCCTCTTTGTTTGGAAGCCACTTCGCCTTGATCACATATTGTTTTGGGAGGCTCTTTGTTGCTTGCCCATGCTTGGTGCAGCAACTGTTGATTCAGCTTTCGCAATAGGTGTCAAGGTGTTTCTCCAGCAAGGCACACACACACAGACTCGCACAACTAGAAGAATTCGGAAATACCCTGACGGCTGCAACTCAAACATCGCAGCGCAAGTACTGGGAGGGATCAAGCATTGTCATCAAGTTGAGACTGATGTCAGAGCATCAGCCAGCTGCGTCCTTACCATGGCTTCCTCGTCAATCTGAAATGTGCTGGGAACGGATTCGGAATGATGTTAATTAGCTGAGGCTTGCCCTGCACAACACAATTGGACCGCTTAATGTGCCATCAGGCTTGATCATGGCTCATGCGTTTGGGTTTGTGTGCATGTCATGGTCAAGCGATCTGGTCGCGTGGGGTATAATATGAGCAGTCGCAAGCCCTCCACATTTTAAAGGTTTGAACAAGCGCAGTAAAGATCTGTTGCATCGGGGCTTCACATTGGACCCATGTGAGGTGCCGCGACGCTTTTCAGCGCTGCAATGACGCTGCCGCTTTTCCGAGGAGCACAACTGACCAGTTCGGCAGGCAATACGCCCAAACTCAAGGGGATGGAAGGAAAAGTGAGCTTTCCAAGAACAAGGGACTTGTTTTTGTTTGTTTCGTGGACTGCTGGTTTGAGCTGTTGTTTACTCATCCTAATGCAGTATGGGCTTAGCCAGTGTAACCCATATTTTAGCGGCTGGCAGCTGACGATGAGTTCGCTGATTGGATGGAAGCACTTCAAGAAGCGCTGGAGCTGACCTTGCTTGCCTGTCGCATCCAGTTTGGTACATAGCTGCTGCAACATAGTCACTAGGAGCCCCCACTGTTTGATGTTTATTCGAGATACACAATTGCAGGCATAGATGATTTGTGTTTCTTTTGTGGAGGTTCACTGGATCATTTTTAACCCGGTGTTCTTCTTGGAATGAAATGGTCTCAAGGGTCCCAATGGCTCCTGTGCCGGATATCTCCGCGGGCTTGCGCAGAGGAGCCTTCGAAGGATCCTTCTAGGCGACAAGACTTTCCCACGCTGGCGTTAGAGGCAAGTGATGTTTGCACACACGCAGGAACCCTGGTGCCCACTGCAAGGCAGGGGTGGTCATTTTGCCGGGCCTGCGGGTGGTTTGACTTTGGGATGTGACTGTCTGCATGGGCTCACTTGAAGCATGGCATGTAAAATGGGATTTGCAATCAAACGCTCCCAGGGGTTCGTGTGGGTGATGGCGTTATTTGTTGAGGCTGTTCAAAAGCGGTCGCGTCGCTTTCTGATTTGTTGTCCAATGCCTATCCGAGCTGGAAGTTGAAAGACGCGAGGACCACATGTTTCTTTGATGCCAGGATTTGGCGAGGTTCGTCACCGCAGGGGTTGGTGTTCTTTGAGTGGCTCCGAATCACACTAGAGGGGTCACAATTCCTACCGCGGTGTTTTGTGCAGCAGCGACACGTGACATTTGTGCCGCATTGAAAGGGGCTTGTGGAAAAAGCGGTCAAGCACAGGCAGGCCGCAGGCTTGGCAACTGCAAGTTGCCATTGAAGTCCAAGCGTTGTGTGTTGCCTTGTTTGAAGTCAGTTGATCTGTCATGGGATCATGGGACAGACTGTTGTTGCTGTTGCTCCTGCGCAGCTTGGCGAAAATCCGCTGCGGACTCCAAGCAAGGCGCCTTTTCGGGCCACGCTTAAGGAGGCTCTACCCCTGATGTTGCAAGATGTTGCGAGGCACTCGTTGCGAGGCACAGGCACGGTCCCAAAAGGTGCCGTGCTAAGCTGGAAGCTTTCTGAGGCACTCCGTCACATTGGGGTCAACCAACTCCATGTCTTTCGCCGAACAGCGGCCAGACCTGTGCCCAACGGCAAGGACGTAGAGGCGTGACCCAGATGGTTGCCAAGATTTCCAGGCTTAAGGGAAATTCTAGTCATGGGCTGACGGTGCCTGGTGCAGAGCTTTGGTGCTGGGCATGCGTTGATCATGGATAGCTGGTTTTGCCAAGCCTATGGATTTGTTGAGAACCATTGAGATCATCAATTTATCCTAAGAGAGTCTAGATGAAGAGTGATATGTCAAAAGCACTTTTGCAGTTCATGACTGGTCAGCCAGCGAGTGTGCTTGGCTTGGAGACAACTCTCAGCATTTGATGCCTGCACAGTTGGGTGCTGGTTTGCCGCTTTAAGAAATTAGCACCCCACCTCTCTGCTCATTGGATGCGTTTCTCTCAGATCGGCTTGCAAATGGTGGATGTCCTCCTGTAGAAACCATTGCAAAGCAGGTCCCCGTTTTGACACATGCCCGGATGTTGTGGATGCTTGGCGTGGCAATTTGGGATGACCAGTTCTTTCCGTCCGCGGGTGTCCGAAGCTTTGTGCTCTTGGACATAAATCAGCGAGCTCAACGCGAGCAACTGGTCCTTTCTCCGGGATGCCAACAATTGCAAGTAAGGGAATTGATGATGTTCACTCTCTTTAGACGAGGTAGACAGTCCTGCTTCCCTGCCACGCAGGAAAAGCGCCCCAATGGCGTGACGGCTAGTAGGCCTCTGCGGGATGGGGTGAGCGCAAAAATTGGGATGATACGAGTAGGTAGGTTTGAGGACTGCTGCTCTGACGTACTTCCTACTTTGCACACAACAATGGACGAATCAAGCTGTGTTTGCGGAAGTTGAAGCAACAGATACTGATATCACTGATGTCACCAAATAACAGAAACTCATATCACATGAAACTCCTCAAGATATAGCTGTTGTCACGAGACTATTGCACATAAGTGCAAGAGTCTGGATGCTCGCCGCCCAACATGCCATGGGCGGCTTCCAAAACAAGGCAGTCCACTGTCGTAACGAGGGGCATTCAATTTGCTTGTGACGTGGCCATTGCAAGGCAGCACTGGAGGGTGCTCACCAGTGGAATCCCCAGGGGCCCAGGTTGTACTCTCAGCGCATTTTGGAACTGCGGGAGCCAGGAAAGCTGAGCAAGGGCGCTCAGCTGCATGGACGTAAACAACTCAATCTTCGAATCATTCACAGCTGAACTGATGAGAGCTCAAAAGCGTATCGACTCCAATAGCATTCGCGCTGAACATGTTATTTGCACTGAACATGTTTGCACCATTGGTTTCATGCCTTCTCTTCCGGTTCTCTTCTCATGGTGCGGTCGCGACAGGTCTCCACCTGCCGATGCATGCTGCGGCTGGTCCTGTGCGGGGTGACTTAAAGAGCCACTTCTCCAGCCCTTGACTAAACAAGCTTTTTGGTTTGATCCCTGGTGCAAAAACGCGTAAGCAGAAAATCGACCTGTTTAGTTTGCTTGGTGAAAAGTGTGGTGCCTGATTCATCTTTGTCGCTGTGAACATCTATGTCGCTTTACGCTGAACAAGGCAGATGGTGTTAGGTTTGTTGCCGTACTTTTCCAGATTCCAGAACAAAAGAAGAGGCATCGGCACATACTGAGTTGTTGGTATTGATTTGAGGGCTGCAGAAAGCTCATGCTGCCGACCACCACAGCACCCATACAGCTGAGCGGCAAAGGGGTGTGTATATAGCCTATTGCACTTCCACGTCCTTGGGAAGCACCATGCTTGCGTAGCAAAAGGTGACTGGACCAACCAGCATTGCCTCAGCGCGCAACCTTTGCTCTTCCAAGCACTAAAATACTAAATGACAATCCCATGTTTTGACTTGCCTGCCTCGTTTATATATACGTCGTTCCGTTGTCCAATCATTCGGCATAGCTTGCTTGCTTGCTCGCTCGCTTGCTTGTTTGCTTACTTGATCATGTTATGCTCAATTTGAAACAAACAAAAACTGCACATGTTGTTGCTGTTCCTGTTTGTTTGAGGAAGTTGTTTGTACGAAACAGAATACAATGTATGTGCCATGTAGGTGTACTGCTCTGTGTCTAGTTTCTACGCCACAATGTTGTGCAGACGTGGAAGCACGTGTATTGAAATGCAGTATGTGTATTTTTGTGTGTGTGTGTGTGGCGTCCTTTGTTTCTCTTGTGACCCATTCAAGGGGTCGATTCAGAGGTCAGCGTCATCAAGGATCAACACCCGCGGCCTGCTGCGAACTCAGTCAAATCGATCGGGGCACGTGGCTTCTGCGATACGCTTTGCGAGGCTGTGCCATTGTGCCACTTCTTGGGACTTTTGTGTTTGAAGGCGTCGGGGACTCCAAGCCAAACTCGACCTTTCCGCAAGCGGTTTTTCCAGACATGGAAGTAGAAGGTGACGCGTAAAGCACAAATTGGTTTCTCATGATTTCCCCAAGCTGTGGTATCGGTTTTCGAGGGAGGATGTGAAACCTACAATCAGCACTTACGACTTTTTGCAAGGAGAGCAGTTCACGGTAGTCGCTCGCACCGGCACATGCTGGACAATTGCAGATGTAATTTCTCAGAGGAAATGGCCCTTAAGTGAGGGCGAGATGTAACCTTGATGAGAAGGGGAGTCGCTGTGTCGGCTGAAGGACATAGTTGTTCGCACCTTGCTTAGGATTCGGAGCTACATGTCAGCGTTTACTGCGTGGTGACAATATCAGCTTGACTTGTTTATGTTGCCAATGCAGTTGAACGATGTTTTACCTGAGAAGCCAGAATTTGGCTTGTGCTGTGCTCTGTTTTGCGTCGTGCACCAGACTGGGTTTGAATTCCTTGTCTCCAAACAGGTGTATGCCAGCGGAAAATGGCCATGTAAAGAGGTGGCTTGGTCAAAACTTGGAGCTTGGTTGGGTCATCCCACCGCTGCAAGGTGTACAGTGTGGACTGGTCGAGAAACGACCATATCGCCTCAGCTTGTGGTGACGACCACATCCGAGTCTTTGGCCCGGAGGACAATGGATGTGAGAACAGAAGTCACCGCGAGTTATAACGAATGGCTTCTCCAGCATTCAGAACTTCTCTGTTTGTTGATTTCACAGAGAGTCAGAGGGGAAATGATCCCTTGAGTGAGCACCTCGTTCTGACATCCGTATCCTCAGCCGTTTGCCCGCGAGGACGGCTCCTTACTGCACTGGGAATGCCTTGCAGAGGCACTGAGACACGACGGATTCGGTTGGCGTGGCAGAAGACGCTTTTGCAGTCCTTTTGCCTTTGGTGGATTTTATTTAGAATCATGCTGGGCTAAAGCGTTAACCGTAGGTGGTCGCTTGTCTTGACTCTTAATAAGTATCCACTTGGGCCACCATTTTGGCTCAAGTGGACCTTTTGATCCTTTGTCTTGTGATTTGAAATCTTTCTTTCCCCTACTCTCAAAGCCATGTACGCCCCCGCCTACGCTGGCGCCGCGGCAGCAGAGGCCAAGGCTAAGGCAAAGGCCTCCATGGCAAAGTACCTGGCGAACCTCGTGAAGAGGGAGGAAGAAGGATGGACCGTTTTGGCTGCTGAGGTCCCTCAGGCACCTGACGAGCGTTTCTTCTCCAGCGCAGATGAGCTGGAGCAGGCCCCCCTTATCCCGGCCAAGCGCAAGGCAGAGGATGAGCCGATGGAAGATGCAGCCCCTGGGGTGGCGCAGGTGCCGAAGGCCCTGACACGCCCCTCAGGGGCGTTCCTGGAGCTCCTGAACCCGCCGGAGGAGGACGTGCCCATGGAGGAGCTCCTGGCGAAGGACGAGAAGGAGCTGCCGATGCCCAGGTTCCCCTCGGCTGCAGCCCGCTTGGAGGAGGCCCGCCTGGATGCCCGGGCAGACGCCAAGTGGCAGAGGCGCCGGGAGCTGATGGCGAAGGTCAAGGAGCAGGCGTCCTCGGAGGAGGATGAGAACCCCGCAGCCCCCCCGCCGGGGGGGAGCGTGTTCACCAAGGCCCTCAAGGTCTCGGAGGGCCTCTACCAGTTCAGCGACGACCAGATGGCGGGCGACTTCCCTTGCTTCGATGCGACCACGGCCACTAGGCTCCGCCGACTGCAGGCCAAGGATGTCCAGCGGCTCCTGCGAGGCTTTGAGGGCCCCCAACTCAAGCAGGGGGGCCTGGAGCGCGTTGTGGAGGCCTTCTACATCGCCAAGATGAAGTACGAGCATGAGGCCCGGCTCAGCACCCCGGGACAGCAGGTTGGCAGAGCGTGGACACTCAGTCGGACAAGGAGGCGGTCGTCCTCCCGGAAATTGAGTGAGGGGTGGAGAGCGCAGGTGCCGAGGACGCTTCCCCCCATGCCTCAAGGCAAGGAGGCAGGGGGAGAGGGCGCAGGTGCCGAGGGCCCTGATACGCCCTCCCCAGAGCCCAGCCCCGCGGCCAGCGGGGAGCGCAGGTGCCGAAGGCCCTGACACGCAACCCCGAAGGGGCCTGGAGGGGGGGGAGACACAGGTGCCGAGGGCCCTGAGATGTTCTCACCCCTATCCCAGGGGGCCAGTGCCCCGGGAACCAGGGGACACAGGTGCCGAGGGGCCCACTAAGGAGGAGCTTAAGGGAGAAGCCTGGCTGGGGGAAGATCCCCCCGCGCCAGTGGCTCATGATAACTACCCAACGGCTGAACTCTTTGCCAAGGAAATCGAATCAACCTTTTACGAGGAACGAGCCTTGCCTTGGACATGGTGGACGGGCCCTTCACACGCTCCGAGGCGGCAGAGAGGTGCCGCTGCAAACCGGAGGAACTTTGCCCGGGCCCCCTTGCAGGGATTGATGAGTCGGACAAGATCAGGACGATCTATGATGGCTCAAAAGGGGGAGCAAACGCACACATCCAGGCTCACACGGAGGAGAAGACCACCGCACCGATGGTTGGAGACTGCCTCCATGCCATCCACTGGCTCAGGACAGCGGCGGACCATCCTCATCTACTCCGAGCCCCATCCTCGGGCACTGATGAGGAACCTCGGGATGTTCACCAGCCGGTGCAGGGGCAGTCCCCAGGTGCCGAGGGCCCTGAGAGGGACCCCCACAGCACCAGCCTGCCCCCAGGTGCCGAGGGCCCTGATAGGGGCAGGCGGATGATGGAGACCTCTAACAGCCTGGACGTCTCTCCGGGGTCAACGCCAGGAGGGCCACAGGTGCCGAGGGCCCCATCCCCCCCAACCCCCCCAGGCACGGAACGCCCTGGGGGGAGCAGGGGGGAACCCCTGACGTGGCAGCCGCCGACACAGGGGGAAACCTTCATCATCCTCAAGGCGGATGTCACCAAGGCCCACAGGCGCATAAAAGTGCTCCAGAAAGACTGGAAATACCAGGTGGCCTGCATCCAGAACCGGTGGTGGGTCAATAGAGTGGGCACGTACGGCATGGCCTCGGCACAACTGTACTGGGGAAGAAAGGCATCCTTGGTGCTCAGACTCTTGTACTACATCTTCCCTCAGGTGGACTGGCACTTAGTCTTTGTGGACGACTACTGCTGGGTCCTCAGATGCAGCAGGGCGGACTGGGACGCCACAGCCATCCTGGCCACTCTTCTGGCGCTGGGAGTCCCGCTTTCTTGGAAGAAGACGGCGCTCTCCCCGGTCAATACCTGGTTGGGATTCGTGGTGGACCCAATCACGCCCTGTGTGCTGCTGGCTCCAGTCAAGCACGTCATAATCCTGGCCACTCTCAAACGGCTGGCCCAGGGGGACATCTTTACCAGCAAGGAGGTGGAACAAGCCCTGGGCCGGATTCAATGGGCTACTTCGGCGTGTCCATTGACGAAACCTTTCCTCCAGCCCTTTTGGAGCTGGAAGAAGGCCTGCACCACTTCGGGCAGGCCACCGAAGCTGGTTCGTGCTCTGGCCATCCTTCTGGGGAAGCTCTTCAACCAGAGGTTCCCACTGGCATCTCCATTTGCTCCCACACTTCCATGGACGGGGGCATCTGATGCGGGAGCTGGCAAACAGGCGGACCATGCATGGGTTGGTGGTTGGTGCTCGGACGTGCCCAACCCCGACAAGTCCCGAGTGAAGTGGTTCCAACACAGAATCACACCGGAGGGCGAGCCGTGGGCCTTCACTACTGGGGACCCGCAGCGGGCGATAGCGGCCTTGGAGCTCTTCGGCCTCCTCCTTTTGGTGAGGGCTGTTCTG
Source organism: Effrenium voratum (assembly GCA_963377175.1). Lineage (NCBI taxonomy): Eukaryota > Dinophyceae > Suessiales > Symbiodiniaceae > Effrenium > Effrenium voratum. The sequence goes on along the minus strand of CAUJNA010002313.1, from coordinate 251,886 downwards.
CTTTGTGCAGCCGGCTCGGCTTCTCACACTAGGATTCTGGTTGCTAGTGATAACCAGGGAAACGTTTTCTCCCTGCTTAACGATTCCACTCGCAGGATGCCCAATGCGGCCATCCTCATGGAAATTGTGTTAACACTGCATGACCACCAGGTCATGTTAGGACCGTCGCATGTGAAGCGCGACTTTAACACATGGGCGGATGAACTTACTCATCCGGACCCGCAATTTCCGACTGAGAACCGGGTCTTCCCCTCAGTCGAAAGCGAATTGATCAAGCTGATCTTCGCTACTTTCCTTCCTCACCCATGATGCCGGGAGGGCATCCGGTGAGGTGGGAGGATTCCTCCCTCGCTGTGGGAGTGGCATCAATTCTACTCCCATCAGCTGCTGAGGGGAGCTGCCCAGTGGAGCTGGGCAATCCTCCCATTTTGGCACTTATCCTTATGCGGCGTAAAGGATGCACCGTTTCGCGATTAAGGTACCAGTAGCACCAATGTGGTGCTTTGAAGAGTCATTTCCCTTTTCGGAGACTATTAAGACATCAACAACTCAACGTGGCCCAACGCCGCTATTAATGACGTAAATGCCGTGAAAGAATCAGTCTGGTTGCACAGGGTGAACCATGACAATCAACTGTGAGGATCGTGGATTGGCCATTTGAGTAGGAGGCTCTACTCGGAACAGGCATGTCCAAGCTGGTTTATGCTGGATTGCATTATAAGGTTCATAAACAAATTGATTGATAAATCAAGACATTAAAGAATTAACTACTTCGATACATCAATAAATAAATAAATAAATACATGAGTATAATCAAAGGAAGTTTAACAAGAAACTTCCGTAGTACTGGAACTAAATGAGCTAGCTGCTTTGACATATAGCTATGACAGGTAGCTAGCATGACAAATAGATAGCTTTGACATATAGCTAGCTTGACAGATAGAAAGCTTTCCAATAGGCCAGCATGACAGATAGATAGCTTTGACATATAGCCAGCTTAACACATAGATAGCTTTCCAAAGACTAGCATGACAGATAGATAGCTTTGACATATAACCAGCTTGACAGATAGATAGCTTTAAGATACATGGATGTGCGCGAAAAAAGCTACGAGAAAAGCTGAAATCAGGAGAGCTGGGGGATAGCAAGTTGCAGAAACGTTGGTGCCATGCGTGAATTGGGCTTCCGGACAGTGCGCAAACCACCTCGGTCGCGACGCCTGTACGGAGGCGGTCTCGGAACGGTCCCGGAACGGTCTCGGAACGGTCTCGGAACGGTCTCGGAGACGGGACCATTGGCACGGCCGCGCGAAGGTTTCGCTAGGTTTGAATTGCGTGGCAGGTGCAGCACTTTCGCAAGGTCAAGTATAGATTTCGTGGCAGGCGCAGCACTTTCGCGAGGTCGAGTACAGATTTCGTGGCAGGCGCAGCACTTTCGCAAGGTGCTGCGTCCACTTTCTGCGAGCTGGGGGATAGCAAGTTGCAGAAACGTTGGTGCCATGCGTGAATTGGGCTTCCGGACAGTGCGCAAACCACCTCGGTCGCGACGCCTGTACGGAGGCGGTCTCGGAACGGTCCCGGAACGGTCTCGGAACGGTCTCGGAACGGTCTCGGAGACGGGACCATTGGCACGGCCGCGCGAAGGTTTCGCTAGGTTTGAATTGCGTGGCAGGTGCAGCACTTTCGCAAGGTCAAGTATAGATTTCGTGGCAGGCGCAGCACTTTCGCGAGGTCGAGTACAGATTTCGTGGCAGGCGCAGCACTTTCGCAAGGTGCTGCGTCCACTTTCTGCGAGCTGGGGGATAGCAAGTTGCAGAAACGTTGGTGCCATGCGTGAATTGGGCTTCCGGACAGTGCGCAAACCACCTCGGTCGCGACGCCTGTACGGAGGCGGTCTCGGAACGGTCCCGGAACGGTCTCGGAACGGTCTCGGAACGGTCTCGGAACGGTCTCGGACGACGGGACATTGGCACGGCCGCGCGAAGGTTTCGCAAGGTTTGAATTGCGTGGCAGGCGCAGCACTTTCGCAAGGTCAAGTATAGATTTCGTGGCAGGCGCAGCACTTTCGCAAGGTCAAGTATCGATTTCGTGGCAGGCGCAGCACTTTCGCAAGGTCAAGTGCCAAATTCGTGGCAGGCGCAGCACTTTCGCAAGGTCAAGTACAAAATTCGTGGCAGGCGCATCACTTTCGCAAGGTCAAGTACAGAATTTGTGGCAGGTGCAGCACTTTCGCAAGGTCAAGTGCAAAATTCGTGGCACGCGCAGCACTTTCGCAAGGTCAAGTACAGATTTTGTGGCAGGCGCAGCACTTTAGCAAGGTCAAGCACACATTTGGTGGCAGGCGCAGCATTTTTGCAAGGTCAACTTTCGCAGCCGGGGCTCGAAAATCGCAACTTTTAAGTACGAAAGTAGTACGCGAAGTCAACTTTCGCAGCTGGGGCTTGAAAATCGCAACTTTTAAGTACGAAAGTAGTGCGCAAAGTCCACTTTCGCAGCCGGGGCTTGAAAATCGTAACTTTTAAGTACGAAAGTAGTACGCGAAGTCAACTTTCGGGGATTGAACATCGCAACTTTTAAGTGCAGAGAAAGATGGACTGATAGATAGATCAATAAACAGATATAGAGATAGCTAGAGAAATAGATTGCGTGGCAGGCGCAGCACTTTCGCAAGGTCAAGTATAGATTTCGTGGCAGGCGCAGCACTTTCGCAAGGTCAAGTATCGATTTCGTGGCAGGCGCAGCACTTTCGCAAGGTCAAGTGCCAAATTCGTGGCAGGCGCAGCACTTTCGCAAGGTCAAGTACAAAATTCGTGGCAGGCGCATCACTTTCGCAAGGTCAAGTACAGAATTTGTGGCAGGTGCAGCACTTTCGCAAGGTCAAGTGCAAAATTCGTGGCACGCGCAGCACTTTCGCAAGGTCAAGTACAGATTTTGTGGCAGGCGCAGCACTTTAGCAAGGTCAAGCACAGATTTGGTGGCAGGCGCAGCATTTTTGCAAGGTCAACTTTCGCAGCCGGGGCTCGAAAATCGCAACTTTTAAGTACGAAAGTAGTACGCGAAGTCAACTTTCGCAGCTGGGGCTTGAAAATCGCAACTTTTAAGTACGAAAGTAGTGCGCAAAGTCCACTTTCGCAGCCGGGGCTTGAAAATCGCAACTTTTAAGTTCGAAAGTAGTGCGCAAAGTCCACTTTCGCAGCCGGGGCTTGAAAATCGCAACTTTTAAGTACGAAAGTAGTACGCAAAGTCCACTTTCGCAGCTGGGGCTCGAAAATCGCGACTTTTTAGTACGAAAGTAGTACGCGAAGTCCACTTTCGTAGCTGGGGCTCGAAAATCGCAACTTTTAACTACGAAAGTAGTACGTGAAGTCCAGTTTCGCAGCTGGGGCTCGAAAATCGCAACTTTTAAGTACGAAAGTAGTACGCGAAGTCAACTTTCGGGGATTGAACATCGCAACTTTTAAGTGCAGAGAAAGATGGGTAGATAGATAGATCAATAAACAGATATAGAGATAGCTAGAGAGATAGATAGAAAGAGAGAGAAAGAGACAGAGAAACAGAAAGAGAAAGAGAAAGAGAAAGAGAAAGAGAGAAAGAGAGAAAGAGAGAAAGAGAGAAAGAGAGAAAAAGACAGAGAGAGAGAGAGAAGCAAGGGGCCAAGGACAGTTCTCCAAACTATAGTTGTTCACTGCTTTGAAACTTCCGCCCCCCGGCTCTGCCGGACCTTACTTGTATATATATTTTTTTGGTTAGATACATATTAGTGTCGCAGCCGTCAATGTTTTTGGGCGCTCGGATGCCCCAGGCGGTGGCCCATGATGGGGACGTGAACTGCGTTGCCTGGGGGCCCTCGCAGCCGCGCGCCCAGAGGTGCTTCTAGTCGCCCTTCGGTTCGGTGGGAGGAGTCGGACAGGTCCCAGATCTTGTTGAAGCCACCGGGAAAGGCGTCAAACCTTCAGGAACCAATGGGTAAGGGGGATTGCCTTGGGAGGATCAATGATCAAGAGTGGATCTGACCTTGAGAGGGTCCGGAACAGGGAAGCCTACACTTGGTCTGGATGGGCCAAGATGGGGCCTGCGCCGCCTTGCAGGAGCTGTGTAGTTTGATGGCTGGCCAACGGCGCGAGAGCCTTCCATCGGGAGGTTCCAGACTTGATTGCAAGAAGACATTGGCCGCATGCTCCACATAATATGTCATCTACATCAGACATCAGTGGCCAGGGGTTTCTGAATTGTGCTTTCTGCAGAAGTGCCCCAAGGTCCGGCAAGTGTTTGCTGGCCAGTGTGCGGTGCTCAGCGGGCCTGGCCGGGAAGTATGTAAAACGGGCTAAGGTACCTGAACAAGGGGCTGAGGGTTGAAAAAATATAGCAGGTGAGCGTCCAATCATTGAGCAGAGGAATGTTGTACCTTGTTTACTGTGCCCCCCCCCCAAGGAACAGTCAAAACAGTGCTGAGATCCTGAATAAAGGTCTGGCAGGGCGCTTGGATGACTGAATCTTGCTTTAGTATTGCCACTCCTAAGTTTAAAGCCTAGTTTCAAATTGCCTAGTCTAAATTTAGTATTCCCAGGACTTACTCTCAGATTCCCAGCGCTCAGTTTAGTATTGCCTGGTCTAGATTTAGTATTCCCAGGATTTACGTTCAGATTCCCGGTAGTTACCAAGACTTACTCTCAGATTCCCAGTAGTTTCTCTAGAGTTGCCTAGTCTAAAGTTAGTATTGCCAGATTTGACCCCACCCCAAAAAAGCTTGACATTAAAGAAGACCCCCAAACAGTCATATGAAACAGGATCACTGGGATCCGTGGGCAGCCCCCTTTGTGCAACTGTTTGGGCTTGTTTTTTGTGTTTGTTCCTTTGTTTTTCTTATATATATATATATAAAAACGAAAGAAACAAGTTATTCTGGGTTGGATAGTTTGGGGACCGCTTTCAAAAAGGATTTCCTAGCTCTAAGGCCTTTGCCTTGCGCTGGTACGAGCTTGGTTGGGTGAACCACCGTTTAAAAGGAAAAGGCTAAGGCTTAAATTTTGGAGTTTTAGTCACCCCTCAAACATTGGACATCAAAGCGACCCACACAACAATCAGATTCAGCAGAATCAGGGCCTCTTGTGGGCACCCCGCCTTTGTGTGATTGCGGAGACGACATGCGAGCAAAAGGCCCCTCTTGGGAATGCAGATGAGAAGTGAAATCCCGCCATGCAACCATGAGACGGTGGGAAATCTACTGGGTGGGTCTTGAACGTTCTGTTGTGGTTTACTGAGACTTGCTTGTTCTGCCACAGGCGGGGGATGACGCAGAAGTAGTGATTTGGGAGTTTTCATTCTGAGCCGCGCAGTGGCGCACGTGTCGGCGCGGCGGTTCAAAAGCAAGATCTGGGAGGGCCGACATTCGGGGCAACCATCGGACTCCGGAACACGCATGTTGCAAAATGGAAATGAGTAAGCAGGCAACTTGCTTCAGGTTTCACTAAAGAGCAAGAAGACCGACCGGCGTTTCTTGCTTGAGCCGCTTGCAACCCAATTGAGCAGCGCCATAAGCCCTGACAATACAAAGTAGTAGTAAAGGGGGGTGTCCCATAGAATCCCCGCGAAAGCCAAAACGCAGGCCGCGAAAGCTTGCGAAAGCTTATCGCGAAAGTAACCAAAGAAGGTCCCGCCGCGAAAGACCCGCGAAAGCCTGCGTGCTGTGTGACGGTCCGCCGCAAAAGCGTCGCGAAAGCAATTCTAAAGAACCCAAAGCCCACGAAAGCAAAACATGGGGTCGCGAAAGCATCGCGAAAGGGTCCGCGAAAGCAAGTTTATAGGACCGCTTTTTACACAAGAGTATTTGGCACGGCTCAATTGTTGTAGTTGGGGGCAAGTTTGACACCTGCCTTGTTGGATGAACAAAGGAAGTGTGCGTGGAAACTATGGATGGAACCTTTGTGATACTATAGCTGGCCCCATCCAGTGTCAATCAGGATCTCCCCGTGCAAGGTTGCAACACAGATCCAATTGCGCAGCCAGCAGAACTCATGCTGTGCGTTCCACATGCACGCTTGTGAAAATGCGTGAGCTTAGATTGAACCACTAGCCATTTCCTTGTCAGAAGTAGCTTGACTCTTTGCAAATGGGATTCAAAGCGACAAGCAGTGGAACTTTGCAGCATCCATTGCTCAAGAGACGGCAGAGGACTTCGTCCTTCACTGAGAGGTGACTGTCCATAGTCCATGTCAACAATCAGATGCCGCATCATGATGCACATATGCAGCAATACTGAGGATGTGCATGCTCGGGTTCTGTGCTGTTTGATCTCTTCGTTGCAGAGAGCAATGCTGCGTTTGGCGCTTGCTCCGGTCTTGTGCTGCGCTTGGTGGGACAATGGCCATATGCTGACGGCTGCTTGGCTACCAGATGTGCACACGAGCAACACAGATTGAGCAGGTGGCAAACTGCCACCTCCTGCGCGGACTGTACTCAGATGATGATGGGAGCTGAAAGGGTTGACTGGTTCGACACTAGGATCATGCACACCATATTAATTGTCACTCATTGTTTTCCCCGCTTTTAGGTCTTTCACTGTGCCGGATCGCTCAGCCCTGCTGCCTTCCACTTTCTCTCGCGAGCCCATGAACCCGTTCTCCACGCATTGGGCTAGCTGCAAATGCTGTAAGCATCTGAGGCGGAGATTGCAAGGCAGCAGCTGAGCCAAACAGAGATAGACACCGTCAACGGCATCTTGCAGGAGCTGACAGAGATGAGCTTCAAATGAAGAGGGGAAGGCGGTGAAGGTTGCGGGTTGATCCTACTTGAGGGGACGTGCAATGCCACCATATGGGGCATTCGATTCGAAGCACCAGCTAAAGGAACAACATTGTGGGGGGGACATACGTAAATAATGTATGCATATTTATCACGAATCATGCACAATACCATGTCAAAGCGATGCGATGCAATCAAAAGCTTGAAGCCGAACTCGGGGTTGCTTGCGCTAAATCTAAGCAATCAAACCGACACCAATATTCAATAGCCCGTGCCCAGATACATTGCACAGGCAGGAGTTGTTTGGGGTCCGGATGGTGTATGATATTTGCTACAACAATGTGCCCCTTTGCGAGACGTCGCCATCCAAACCATGCACGTTTGGAGTGAGTATTGCGATCTGCTCCGAGGATCAACAGATTGCAATTGCTATTGGGAGTGGTTGTTTCTTCCCCCCATTGTTTTGTGGTTGGTGGGCAATCTCGATGTCTTGTTTGAGGCTTGAGTGCCCTTGCTTGGGTGGGTCAGCTTCAGCGGGCCCACTTCCGTGTGCAGTTCGCTTGGGCGCTGCCGCACGTTGTCAACGTCTACACACAGGGGTGGGTCGTTGTTGTCGTTTTCCTTGAGCAGAAGATGGTGTTGTACTCATGTTGCATCTGCAATCTTACGGTTTCTTTGCCGCACTTGGGCAACTGTGGAGGGGAATTCTGTGGATACACACATTGTCCCCGTAGTCACATGCCATCACTTTATCTTTCACCTTACTTTGGCGTGTGCTCGCCTCAAGAACTTACATTTGCCCTCCATTGGATTGATTGGCCTCGTCTCAAAATTGGGAAGTCGCCCTTATAAATGGTTTCAGGAAGCACGCAACCAACGGGAGGTTGCCGATTTGCAGGGCCCCTGACCTGGAGAAACACCCTTCCAGACTTCCAGAGCCACGGCAGGACTGGTCCAGCGACTTTCCGGGCGTCACGGACTTGGTGAGCTCAGCGGTGTGGCCCGATATGCTGAAGTGCAGCCACCAGAGCGTGATTTGCCCCCGGGAGACCGGGGCTGGGCGGTTGTTGGGCTTGGTCCCATTCGGGGGACCAAAACCAGAACGCGGCTCCTTTGGAAGCCGCGCTGAACTCAAAGCGGTGTGGCGTAAGTTTAAGTTGCACGAACCAACTTTCATGAAGATATTGCACATGCTTGAACCATAGGAGTTGTTAGTGAATAATGATTTCATTATTTCATGAACATGCTTTTTGATGTTCTCTTCCTTCCATGAACAATTACCATGGGGGAGAAGAGCGCTGCTTTCCTGATGGTTCAGCCTGGGAGCTTTCAGCGCGAGACCTGAGGGTGGGTTTGATTGGATTTGTTGGAACTGTGTGTGCTGGGTTGCTCAGTTGAAGCGTTGAACATGTACGTATAAAGTTATAGAGTTTGCTCCAATGAGACGGTGAGCATGCAACCAAAGTCCGCAATAGGTTGCGGACTTTGCTTTTCATGCTCACCGTATTGGCAGTGCTGCCGGAGATTGTCACTGCCTGTTTGGCTCGTGTGCCACTTTGTCCTCGCGCTTGGTGCTTGTTTGCTTTGCGTTGGTCATCCCATGACGTTTGTTTGCCAGTTGCTCTCTGCCTCATGGCCTCCAGTTTTGACTCAAGGCTAGCAGAAGGTTCGCCCTTTTAGGGCGCAAGATTCCCATCCCCTTGCCAAACAGTTTTCCTGATCGTTCTTCATTTTTCGCTTTCGATGCATTGGGACTGCTGGAGTCTTTTGAAATTTGGCGGTTTTGAACGCCGTGGCTTTTGGACGCAGAAATGGATGCAGCCCTGCAGGAGATCATGGATGACATTCATGTCTTCGACGAGTGGCACTTTGATGATACTTGGCTTGCGACCCTGCGATCACCCTCCTAACTCCCCACCCCAAAAACAGCCATGGAGTTGCATGTCTGGGCCAAACATGCCCATTCTGATGTTGAGGATCCAGCCGAACTGAGGGCAGACCGTACAACCCGCAGAACTTGAAGCTCCCAGAGGGTACTGACCTCTGGATGAATAATCCTTCTGCTTCCTACACGCTGTCGTCAGCGATCTCTTCCTTGGGCAGCTCGCCCTAAATCATGTTTGTTGCCTGCAGATCGTTCAATGCAGAATCCAGCGGGCGTGTTTGCCGCGATGTTGCCAGCTCCTTGGGAGGCAAAAACATGATATCACCCGCAACATACCAGCTTGTGAGGGGCAATATATTGTAGAAACAACTGCAACTTGGGTTGCTTACATGGTTGACATCGACGTACAGCACGGCGCACAGTTCATACATGAGAGTGCCTCTCGCTGCGTAAATCTAACAAGAGGTGAAACAATTGTTGGGTTGTGGTTGTTGCGCTTTTGTCCTCGACTTGTCGTACGGCGATTGGTCAAAATGTGGAGTCTCCATTTGGCTTGTGGCTTTTGGGGATGCTGCCAAATGGTTTGAGATAGACCTCATGTGCACTGCATATGTTTACCTCAGGCAAGTCCAACTCTCGCTTCGCTTTCAACTTTATGACTCGTTTCGCGCTGCACCTGGTGGGCGACATTCATCAACCGCTCCACACCGCCGATGGCTACTTCGACGATCCAAAGCTGGGGCACTGGCCGAAGGGCGACCGCGGTGGCAACAGGCAGAGACTAAGGGGGACACTGGCCATGTGGGTGTCTTACAGGGGACCCTCAAACTTGAGTTTCCAGTTTTACGGCTACCCTCAAAAAGAAAAAACGTCGATGTGTGGTTGAGTGTGTTGTGCTCAATCGATTGGACCAGCTTGAATTGGGCCCAGGTCTTCAGGCCATCAATTTGATTGTGTGTATGACTGGTTTTGGTGTGCACTGGAAAGGCCGTAACGTATGCCTTCTTTGTCTCTAAATGGCACAGAGAAAAAATGTGACATGCTTGACGAGTAAAGGTGCTCGAGCGTGACTTCGAAAGCCGTACTTGCTGTGATTGGGCCATTGCACAACATGGTCTCTCGAAGATATCGGCAATATGTCTCACAAGAATTCAGCACAAGGATTGATCTCACATGCGCTTGCGGTTCCAAGACAGGCGTAGAGGTGGCGCCGTGTGTTTCTTGCAGATGATCAGATGCTTGCATGCCTTTTCTTCTCAGCATATCTTTATCAAGATTTCTCCTGCTAGCATCCAATTCAACTTGCACAGTTCAGCGCCTGGTGCTTTCACTCTCTTGTTTTTGCCCTTCGATGGCCTTGGCAGGATCTTCGTGAACAGCTCCTGCGGAACCACCAATCTTCATGCTTTCTGGGACTCAGTCGCCTGTGAATACATGGAGAACTGGTCGCCAGACTACAAGGCCAGGGGGGTTCTTCTTGCACGCAGCACGCGAGGGGCAAGCTTGCGACCGACGATGCCGCGCGTTTGTAGAAGCTGTTGCAGAACAAACAAATGCGCCCCTGCTCTGGCTTACACGAATCATGCCTGGTTCACAAACCACAGCTGACAGTTCCGGACTAGAGCGCCCGCAGCCTTTCGACAAAGCAGAGACATTCTTGACCCTGGAATGGGGAGGGACAACAATGATTTCTTCAGTAGGGTGTGTGGTACAGTAGCTGAGTGGGCATCATTTTGTGGGCAAGGGCTTTGGAGTGGTTCCTGATACTAGATGCTATCCAGAGAAAAACAAAATCACAGCCTTCTGAAGAAGGTGTGACTCGACTTTTGAGGGGGATTCCCAAAAACGTTTTCGCCGTCGTTGCCAGGATTGGGCTGTACTGACCGCCAACGCGTCCTCTTTGATCTCAAAGTACCCGCCGCTTGTCGCGCATGCTATTGAGCACTTTGAACCAAGATCAAGGTTGGGTGAGACCTTTGAAGCTTGGTGTGGCGTCATTGCATGTCAGCGCCTGTCGAACGATCCGGTACTTCTTAATTGGAAACACCTCTGAAAAAGCAATTGGCCATGAGCCCATCAATGCTGACAGAAGCTAGTGTCTCTGTGTGTGTGCGCGCACTGACCATGTGTATTTCTTAAAGATTCGGAGGATTTACATCCCTTCCCCAAAACCCCTTCTGAGAACGACTGTGAGAATCTGGGTGCGCACTAGCCAGAGAGGTATTGCCGGGCCAAAGGTCTTTATTGCCTCAGGCTTGACTCAAGCAACTGTTTGCATGCGAGGAAGACGTTCTTTGCTGGCCGCTATGATCCCAATCACCTGGACAAATGCTGGGAAGAAGCGCATCTTGGACTACACTTGCTGCAAGTGTTTGCCAAAACTGTGCCTGTCCACAGCAATATGGCGCGCGGTCCGCAGGCAAATGGGTCATGGGGAATCTTTCGCGTGTCACGACGCCTTCGTGGCGTGGGTGAACGACACCTACAAGGTGGGCATAGAAGGCAGGGCTCCTTCTTGCGGATGGCAAGATGCTGTCCATGTCATTTGGGCTATTCGGGTTAGTATTGCGACTTGGCTCGCCGTGGCACGAACAACCCCAATGCGTTATTTTGTGGAATGTGCTGCAGCTTTTATTTCTGGAAGCCTCCATTCAAAGGCTACCAATATTGGACTTGGCGCGAGTGGGACAGTGAAGGGAATGCCTAGCAATGTGTTGGCAGAATGTGACCATGCGCCGAAATTACATTGCCACAGTACCTCATCTCAGGACCAGCGAGGACAACCCCATTGTCTGATTGCCATGCTTCTGGCCTTGAGGGGTCAAGTCTCGATTTCTTCCTGCGGCACAGACGCTACGCAAGCTTACCCGATGCTCACCACTATCCCCACACCACCCAATTGAGCACTCGCCCGCAGCCATCAATGGCAAACCTGACAGAGAATCAGTTCAAGAGGAATATGTTTAATTTTCCTGGGCAACAAAGCACGCCTCTGGTTGCTCCCGACATCGAGGCGAGTGGGTCATGTAGGGTTCTATGTTTGTTGGCTGCTCGCAGCCCGGAAGTGGCTGTGAGCCTGGAGAGGCAGACCTGACATCGCCATACATCGCCAGGCGGCGTCTACAAGGGCATCACCAGGTTGCAGGAGCTCCCCGCAGAGTATGTGAAATGGGCCAAGGACGCGACGAGTCGATTCGGGAGAAGTGTGCAGTTTGTTTGCTTTAGTACATGCCTGGGCTTTGGTGTGACCTTGGCCTCTTAGACCTTCGCAAACCAATGGCTCTTTCCACTAAACCTACGAAAGGTTACACCGTTTGCTCCGGGCAACCCAGAGTATGCTTTGAGATCCTGAAGCAATACAGATACAGAATGGCACAGATATGGTAGTTGGAAGTTGTGATGCTTGTGTGCTCCGATGAGCGCTTGGGTTGGTAGAATGATAAGCAGCGCATGCTGCCGGGACTTCGGGCAAGTCACCAAAGGGATCCAAGCTACACAAGGGCGACTGTTGCCCAGGGATTGACTTAAAAGCTCAGCCTTGTACAAGGGTTGCTCTAGCTTCAGAAGAGTTGACAGCACCCCAGGGTGAACCATTAGGTTGGCGTCCCTTTGCTTTGCAAGCATATTACACCATGGAAAGCCATTGTTTGTTGATATGTACAGGGGAATCATCATTCCAGGGTTTCTGAGGTGCAGGATTTCGTCCATCCACAGTATTAATTACACTTCTTAGACTTGACAGGACTCATGAGCCATTCCAAGTATCCCCAAGCCCCAAACCTGTGGGGGCTCGTGGGGCCGAGGACATTGCGGAGCAGCAGCTGGCGCTGGGCGGTTACCGCCTGGCCGACTTCCTGCGCCTCGCCGCCGCCCAAGGGGGCGGCCTCGCGGCGCGGCCGGGCCCCGCGTCGCAGCCCGGCAAAGGCTCCGCCCAGTGGGTTCCGCCCCGTTTTTCAACTTTTCGTTGGGGAAGGGTTCCGATTCCTTGAAACTCAACCAAAGAAGGATGCAGCCTTTGTTTTGCCATGGAAATCCGCTGGGTATCTGAGAATGAGTAGCGTGTTTTGTTCAATGGAGCCAAAAGGAGAGGGGACCTGGCATGGTGGCCGCGTAGCCTACTCGGGCCGCGTGGCTTGAGCGTAACTTCCGCGTAGCCACTGGCCAAGGGAGCTGTCGATAACGGTCCGCATGACCTGTTTTGAATTAGAGGTGAAGGTTGAAACCTTGCATGTGGCAAAGAAAGAGGGTGAATTGGATGTCCTCTGGCCAGACTTGAGTTTGCTCATTCCACGTAGCCTCAGCGTAGCCCACGCATAGCCTCCAAGGCCTCTTCAAGTCCACCTGCCTGCACGCCAGCATTCCATCATTGCTGCTGCTGCTGCTGCTACAACTACTACTACTACTACTACTACTACTACTACTACTACTACTACTACTACTACTACTACTACTACACCTACTTCTATTGCTACTACGACTACCACTCCCCGTTTACCAACGAACTTTCAGGTATAATTATAATAATTATTGGTTATTTTGTACAACAAATTTAAGGGCGCCCCACGTACCCACTTATCAAACAGTATGTTCTGCGTAACCCCGCGTAGCCAAATTCCTGGGAGAAAAAAGACGCGAAGCCTCCGCGTAGGTGTGTGGTTCCAGTGTATAAATAAGCAAAAAAGCACGGCTCAAATGGGGCCGCTGAGAACATCAGCCGAAAAGGGTTCATCGCAAGGGAACACCCAACAAAGCAAAACATTAGGTTCCCAGTAGCTACCATGACTACGGGGACTCACCCAGATCCTTGGAACGTTCCGGATTTCCGATCTATTTGTAGAGGTTCGCCCTCAAGTGGTCCTTGATTCGTGTGTAGAGGTCCGTTGTGTCATCCATTCACAAGCACAACTCAAATGGGGAATGTTCACGGCGAGGACAAGGATGTTGTTCGTGCAGTGGAATGGATTCGAATGTTGTGGTTTGCTACATGCACAGATGGTGACCCACTTGCCAGTGACGTGACTCATGTGGTTTCCCGCAGTTGCTGACATGACGGTTCTTGAAGCTGTTTCTTCATTGGTAGCGGTACTTTGACTTTGAATGTTGTTAGTCGAGTTCCTAATGTCACACGTGATGCCAGCTTCTTGAACTTTATTTTCCTGAGTTGTGTTGTTGACCCGCTGCGCCACACGAGCAGTTAGCGGGATTCAGATGGTGGATGCATGGGAACAGTGCGCTATTCATGTCAGCAGCAAGGGGCTGACAGCCTTGCTTTCCTGGCTTTTGAGTTTCAACCACAGACCGGCATGTCTTGTCCATGGGTGATCGGTTCCAGTAACCAGACCCGTGGAGAACTTTCAAGGGAGAGAAAATGTGATGATTTGCACATGGAGTGGTTGGCCCAGCCCTGTTTGCCTCATTCAAGCTGCATGGGACGAGATTGTAACCCGCTTGGTCTGAGGCCTATTGAATGGACCACGACCGCCAAGGTCTTTGCCAGCTCCTTGCCAGCCATTCTTTCTTTCGTTCCATTTCGGGCATGATCAGGCCACATGTGATGGTGGTGACTACGTGTGGTCAATGTCATTCAAGCGAATAGCTGAGACGTATGACCAGCTACTCGTTGGTATCCAGCCTTAGCAATCCAGCAACTATTGCGAAAGCAGTTAAGCATCCTCCGGTTTAGACACATGTGAGGTTGTGCCTTGCGCCGCTTCAAAGACCTGGATGCTGTTCGGTTAGATATAGGAAGAACCCTGCGAAG